>JAHHUM010002620.1:391799-804021 GCA_036173005.1 Crenichthys baileyi
ATCCATCCATCCACCCCTCCCTCCCTCCCTCCATCCATTCACCCATCCATCCATCCCTCCCTCCCTCCACCCATCCATCCATCCATCCATCCATCCACCCTCCCTCCCTCCCTCCCTCCATCCATCCACCATCCATCCATCTATCCCTCCCTCCCCCCCCTCCAGCCATTCATCCACCCACCCACCCATCCATCCATCCATCCATCATCATCCATTCCTCCCTCCCTCCATTCACCCATCCATCGATCCTCCCTCCCTCCATTCACCCATCCACCCACCCATCCATCCATCCATCCATCCACCCATCCTTCCCTCCCTCCATCCATTCACCCATCCATCCATCCATCCATCCAATGGTGTTCAAGGGGCTTGAAGGCAGATATACAGTAATAATATATATATGGTGGAACCAAATATGGTGATTTTGATTTGCTGACACAATGAAAAGGAAATTCTACAGTTATGAGGACATTTCAGGCTGTTACAGAGAAAAACCCAGTGGGTCATAATTAGGTTCTGTCCTAACACCGTTCTTCTAAAACTAATAATCCAAGAAGGTGACCGTGTTCCGTCCAAACAAATTTCCATACTGATCCACCTACGTTCCAACCCATGGGTAAGGGTTGGAATGTAGAGGAACCAGAACCTGGATCCAAGCAGCTGTAGGGTGGCCGGGCTCTGCCTTAGAGCTCCATGATCCAGGCAGAGCTGCCCATCTGAACAGAACTGGGACAGACAGGGACTAAAATATTGCACCGGACGTTCTCTCACATGGACTTGCTATTCGTCTGTGCAATAAAAGCCCAAACCCAGTTTTTTCTGATATCTGCATACTATATCACAGAAAGTCTTGGCTCCTCCTCCAAACCAGTGAATCCAGGTGTTCCCGTCACCTCCGTGTCCACAGCTGTAAGAAGTCCAGAACCAAGACTGCTTCTCCAGTAGAGACCAGAGACCAGCAGCAATAGCGGCTCCATTTTTCTTTTTCTCATCAGACCTTGAAGGAACCCCCAGCCTGTATGTTGGGTGTCCGTTCCACTAGAACTGACCACAGAACATGAAAGGAAGGCAGAAGGAGGAACAAACAGCACTCTGATGGTTTCTAACATAACTTCTCTGCCCAAACCTTTGGTGGAACATGGAGCTGTATTTGGCCCACTGCCGTATCACAGCGGTACCAGTGGGTGTTTTTCTTCATTCAGCACCCTGGCGTTCTGTCTAACTGCAGGATTAGGCGGCAGCAACAAGATGCAATGTGTTTGTGTGTACTTACATGTACCCGTGGCTCGGTTGATATTTCTTATCAGGTCCGTTTTCCACCCGGTACCTAACCCGCTTCTTGTTACATTAGCAGGAAGCAGTCGTGGAGTTTGTTGCAGTAATTTAGAATCTCCTCGTTCTCTGACAGAACTCAGTCTGGTTTGCATTGCTCTGCTTCCTGCCGGGTCTGCCGCCACACAAACACAGGCTGAACTGGGAGCAACTGGGATGAACTGGGATCCTCAGGGAGGAGCTGGAAAGTGTTCCTGCAGAGAGGGAACTGCAACCAGATGGATGGATGAATGCATGAAGAGTTTATCATCAGTCTCAGTAAAGTCCTCAGATTGAGATCAGAACATTATTCAGGATCAGAACTTCAGAGTAGATGTTTGCAGAAAACCTTTGATGCAGTTTGGTCCACATGGAGACCATGGCTGGTTGTAAAGGTGGTGATCTGTCAGGACCTGGAACACACAGAAGATGCATCAGAGGGGTTAAGTGGTGGAGTGAAGGTCCACACCAGGGGAACATCTGCATATTTAGTGCTAAGCAGTACAAAAAGCCATGATGACCCAGGTCCTGGACTTTTTACATGAGTGGATCAATCACATCCTGTCACTGCACCATCTGAAGTTCTCGCAAGCTGAGCAGCTCACACAACGTAACAAAACAAGATGATTAAAGGTGGAATCTGGAGGTTTCAATGGAACTCTGCAAGGAAAGTTTGAAGAAAATATTATAGAAAACTCTGCGTCAAATGACAAAAAAACAAAAAATGAAATTAAAATATTTAAACCTTTAATTTCAAACAAAATAACAGCAGCTCAGATATCTTCTGGCTTTTGCCTGTGGTCCAAATAACACCAGAGGAATGAGAAACATTTATTGCTCCCACTGAGGACTTCACTCAATAACTCTTCATCAGATGGTGAGGAAGATTTGCAGGAGGTTTTATTGTTGCTGCTTTATTGAATTAGGAACACAGAGGGAGAAATAAAGGCTTTCCTCAATGAGCATGTCATCATAAAAACATCTTTAATAACTTGCAGGTTGATAGTTTTCTCTAAAACCAGAATAAATGTGGCTGCAGTTGCACGTCTGTCCAGGCAGGCTTGAGGAGGAAGGAGAATCAGGTACAAATAGAAGCTGATCCTGACCTTTTACATTTCCTTGAATCATTAACTGAAGATTGAATTTAGTCAGGCTGTCTCTTTCAGATCTGCTCAGGTTGTCATGATTCTACAAACGTATCTGACCCACATGCAGAAATACACTCAGGAGAAGTTTACAGATTTTAAGGGATTAATTTTTTAGAGGAATGAGTAGTGGCGAGAGAACCGGAATATCTCCAACTGCTCAGAGAAAAGAACAGGTAAGTACAGAGTGATGGGATGACTAAGATAGTTGAAGTAATAGAAACGCTTACTGGAAGAGATGATTGAACCGCCAGGGGGAAAGAGAGATGTGGAGTCTGGGAGCACGAGACCAGCGGAAACTGAGGAGGGTCCAAAGTAAGTTGGTCTATGGATGCCTGAAGGAAGTTTCCGGGATGTTCAGTTAAGCTTTAGTCCGTGGTGTGAAGAAGGTGCGCTGGGTGGTGGGGCTTGCACGAGAGCTCATTGGAGGGAGAACAGGGTTCGCTTCTGATTGTGGCCGGTTGATCGCAGAGTCAGGAAGCTGCCAGCTTGGAGTTTGTCTAGAGAAGGAACTGGAGGCTTGAATCTTGGATCCAGAAGTCAAGAAACGAACTGGAAACAGCGCCAGGGCTTGAAAGTAACCTGAGAAGGAGGACACACGAAGGTTAGTCGAAGCTCTAAGAAAACACGAAAGCTTAAGCAAAAAGCTAGAGTCTGGAGAGAGTCTGTTACCACTGTTCGCTAACACTCGGGCGTGGAAGTGCTGGCAGCCTCCTGCTTAAATGCTCCCAGCAGCAATAATCAGGGTGAGCCACACCTGTCACCTGTGCACCCATGAGCTCCCACGCCACCTATGGATTAAGCAGAGTGAATAGCAGGCAAGAAACAGAAAACAAACAGATATTCCCAGACACCGACACAGGTGGACCTGTCTTCATCTTATGTCTCATCATGTTTGAATAAGCTGCATGGTTTAGATCAGATCAGTCTGACACACGATGAGTCACTTCAAACATGAGTGAAGTATTGTTCAAACAATTTTTATATAATTAATCCGAAAAAATAAATAGTTTCAAGATCCTCATTTTAAACTGTTTCATCTCTACTTTACACAGAATTGCACCTAGCCCCTCCCCTTCCTGCAGACACAGACACTTAGCTCCTCCCCCTTCCTGCAGACACAGACACTTAGCCCCTCCCACTCTTGCAGGGTGATATGCTGCAGCTGGAAGATTGAAGGTCTGCTGACATGGCTAGAACATCCAGAGGAGAACCTTTTTGAGCCACTTCTGCCTGTAACAAGCAGGAAAAACCAACAGATGCTGATATAAAAACTTCTGCCCATAAAACATTTTTTCAGTTTTAATATTTTATTGTTGAATGTGGTTTTTTGTTCAGTTCACACCTCTGTTATGATCATGAAATAGTTCCTTCTTTCTTTGTTTCTCTCTTCGGGTTTAGTTTATTTGAAATCCAGTTTTCTCTTCTCCTCAGGGATTTTGTGTCTTTTATGTTTCCTGAATTGCTTGATCTGTTTTTTTCTTCCTTTGGTTTCATTTCAATTTTCGTTTCTTCTTCCTTCCTCTCTTCTTTATACTTACTTCCTAATTTCTCCTGCACCTCCTTGCTTTACTCTCCTCATTCCCCTTTTCTCCATTTATCTTCCTCCAGCTTTTTGAACTCTAATTTTCTGCCTAACTTTCTCACTCCTTCTCTCTTCAGTGCCTCTCCTCCTGGTTTGTATCTGACTCCGTCTCTGATGTTTGTGTGTTTTCTGACAGGACGACCTTACATGGACACAGAGTAACGGCTCACACACACCTCCTCCTGGGTCTCCACACCACTCAGCCCCTCTGGCTTTCATATGGGAGACGTGGAAGCACAGAGGGATAAACTGGAAGCTCAGAGATGGAAAGCAGGAGCTGAAGAGGGCATCTGGAGATCCATAGGCTCTGCAGCATCATCATCAGCATCCTCACAGTTTAATAAGAGTCAGAGAGCTGTGCAGGAGACGAACACACACATTTTGTCGTTCCTGGATTTATTTTTTCCAGATCCCTGCAGAAATAAACAACAATATTAAAGAAGAACTTTATTATTATTCGGAGACTCAACTGAGGTCAGCTTCTAATCCCCAACATTAATAAAGAGCCTCTTGGATGTAATCGTGGTGTTTTTACCCTGAGGAGCGTCTTGCAGGAGCAGAGAACCTCTGCTTTCGGTCTGAAGACAAAGTGACTAAAAGGAAATTAAAAACAGTCCAATAAACAAGCTCACCTACCAGTGTGATGTGTTCCTTCTGAATCTTGTTCATGGCTTGACATCTTCCTGACCTCTGACCCCTTCCTCCCCATCCTCCATCCTCAACATGTCCAACTCACTCGGCTCTCGCTGCCCAGACTACATCAGAAAGTCCGACCAGGTGGAGCAGTGAACCACGCCAGAAAAAAGCCTCCCAACTTAGACTGATTAGTCCTGCGTGCCCCCCCTTCAGCTCGTCCTCTGTTGAGACGCTCGGATGCAAGATGGCGGCTGGTGTTGCCACGTGGTTGCCGTTTGCGCGGGCGGCAGCTGTAGGCTGGCTGCCCCTTGCCAAGAAGACGATGCCCAAACCTCCAGTGGACAATTCCTCCAGATCCGACGAGATCCTATACGTCAACGTCAGCGGCGTTCGCTTTCAGGTGGGTGCTGCTGTCCACTGAGCATGCTCCAGAAAGGGCTCCATTAGCAGGTGTTGGCTGCTGGGAATCAAAAATAGAAACAACAACAAGAAAAATCTGGTCGGTTCATCATGGATTGTTTATTTATAAAAATATCACTAGTATTAAGATTGATTGATCTGACAGATGGATCAAACAGTTCAGGCTTTGAAGCAGAAGGCTAATGATGTAATGATGACTGACTTCTTTTTAATCAGCAGAAGCTCGTTAAGATCTCTCTCCATTAACTTAGCTGCAGAATTAGACTGGTGTGGGTATTTGTTTTAGAAATACATATTTCAACCCTGCACCATGAAAAAACACGTTTGTACAGGGGTTGGACAGTGAAACTGAAACACCTGGTTTTAGACCACAATCATTTATTAGTATGGTGTAGGCCCTCCTTTTGCGGCCAATACAGCATCAATTCGTCTTGGGAATGACATATACAAGTCCTGCACCGTGGTCAGAGGGATTTTAAGCCATTCTTCTTGCAGGATAGTGGCCAGGTCACTACGTGATACTGGTGGAGGAAAACGTTTCCTGACTCGCTCCTCCAAAACACCCCAAAGTGGCTCAATAATATTTAGATCTGGTGACTGTGCAGGCCATGGGAGATGTTCAACTTCACTTTCATGTTCATCAAACCAATCTTTCACCAGTCTTGCTGTGTGTATTGGTGCATTGTCATCCTGATACACGGCACCGCCTGTGGATGCACATGGTCCTCAAGAATGGTTCGGTAGTCCTTGGCAGTGACGCGCCCATCTAGCACAAGTATTGGGCCAAGGGAATGCCATGATATGGCAGCCCAAACCATCACTGATCCAACCCCATGCTTCACTCTGGGCATGCAACAGCCTGGATGGTACGCTTCTTTGGGGCTTCTCCACACCATAACTCTCCGGATGTGGGGAAAACAGTAAAGGTGGACTCATCAGAGAACTATACATGTTTCACATTGTCCACAAGCCCAAGATTTGCGCTCCTTGCACCATTGAAACCGACGTTTGGCATTGGCATGAGTGACCAAAGGTTTGGCTATAGCAGCCTGGCCGTGTATATTGACCCTGTGGAGCTCCTGACGGACAGTTCTGGTGGAAACTGGAGAGTTGAGGTGCACATTTAATTCTGCCGTGATTTGGGCAGCCGTGGTTTTATGTTTTTTGGATACAATCCGGGTTAGCACCTGAACATCCCTTTCAGACAGCTTCCTCTTGCGTCCACAGTTAATCCTGTTGGATGTGGTTCGTCCTTCTTGGTGGTATGCTGTCATTACCCTGGATACCGTGGCTCTTGATACATCACAAAGACTTGCTGTCTTGGTCACAGATGCGCCAGCAAGACGTGCACCAACAATTTGTCCTCTTTTGAACTATGGTATGTCACCCATAATGTTGTGGGCATTTCAATATTTTGAGCAAAACTGTGCTCTTACCCTGCTAATTGAACCTTCACACTCTGTTCTTACTGGTGCAATGTGCAATCAATGAAGACTGGCTACCAGGCTGGTCCAATTTAGCCATGAAACCTCCCACACTAAAATGACAGGTGTTTCAGTTTCATTGTCCAACCCCTGTATATTAGAGTCATGTCAGTTAATGTTCCTCAGGAATGGTTTATAAAGTCACACAGTTCTACTTGGGGTCAGACGAGAAACACCTAAACTTCCCTCAGGAGGAGGGATTTCAGATTTTGGGGGTTTTAGGTTGTGAAGAGAGGATGAATGCAACACCTTATACCTGCTGGCAGGTCATTAGAGCTATTTGCTATGTGAATTTGATCCTGTGAAGGTGCATATGATGCATGCAGAAAAAGTGAATCTATTTTTTGATGCCAGGTAATGTTAGTAAAACCTTTTACCCTTAGCAGGTTTCACTACAGGAAACCACAAACGGGTATAAGCAGTTTTTGATTTGTTTGGTCTTAAAGTAAAAATCCATCACCAGTTGTACTTAGACACAGGTCAGTTACAGGTTCCAGGGTATAACCTATAAACTGTCCCATTCTCACCAACTGAAGTCCTTTTAATGAGATTCCAGAGAAAGAGCCAGAGTCACTTGAGTTTTCTGAACAGTATGGAGCACTGAGTAGCGCAGTGTTTCCCTCCACAGCTTCTTGCTGTCCATGCTGTTCAGCTGACTTAAAGAAGGCTAATACACACTAAAGTTTGCTGAGTTAAAAATAACCCAATTTGTAACCCAGTGCAGGGTCAAATTTGGGCCGAGCCAACCCTGGTTTGTTTCAACTCAACCGGCACAGCATCCCCATTACTGCGGCAGCCGCACTGATCCGTCTGCCAATCTCCCGCTCCGTTCTCCCCTTACTCTTGAACAAGACCTCGAGATACTTTAACTTCTCCTCTTGAGGCAGGAACTCCCCTCCAACCTGAAGAGGACAAGCCAACCTTTTTCAGTAAAGAACCATGGCCTCGGAATTGGAGGAGCTGATCTTCATCCCAGCCGCTTCACAGTCGGCTGCGAACCGCCCCAGTGCATTCTGTAGGTCTTGGCTAGAGGGGCCAGCAGGACCACGTCATCTGCAAAAGAAGAGACAAAATCCACTGGTCCCCAAACCAGACCCCCTCCGGCCCTTGGCTGCGTCTAGAAATCCTGTCCATAAAAGTTATGAACAGGACCAGTGACAAGGGGCAGCCCTGCCGGAGTCCAACATGCACCGGGAACAGGTCCGACTTAGTGTCAGCAATGCAGACCAAATTCCTGCTCCGCTTGTACAGAGACCGGATGGCCCCTAATAAAGGGCCCCCGACTCCGTACTCCTGGAGCACCCCCCACAGGGCACCACGATGGACACAATCAAATGCCTTCTCCAGATCCACAAACAACATGTGTACCGGTTGGGCAAACTCCCATGAACCCTCGAGTACCCTGTAGAGGGTATAGAGCTGGTCCAGTGTTCTACAGCCGGGACGAAAACCACACTGATCCTCCTGAAGCCGAGGTTCGACTATCAGCTGGACTCTTCTCTCCAATACCCTGGCGTAGAACTTACCAGGGAGGCTGAGGAGTGTGATACCCCTGCAGTTATTACACACCCTCCGGGGACCACCACCCCTGTCTGGCAGTCCAGAGGCACTGTCCCCGACCGCCACACACTGTTGAATAGCCACGACTGCCCCACAATGTCCAGAGACTTGAGGTGCTAAGGGTGGATCACATCCAACCCTGAAGCCTTGCAACCGTGGAGCTTTTTAACCACCTCGGTGACTTCAGCCAGGGTGATGAAAGAGTCCAACTCTGAGTCCCCAGTCTCCGCTTCCACCAGGTAAAGCGTGACGGCAGGATTGAGGAGATCCTCGAAGTACTCCTCCCACCACCAGATAATGTTCCTGGTCGGACCTGCTCCTGAGCAGGTCCTAAATATGAGGTGAACAGACTGCTGTTCACTGATTGGCCACGGGACCAGGAGAAAGGAGAAGGTGTTCCAAGAGGTAGTGCAGGGAGAAGGTTAATAAACTCAAGCGTGACTACAATTATATTAAGGACCGATTCCAGAACCATTATAATCAACAGCTGGAAGAACCTAAAAAGAGTTTACTTTGAATAACCTTTTGTCTGTACAATACAGTTACATTCCCAAACTTTACTGTGTGGAAAAGAAGTTGGATGAAACCCTGGGGTCCAAAAACCCAAGAACTTTAAAAATTATTTTATTTAAGTTGAATTTGTGCCTGCTGAGTCACAGATGATCCAGTCAGCCAGTCTTGGCAGCAGATAATGTCCGGTTTAAAGGCAGTGACATCTGGGCCAAAGTATCCATTATTTCCCCATCTATAAATAAAAAGCCACTGGATCTGATGGTGCTGCAGAATAAGCCATCATGATGTCTGCTGCCATGCTCTGATTAATAAGCACCGGTTTAATGTTACCAATATGTTTGCTTTTATCTGTTTCTGTGAGGATTCTTCTGAGGCATGCCTCAGGTCAATGCATGAAGAAACAGCCTGCAGCTCTCAGTAGCATCCTAATATTTTATAAGGCATTAAGGTTTTTCCCTGTTGAAGGAGTTTTTTTTTAATCCACCATGTTTGCAGAAAAGGTTTAACTTTTCCTTCAGGAAGCTCAGGACAGGACATCTGAACCAGGAGATTAACTCTGTGAGGGCAAGCACACAGCCTAGGTCATTCTGAAGAATGACAAGTGTTTTTAGACTAGAACAGATGTATTGTTCCAGCAGCAGGTTCTGTGTCTGCCCTCATGGCTCCTTCCAGTGGGATGTGAGTGAAAAACCTCCAAAGCAAAGTTTCCAGGTGTAGGATTGATTCTGTTGGGAAAACGAGCTTCTCTGCTGTCTAAAGTAAAGCCACCCCTTAGCTGCAGTGATCTGGAGAAGGCACTCCATGTCCTTGTTAGTTCTTGATTACTGTAATGTTTTATATGTCTTATCAATCAGTTCTCCATTTTCCCATTTGCTTATTGACTAACTCATGTAAACAAAAAAACACTCCTGTCCGTTCATCTCTGCACTGGTTCAGTTCAGAACTGCTGCTGTTTGTTTTTAAAGCACTAAATGGCCTTCACCGCCCTACCTGCTGCCCTGACTGGCCTTCACCGCCCTACTTGCCGTCCTGACTGGCCTTCACTACCCTTCCTGCCGCCCTGAATGGCCTGCACCGCCCTACCTGCCGTCCTGAATGGCCTGCACCGCCCTACCTGCTGCCCTGACTGGCCTTCACCGCCCTACTTGCCGTCCTGACTGGCCTTCACTACCCTTCCTGCCGCCCTGAATGGCCTGCACCGCCCTACCTGCCGTCCTGAATGGCCTTCACCGCACTACCTGCCGCCATGACTGGCCTTCACTACTCTTCCCGCTGACCTGAATGGCCTGCACCAACCTACCTGCCACCCTGAATGGCCTGCACCGCCCTACCTGCCGCCCTGAATGGCCTGTACCTCCCTACCTGCTGCCCTGGATGGTCTGCACTGCCCTACCTACTGACCTGAATGGCCTGCACCACCCTACCTGCCACCCTGAATGGCCTGCACCGCCCTACCTGCCGCCTTGAATGTGTGAATGGCCTGCACCTCCCTACCTGCCGCCCTGAATGGCCTGCACCTCCCTACCTGCTGCCCTGGATGGCCTGCACTGCCCTACCTACTGACCTGAATGGCCTTCACCACCCTACCTGCCAGCCTTGGTATACGGACACAGCTCTTGCTTTGGACTCACAAGAACCAGTTAATCCTTAAAAGCAACCCATAAACCCTAAACCCTGCAGCACCCAGCACAGAATTCCTGCTGAGACATGAGAAAATTCACAAAATGGGTGTGGACCAGACATCCAAATTCCCATGACACCCTCAGCAGCTCTGTGCGGGGAAAGATCTGGTCCTCTGTTCCACATCCAGGACACAAGCCATGCTGCTTTTCCAGAATCTGAGGTTCCACAGTCAGTCAGTGTAAGCTTCTAGGGGAGTGTAATCCTTCAATAGCTAGAGCCATCCCATGTATAAGCCTATAAATGCAGTCAAAGACCATCTCTCCCCAGTAGTACACTTTGGATAAGTAGCTTACATGAGTCACCTGTGATGATTGGGAACAGATATTTTATCCCAGCTGGAGTTTCTGCAGGTTTGTTAACCTCCTGATTAACACGGGTTTAAGCTGATAAAACATGCACCTGCTGAGGGTTTCAGCTGCTTTCTGTGGACATTTCTTCTATGAAAGGTGCTTGGCAAATAAAATGGACTCTCTGTCATAGGAAGCTACCTGATAAACCAGGCAGCAGGTAACATGACACAGAGACTGACAGCCGCAGCAGCCAACACAGTGCAGCAGTGTAAACATTGAGAAACACTGATCCAGATCAATAACATGATTGCTATAATAAACTATATAACTAAACAACTATAATGCCGTTTTGCAAGCAGTGAAAACAACAATAAAATGTGATTTAAAAAGATGTCTGGACAGGACGTGTCTTCACGGTTATGTGGGAACACAGAAAATCAGATAGTAGACCAAAAACAGGTACTGGACGTTTCCTGTCACTGCACTTTAGGCATACCATATGGAGCAGATAGTTGCCTACATGTGCCAGGGACATGTCTCTGACTGTCGTTTCGGCCTACTGGCCGAGCGGTTGTGCGGAGTACCCGGCCTTCTTGGCGTCCCTGTCGGGGGTGCTGGATAGTGCCCCTTCCGTGGACTCCATTATTCTGCTGGGGGACTTCAACGCCCACGTGGGAAGCGACAGTGACACCTGGAAAGGCGTGATCGGGAGGAATGGCCTCCCCGATCTGAAACCAAATAGTGCTTTGTTATTGGACTTCCATGCTAGTCACGGGTTGTCCATTATGAACACCATGTTCAAGCATAAGGGTGTCCATCAGTGCACTTGGCACCAGGACACCCTAGGCAGAAGGTCAATGATCGACTTTGTTATTGTATCATCAGACCTTCGGCCGCATGTTTTGGACACTCGGGTGAAGAGAGGGGCTGAGCAGTCCACCGATGTCCATCTGGTGGTGAGTTGGATCCGCTGGAGGAGGAAAAAGCCGCTGGGAAGTCCTCTGGGAACGTCTGGCGGAGCCCTCGGCCAGGGGTGTATTCAACTCTCACCTCCGGGAGAGCTTTGACCAGATTCCGGGGGATGGTGGAGACATAGAGTCCGAGTGGACCATGTTCTCCGCATCTATTGTTGATGCTGCTGCCCGTAGCTGCGGCCCTAAGGTCTGCGGTGCCTGTTGCGGTGGCAATCACAGAACCCGGTGGTTGACACCGGCAGTAAGGGACGCTGTCAAGCTGAAGAAGGAGTCCTATCGGCTGTGGTTGGCTTGTGGGACTCCTGAGGCGGCTGACGGGTACCGTGAGGCCAAGTGTGCCGCAGCCTGGGCTGTGGCAGAGGCAAAAACTCAGGCCTGGGAGGAGTTCAGTGAGGCCATGGAGAAGGACAACCGGTTGGCCTCGAAGAGATTCTGGGAAACCGTCCGGCGCCTCAGGTGGGGGAAGCAGTGCTTCGCCAACACTGTTTACAGTGGGGGTGGGAGGTTGCTGACCTCGACTGGGGACATTATCGGACGGTGGAAGGAGTACTTCGAGGATCTCCTCAATCCTGCCATCACGCATTTCCTGGCGGAAACAGAGGCTGGGGACTCAGGGTTGGACTCTGTCATCAACCTGGCTGAAGTCACTTAGGTGGTTAAAAAGCTCTGCGGTGGCAGGGCTTTTGTTGTGGGGCTGTCATGGTTGACATGCCTCTTCAACATTGCGTGGCGGTCGGGGACAGTGCCTCTGGACTGGCAGACTGGGGTGGTGGTCCCCCTTCATAAGAAGGGTGACCGGAGGGTGTGTTCCAACTACAGGGGGATCACACTCCTTAGCCTCTTTGGTAAGGCCTACGCCAGGGTATTGGAGAGGAGAGTCCGGCCGATAGTCGAACCTCGGCTTCAGGAGCAGCAGTGTGGTTTTCGTCCCGGCCGTGGAACACTGGACCAGCTCTATACCCTCTACAGGCTACTCGAGGGTTCGTGGGAGTTTGCCCAACCGGTCCACATGTGTTTTGTGGATCTGGAGAAAGCATTCGACTGTGTCCCTCGTGATGCCCTGTGGGGGGTGCTCCAGGAGTATGGATTTGGGGGCCCTTTATTAGGGGCCATCCGGTCTCTGTACAAGCAGAGCAGGAGTTTGGTCCGCATTGCCGGCGCTAAGTCGGACCTGTTCCCGGTGCATGTTGGACTCCGGCAGGGCTGCCCTTTGTCGCCGGTCCTGTTCATAACTTTTATGGACAGGATTTCTAGACGCAGCCAAGGGCCGGAGGGGGTCTGGTTTGGGGACCAGTGGATTTCGTCTCTTCTTTTTGCAGATGACGTGGTCCTGCTGTCCCCCTAGAGCCAAGACCTACAGCATGCACTGGGGCAGTGTGCAGCCGAGTGTGAAGCGGCTGGGATGAAGATCAGCTCCTCCAATTCCGAGGCCATGGTTCTCGACCGGAAAAGGGTGGCTTGTCCTCTTCAGGTTGGAGGGGAGTTCCTGCCTCAAGTGGAGGAGTTCAAGTATCTCGGGGTCTTGTTCACCAGTGAGGAAAGAATGGAGCGGGAGATCAACAGACGGATCAGTGCGGCTGCCGCAGTAATGGGGGCGCTGTGCCAGTCCGTTGTGATGAAGAGAGAGCTGAGCCGAAAAGCGAAGCTCTCGATTTACTGGTCGGTCTACGTTCCTACCCTCACCTATGGCCATGAACTTTGGGTCATGACCGAAAGAACGAGATCCCGGATACAAGCGGCTGAAATAAGCTTCCTCCGTAGGGTGGCGTTCCTCCTGGACGCCTTCCTCGGGAGGTGTTCCGGGTAAGTCCCACCGGGAGGAGGCCCAGGGGCCGGCCCGGGACATGCTGGAGGGACTATGTCTCTTGGCTGGCCTGGGAACGCCTTGGGCTCCCCCCAGAGGAGCTGGAGGAGGTGGCTGGGGAGAGGGACGTCTGGGTGTCTCTGCTCAGTCTGCTGCCCCCGCGACCCAGTCCCGGATAAGCGGAAGACGACGAGTACGAGTATGAGATGTGCCAGGGAAGTTTGCTCTATAAAAAGGATATCTCAAGACGGGTATCCTTATTGTGTGATGATTAAGCTATACACCACCAGACTGGGGCCACCACTCTGGGATGACCCAAGTACCCACACAGACAACACCCTAGTCAGGCTAGGCAGCCCCCTGCCAAGCCCCCCCATGGCGCTGTCAGAGACCTCGAGGCCTTCCCCACACCCCCATCCCCACAGAACCGGCATAGTAGCTGGATAGCGGGAACCAGGGGTCTACACCCCCCACCCCCCACCCTGTTGAGTGTGTGTGTGTGTGTGTGTGGTAATGTGAAGTGTTTATGAATGCAGATGGTGCATGTCTAAAGTGGATTAAAATTGGGGTTTCTGGCGGGGTGTATGAGAGCCCACTGCTTGTTGACAGCAGAGTCTCCTCCACCCCATCCTCAAAGTCTTAAGTATCTCTAGTGCACTACTGGAAGTTGAGTTTCATGCAGGACTACTCTTCCAGATCTTAGATCTGAACCCTGGTGTGATACCTTGGATCGGGATATCTTTATGCTCATGGAGAACTGCTGCATCAGGCATGGAAATGAATTCTGCGGTGAGCATGCATCAGAATCCGCTTTATTTGCCACATTTGAGCACAAAGAAGGAATTTGACTTTGGTTTCACCTTGTTCTCAGTGTACAAACACTTAAATATAAATATTCTGCAAACAGAACCTGGGAACCATCTCAGCAGGAAGATGGAAAACTAGGGGATGGAGCTGTTTGTTTGGAATGGCATCAGGCCTAACTCTTTTTAACGATGAGGATGACAACCAAAAAGACAACCTGGTTTGACTTCAGCCTCTCTGTCTTCGTGGAAGTTTTAGATGTGATGATGACTGCCATTCAGTTATCGGGTCTGCTGGTGTTACTCTGTTGATCTCAGTGTGTTTACATCAAGTTTTGTTTTAGCTCTGAAAACATTTGGCGTTCTGGATCTGTGGTTATAACAAAAGAACAATTCTGAAAGCCTGATGGTTTGATTTCTTCAGTTGGTGTTTGGAAACACTTTATGGGCCAACTGGCCCGTACATCAGGAGTCAGACTGTTTCCAGTTTCAGAGCTTGATGAACAGCTGGGACATATTTCACCATCAGGTTCTTCCAGCTCTCATTGGAGCAGTTGAATTGTTGACCATGAATCTTTTTTTAAATGAGGCAGAACTCGTGGTGTTATTATAAACTCCCTAAGTGTTCACATTACTGGACTTTGTCAGGAGCATAAGGCTGGTTGTCACCTCCAGAACCTGAGCCAGAAACTGGGCTTGTTGCAGCTCTGCTCCTAATTCTGCATGTCTAATCAGCACATTGAGGTGCATTTGGGCAGATGTAACGATAAAATGGCTCCACAACAGAAATAGATCTGTTTAGCAGTTCTGAAGTACTTTCTGCAGCGGTGGCAGAACAGGTTTCCCAAAGAAAACACACAGGTGCTACTTTCCCATCAGTTACTGACAGTTCACTGCTCCCATCTAACATCTCAGTGGCCCTTCACCCAGCTGCAATGTTCCTGGCATGTCAATGTGTGGTGTTCAGAAGAAAACAGCTGATAATAAACCATAAACTTCTTCAGTTTCCTCCTCTAGTGGCTAGAACCCGCTTATCACTGTGACTGTAATAATGATCCATGTTGTTTTTGCATCTCTGCAGACATGGAAGAACACTCTGGACCGTTACCCTGACACCCTTCTGGGCTCCTCAGAGAAGGAGTTCTTCTACAACGAGGACACTCAGGAGTATTTTTTCGACAGAGACCCCGAGATGTTCCGACACATCCTGAACTTTTATCGGACTGGGAAGCTCCATTACCCCCGAAATGAGTGCATCCAGGCGTTTGACGAGGAGCTGGCCTTCTACGGCATCGTACCAGAGATCATTGGAGACTGCTGCATGGAGGTACATCTGAACCTTCTCATGGTCTGCTCTTTATGTCTATTGGACAACTACAGCCTGTTAAATGCATCAGTAAAGGTGTACGACAGGCTTCAATCCCTCGCTTGTGGAAATTAAACCTTTACGGCTCAGTTTCCATGGTAACAGAACCGGGTCCAAGGTGAACCAAACTTAAAGTGCCTCTGATCCTGCTAAGTAGTGCAGGCTGCCTGTAAGAACAAGGTATTAGAACTTCTGAATTAAAAGAACGGCTTCAAGAAGTCAGAAATCATTACAATAAAACAATAACCCCCACCTCCAATGACTAATAAATTAGTCATTTAGAGTTTTGTTAAATTAGCTAAATATAACTTGGCGTCCTTCATAACAAGCTAACTGTTCTGAGGATGAAATGATCCTCCATCCCACCTGAGTCTCATTACATCTCTGACCGTCTAAAGAAGGAATGCTGCAGTTTCCAGCTTTATTTTCTTTTAATGCTGCAGTGCCTTCAGATTAGTTTATAATGCCTGCATCATTTGTAGTGTGCTTACGCGTACCTTTAGGTTTTTATTTCCTGCCAATGCTTGGCTTTATTGTTGGACGTTTTGCAGCTGAACTCATTAAGTCTCCCTGGAGAAGAGCTTCATCAGCCAAACGACTAAGGTGTAAAGAACACTGATGGATCTGGGGGGATATTACTAACCAGCGCTGCTCTCCAGCCCCATTATCAAACCCAAACTCATTAAGACGGTGGTGATGAGCCCTATGGATCACCAGAACTGCAATCTGAGTGGGCTCTTAGTTCCACCTGATTTTGGAGAGCTGTCCAACACGTCTCTATGTGATTTCTGTTAATGAGACATAAACAAGTCTTTTGGTTCCTACAATAAGCCCAACAATCGGGTCATTATAGCAGCCATTTTATCGTTAGCTCATCAACAGAGGCTTTTATGTCTTCATGGTTCTATAACTGACCGGCCCAGTGGCTCTTTGATGAATGACAGTTCTTTGTTTCCTCTGCTTTAGCCGCCCTAATCATCCTCAGTGTTAGTTAGCAGTTTATAGACATACATATTATATTCAGACAGATTCAACATCAGCAATACAGTTAAGTACAGTTTATTATTTTAATTGGTAAAAAGTTTTCCATCTAAGAAAACACATCAGATTGCATCGAGTCACTGACCTTGGAGCTTTCCCTTATACTGATCATGCATGTGGAAGAAACACAGGAAAGAACCTCCAGCAGAACCAGAACCAGACTCAGTGTGAGCGACAATCTACTGAGATCAACTGGGGGTTGAACAGAGCAGAAACACAAAACAACACAGAAACACTGATCCAGGAATACTTAGAGAGTGAAAGTGGTCATTATGTCCTCCAGCAGCCTAAGCCTATAGCAGCATAACTACAGAGATAGCTCAGGATAACCTAAGCCACTCTAACTATAAGCTTT
The DNA here is from genome assembly GCA_036173005.1 of Crenichthys baileyi. Lineage (NCBI taxonomy): Eukaryota > Metazoa > Chordata > Actinopteri > Cyprinodontiformes > Goodeidae > Crenichthys > Crenichthys baileyi. The sequence continues at coordinate 408,770 of JAHHUM010002620.1, forward strand.
ATCAAAAAGGAAAGTTTTAAGCCTAGCCTTAAAGGATCTGCCTCCCATTCTACTTCTAGAGACTCTAGGAACCACCAGTAAACCTGCAGTCTGAGAACGAAGTGCTCTGTTAGGAACGTATGGAACAATCAGATCTCTGATGTATGATGGAGCTAAATCATTAAGGGCTTTATATGTGAGGAGGAGAATTTTAAATTCTATTCTGGATTTAACAGGGAGCCAATGAAGGGAAGCTAAAATAGGAGGAAAGTCTCTACTATTTTTCTCCTTCCTAATTAATGCAATATTGCACATGAGAAATGTCTATAAATTATGTTAAAAATGTGGGATTTAAAGGACATGTCCCAGCCCCAGATTTCACACAGGATGATTGCATTAGTACTGGAGGCCCAGTTAAAACCTTTCAGAGGAACTAAGCAGGTTTCAGGTTTGAGCTCCAGCTATTTTTAATACTCTACAGCAAACATCATGTTCTTCAATCATCCATGTGGCACTGCTGCTATTGAGTTTGTGTCTTTATACAGATACCCTGAAATCTTGATTATTGACCTTTGGTCCTGTTCAGACCCGGTGTCAACATGTAGCCCGGCTGATCACACCACCAGCTATTGGAATCTGTCCTGTGACATGAGATTCAGCTTCCATGCTAATAAACATTAACATGTTAGCTGATGTTCACATCTACCTTCAGATATTATCATAAACTCACCTGTGAACAGAATTAATAATGCTGGACTTTACTGTGCACACATTTTACAAACATGGAACAGCTGAGAGTTTGTCAGCAGAACTATTTACTGTCTGCAGGTTGTGCTGTGGTAAAGAAACTGGACCTCCCACATGGAGAGAGTTATTTTTTAAGGCAGTGACTGCATCCAGTTTGATAAGCTGTGAAATAAACTACATTTGATGGAGAAAATCCCTTACTGATAAAGTGTCTTGACATCAGCTGATCAGTAAAATCCAGATATTTTTTTTACTGAGGATTCCCACACCCCAAACCTTTCAGTTTCAATTCAGTTTATTTATATAGCACCAATTCACAACACATGTTGTATCAAGGCACTTCACAAAACTCAGGTACATACATTCCAATTATTCCTAACCATTGAACAGTGCAGTCAGATTCAGTTATTTATTCAAATTGGATAAAAAGTTTTTCTATCTAAGGAAACCCAGCAGATTGCATCCAGTCAGTGACTTGCAGCATTCACTCCTCCTGGATGAGCATGTAGAGACAGTGGACAGCCACTGGCGTTGACTTTGCAGCAATCCCTCATACTGAGCATGCATGTAGCGACAGTGGAGAGGAAAAACTCCCTTTAAACAGGAAGAAACCTCCAGCAGAACCAGGACCACGGCTCAGTGTGAGCGGCATCTGCCACGACCCGATGGGGGTTAAAAGAGAACAGAGCAGAGACACAAAGAGAACAAGAAGCGCTGATCCAGGAGTACTTTCTATGGGAAGGGAAAAGTAAATGTTAATGGGATGTACAGGGGTTGGACAAGAAAGTGAAAAAACACCTGTCATTTTAGTGTGGAGTTTCATGGCTAAAATTGGACCAGCCTGGTAGCCAGTCTTCATGATTGCACATGCACCAGTAAGATCAGAGTGTGAAGTTCGAATTAGCAGGGTAAGAGCACAGTTTTGCTCAAAATATTGAAATGCACACAACATTATGGGTGACATACCAGAGTTCAAAAGAGGACAACGTTGGTGAACGTCTTGCTGGTGCATCTGTGACCAAGACAGCAAGTCTTGTGATGTATCAAGAGCCGACGTATCCAGGGTAATGTCAGCATTACGCCACAAAGAAGAGTAACTCCCATCCAACAGATTAACTGTGGACGCAAGAGGAAGCTGTCTGAAAGGGATGTTTCGGGTGCTAACCGGATTGTATCCAAAAACATAAAAACACGGCTGCCCAAATCACGGCAGAATTAAAGTGCACTACAACTCTCCTGTTTCCACCAGAACTGTCCGTCGGGAGCTCACAGGGTCATAAACACGGCCGGGCTGCTATAGCAAACCTCTGGTCACTCATGGCAATGCCAAAAACAAAATGGTTCATGTGCAAGGAGCGCAAATCTTGGGCTGTGGACAATGTGAAACATGTCTTGTTGTGATGAGTCCACCTTTACTGTTTTCCCCACATCGGGGAGTTACGGTGTGGTGGAGAAGCCCCAAAAGAAGCGTACCACACAGACTGTGCCATGCCCAGAGTGAAAGCATGGGGGTGGATCAGTGATGGTTTGGGCTGGCATATCATGGCACTCTTGGCCCACAATACTTGTGCTAATAGGGCGCATCACTGCCAAGACTACCGAACCATTCTGAGGACCATGTGCATCCAATGGTTCAAAAACATTGTATCCTGAAGGCTTTGCCGTGTATCAGGATGACAATGCACACAATAAACAGCAGGAATGGGGGAAATGATTGGTTTGATGAACATGAAGTTGAAGTTGACATCTCCATGGCCTGCACAGTCACAAGATCTAATAATTAATGAGCCAATTTGGGGTGTTGAGGAGCGAGTCAGGAAACGTTTCCTCCACCAGTATCAAGTAGTGACCGGCCACTATCCTGCAAGAAGAATGGCTAAAATCCCTCTGACCACTGTGGCGGACTTGTATATGTCATTCCAAGACGAATTGACGCTGTATTGAGCAAAAGGAGTCCCTACACCATACTAATAAAATGATTGTGGGTCTAAAACCAGGTGTTTCAGTTCATTGTCAAACCTCTGTAGCTCCTTTAATCGTTTCACCTAGAAGAAAGAAAACAGATAAACTATTGAGCCAGTTTTTAAGGTTAGAGTCTGAAGAGAGCACCATAGATAGTTACAGTAAAGATCAGCAGTCAGTAGCTATGTCTAGGAGAGAGAAAGGGTTAAACACTGAAAGACAGGGCCATGTGGATCATCCGGGTAGAGGGTGAGCATTAAGTTGTTGGCAGCAGAAGCTTGGAGGATCCCCTCCAGAAAGGTGTCACAGGTAGACACAGAGTCAGGCCAGGTGTAGCTTCTAGGAAGAGAAAAGAGAGAGAAACAAAGGTTAGAAGCTGAAATAACAGCAAATAATGACAAAATGGAGAGTAGTGTGAGGATGTTGCGAAGAAGGGTGAATTGGTCATTATGTCCTCAGCAGCCTAAGCCTATAGCAGTATAACTACAGAGATATCTCAGGATAACCTAAGCCACTCCAACTATAAGCTTTATCAAAAAGGAACGTTTAAGCCTAGCCTTAAAAGTAGACAGGGTGTCCGCCTCACGAATAAAAACGGGAGCTGGTTCCACAAGGAGAGGAGCTGAACAACTAAAGATCTGCCTCCCATCTACTTCTAGAGACTCTAGGAACCCACAGTTACAACCTGCAGTCTGAGAACGAAGTGCTCTGTAGGAAACGTATGAACAAGAGGATCTCTGATGTATGATGGAGCTTTTTTTTTTTTTAAAAAAAAAAAAAAATCATTAAGGCTTTATATGTGAGGAGGGAGAATTTTAAAAATTCTATGTGGATTTAACAGGAAGCCAATGAGGCCGTCCATAGAGGAAAATATGATTTTGTCTTTTAAATTTTTCATCAGAACTCTTGCTGCAGCATTTTGAATCAGCTGAAGGCTTTTAACTGCATTTTGTGGACATCCTGATAGTAAAAGAATTACAATAGTCCAGCCTTGAAGTAACAAATGCATGGACTAGTTTTCAGCGTCACTTCTGGACAGGATATTTCTAATTTGGCAATGTCGGAGGTGAAAGAAGGAAATTCTAGAAACCTGTTTAATATGAGATTAAATGACAGTCCTGGTCAAAAGTAACACCAAGGTATTTTATACTTTATTACCGGAGGTCAATTTAATGCCATCCAGGTTAAGTGATTGACTAAGCAGTTTCTTTTTGTAAAGACCCGGTCCAAGGACGACAACTTTGTCTTGTCTGAATAGAAGTAAAAAATTTAAGTCATCCAACATTTTAGTTCTTCAAGACATGCTTGTAGTCTATCTAACGGTTGGACTCATCAGGATTTATTTTGGGGGGGGTGTGCCCCAATAAGGTAAAGCTGAGTATCATCAGCGTAAACAGTGAAAAATTTATCTATGCTGCCTGATAATTTGACCTATTAGAAGCCAATAAAGTAAAGAGAATTGGCCAAGTACTGAACCTGTGGTACTCCACAAATAGCCCTTGATCAAGCGAAGGTTTCTTAAGTAAAGGTTTAATTACAGGTACTTAAAAGCTTGTGGACATAACCCAATAAAAGATACATTAATCATATCTAGAATGGGGCTGGTAGATCAGAGGAACACTTCCTAAATAATTTGGTTTGGACATGGGTCTAACATATCAAAAAGGTGAAGGTTTAGATGAAGTAATATTCTGATACAACTCAGGAAGCTCCCCACTAGGATCAAAAACAAGTCCAAACAAGATCAGGTTTACAGTTATTTCAAATTTGCTCACTTGCGAGGATGAGTAAATCATCTTCAGGAGTAGTCAGAGATACACTTTTTAACGTGCAATTCAGATTTATTTGGGAAGATCCAATAAAATCATGAGGAGCTAGACAGCTAGGGAATGGATCGGCATCAAACAGAGCATGACTCTGTGCAGGTTAGCAAAACTGTTACTAGAGAGAAACTAGGATTAGTCTGTTCTCTCTATTGATGATGACCGAAATGATCGTGTCTGGCTTGGTGAAGTGTCTTTTTTACAACAGTAGGCTATTTTTCCAGATTAAGTAGGAATCCTCTAGTTGTGTAGGGGGAACGCCATATTTCTCTCCAATATTTATACTACCGTTGTGCTTTAAAGTACGCAGCTCTGAATGAACAACAGGGAGCCTGCCTCCTGAATGATTACCTTCTTTTCAAAGGGGGCCTGCATGTCTAATGCACCACACACTGCTGAAGTAACACTCTGAACAAGAGAACACACTTTGTGAAGGGGCAGAAACAAAAAATATTTCCCCGTCCACTGTGTTTTCTATGATATGAGGAATCAAAAGGGAACAGAGTATCTTAAAAAGGTTGTTCACAGCATTGTCTGATAATGATCTACTATAATGAAATTTCTCTTCAGGTGTGGAGTACTCGGTGAAATTAAATCTAAAGGTATAAAAACAGCAGTCAGACAGGACAGGGTATGAGAAAATATTGTTATGTCTTTACACTCAAAATGCCAATATGTCAGCACAAGGTCAGAGAATGAAGACAAAGTGGGAGGTTTGTTAAGTTTTGCTCAAGCCAATTGAGTCTAAGATACCATAAAGGGTCTATTTAAGCTATCACTCTTCAGTGGTCAACATGATATGTTAAAATCCCCCCACTATAATAAAACTATCTGTATTTCAACACTAAATCAGATATAAAGGTCTGAAAACTGATCTTAATTGAGAGTAAGGGCCTGGTGGACGGTACAAAACAACAAAAAGAAGTGGTTTTAGTGCCTTTGCAATTTGGATGAGGAAAAGTAAGGATAAATATTCAAAAGAGTTGTAGCTATTGAATGGTCTGGGACTAGTCAAAAATCAGACTGAAAGATGGTTGCTACCCTCCTCCTCGCCCAGTATTTCGAGGAATGTGAAAATTTAAATAATTAGTAGGAGTTGACTCATTTATAGTAACATTATCCTCTTGCTGCAGCCAGGTTTCTGTGAGGCAAAATAAATCAATCTGATTGTCACAAATCAGGTCACTAACCAGCAAAGTCTTTGAAGAGAGAGATCTTATGTTCAGTAGGCCACATTTAATTGTTTTATTTTTATTTTTAGTCTGAGTTGTTTATCTGAAGTGTTCCAGATCATCTTCTTATATTAGCTGATCGCAGAGCTGATGTAGTTTAACCTGTCTTCCAGGTGAGTCTTGGTAATTTTACTCAAAGGGAGTCATGTCATGTCAGGGAGTGGTCCTTTAGTCCCAGGATGGACTGTGTTCAGCCTGACAAACTAATGCAGATATATAGAAGTGTGCCAGAAGGCGGTCTGAAGAGAATTGTCCTTAGTGCATCAAGGTCCTTCATGCCTGTACTTACTGCTGTCCAGACATGATCCCCTAAAACCACAGGTCCTTCTTGTCCACCACCTTCCTTCTCAGGAAGCCCCTCTGGGGCTTTTCTTTGATAGCCTGACTGGTATATTTTGCTTTTTAAGTTGAGTCTGGTGTGTGAAGGTCCTTCATCATGGATGAAGAAGCTTTCAGCAGGTTCAAACAATCAAGAAACTCTTACACTCTGTCTCTCGTAGTAAGGAGACCACTGACCGCACTAAGATCCTGCAAAGGCCATCCGTGTTCTGGTTGAATTCCAACTTTATGTTGTTTTGTTACTTGGTCAGCAACCTAGTCCAGACCAGAACAATGGTTCTGGGTTTTAAACCCAAGAATCAACAGAAGATGTGCCTTTTTAACAGGACTGTAAACTCTTGGAATCAGCCCCAACACCGGCTGAATGTGCGGAAGCTCATCTCACTGAATGAGTAAGAACCATGTCCAAACGCCAAATACCATCCCTTCATGACCAAACATCTGAACATCTTCATCTGTGCTAAACTGACCATTTAACTCAGTTAGTTCACCTTCTGTCATTTTGTTTCCTGATGGGCTGTTTAACCAGATCAGTTAGTGAGGGGAGCTACATGGTGGCCTGCATCCACATTTTGTTTATGGTTAATGCTCTTCTTCTTCTCCTTCTCCTGAAGGAATACCGAGACAGGAAAAAGGAGAACCAGGAGCGTCTGGCAGAGGACACAGAGGCCAACGAGGCGACAGACGCCCCCCTCCCGCCACACAGCACTCCCAGGGAGCGTCTGTGGCGGGCCTTTGAGAACCCCCACACCTCCACCATGGCACTGGTCTTCTACTATGTCACAGGCTTCTTCATCGCTGTGTCTGTCATCGCCAACGTGGTGGAGACAGTGCCCTGCCGGCCTCCGAAAGGCAGCGTCAAAGACCTTCCCTGCGGGGAGAAGTACCAGCTGGCCTTCTTCTGTATGGACACGGCCTGCGTACTCATCTTCACCTTCGAGTACCTGATGCGCCTGTTTGCCGCGCCCAGCCGCTGTAAGTTCATGCGTTCTGTGATGTCGGTGATCGATGTGGTGGCCATCATGCCCTACTACATTGGCCTGGTGATGCCTGAGAACGAGGATGTGAGCGGTGCCTTCGTCACTCTGCGGGTGTTCCGCGTCTTCCGGATCTTCAAGTTCTCGCGTCACTCTCAGGGTTTGAGGATTCTGGGTTACACACTGAAGAGCTGCGCCTCTGAACTGGGCTTCCTGCTCTTCTCCCTCACTATGGCCATCATCATTTTTGCCACCGTCATGTTCTACGCAGAGAAGGGTACCAAGGGCTCCACCTTCACCTCTATCCCAGCCTCCTTCTGGTACACCATTGTCACCATGACAACGCTGGGGTGAGTGGGCCTGTTTTATGCTGTGTGTTGGGTGGATGTCTAAAGGCAAGCAGATTTTATTTTACTGGAGGTACAGCTGTTATTGGTGTTGTCATGGCGACGGGAGTGCTTGCTCTTTGGTGTAAACAGAGTTTTGTGTCAGGACACAGATTCCTCCTCATTATTGGTCACGGTTTCCACCATGAAAAGAGATGAAGTGTGTGTTTGCCTCCCACTCGCTGCTTCTCCAGTACGGTAGTGTGTGTTGGCTGCCCACGCTCATCACAACTGCCAGTGGATGGAGTATGTGTGTGTGTGTGTTGGGCCTGCAGCTCTGATCTATTATCTGCTGTGTGGAAACATCACAAACAGAGTGGGAGTCAGAAACCTGCCAGCAGATCTGACCATCCTGCTTGAACATGCTCAGTGTCTCCTCTCCATGCGAGCCTACCTGTCTGCCAGGTTCAGAGTTCAGGAGGTGTGAATGGAAGGAAGAGTGAACTGCTCTGAATGACTCAAACGGTTCAGTGGGTGCTGCAGCAGCAGTGGTGTTAATTTGCACAGAACTGTGAAATGCTGATGCATCCGGAGCAACAACAAGCTTTCAGTCCTTGTGTTGATGCGGAATTTTACACCTCGATGCTTCACGTCTGTAACAGCAGCAATATCTCGGGTTATAACCATGTAATGCAATCATGGATTTCAATTTTATTTCAAAGCATAGTGTCTCTGGATTTCATGTCCCAGCGTATCATGGCTTTTAGGAACTAAAAAGTTTCCTCAGACATTCTCCATGATTCTGTTGCTGCAGAGATTAATTCAAAATCATATTTCTGAAGGTAATAGATCTTGAGTTTTTCCCAATTACAGCAAATTTGTTTCCTGAAGTCCCCTGAGAGTTTTTTCTAGAGATGTCTGGGTCAGATCTCTGTGAGATCTGTTTTTTATTCTGTCAGTTTGGCTTGGTAAGTTCATAAAGCTACTTGCATGAACTGAAGGGGTGCAAGGCAGATGCAACCAAATGAAGACCTGCATGTAAAATAGAACTGCAGATCTTCTCTCTGCACTCACGCCATTTGCCTACATTTATTTGAACCATTATACATCATTTAAAGGATATTTATCCACGTCTGTGTATTTATATAAATTACAGCCAGAGCAAAATGAACCTGACCCTGAAACTCCAACTGCTTTGCTGCTAAAACACAAACTGCACTGATAGCTACTTGGTTTAGAGCCATCATCCTGATGCAGACAGATGTTGTTTCTACAGTTTTCAGGAGAACTTTCTCAGGTCACAACTTTCCATTGAAGGTTCTGGCTCAGCACGCTCCGCTCCACTCGGTCTCGCTCCACCCGTCACAGAACCCGTTGTTCTGTGGAACAGTTGGAGTTCCTGGCTTGAAGCCCCGCCTCCAGCCATCAGGTTGCTGTGCTGCTATTAATGTTACTGTGTGACATTGTCTCATTAAACTGCGTGCAACAACAACAAACAAACTAAATACAAATAATGTTTGTATTATTTTATATGCTAGAACGTCTCATATATGTTTTTTATGTCTAAAATGATCCACTGGGATAATTATCTGGACCACAGCCCAGCCAGAACTTATCAAACAAGGCTCAAAGGTTCTGGGGGGGGGGCAGGAGACGCAGAGAAGAGAGATGCTGATATCTGGATGGTGAAGCTCCACAGTTTGCCTGAAGAACATTTTGGGCTTTATAAGGAAGTTCTTGTCTCGGCCATGGCATAACAAGGACCAGAACTGTAAAGCCCAGAACCGTGGACTTTTGACCGCGGTGAAGTTAGTTTTAGGTTAGATATTCATGCTCCATGGATTCAGCAGGGTCTTCCTCCGTTTGACCCGATGCAGACAGTCTGATTACGGGCAGCTGCTCTTTGCCTGCTCCCTCCTCCCGCAGACGCTGGTTCTCTGAGAGACCGTCAGTAAATGTCAGAACCAAACACGTTGTTTCATGGTGGTTGTGCTGTTTGTGTGACGGGTGTACTGATCTTTCATTAACTGAACCCAAGCAGCTGGAATAAGCTTCTTCTGTAGGTTGCCGGGGCTCTGCCTGAAGAGGAGCTCCATCATCCAAAGAGACCTTGGAGTAGAGCTGCTGCTCCTTCACACTGAAGGAGTCAGTTAAGAAGATTTATCTGATCGGGATTATCCTGGATGCCTCCTTGAAGGTTTTCCATCCTACTGAGAGGAGACCCTGGGCTAGACCCAGAACGTAATGATGAGATGGATTTTTCCCTTCTGTACTAGAAACACCTTTCCATCCTGCTCCTTGTGCCCACTGATTTCTCACTTGTGCTTAGGAACATGTTTCTGTCTGAATGAGTGACAAAAGTCTAGTTCTGCACTACAGAACAAGGAAAACTCTGCTAGACCTTCAGAAAGCCTTTAAAATCACTGATCCAGCCCAGTTTAAGGAGAAGTGTTGGTTATGTGCAGCAGTCGGTGTTGGTCCACAGGGACCCTTGGTGAGATGTTGGCGTCCCCTCTCCTCTTTTCCTCCAGCTCCATTAGTTATCAGGAAGAGGCCGCCCTGGAAATGGAGTCGTCCTCTGTCTGCTCCGTCTGCAGCTGCACAGGAAAGCATTCAACATGCGAACCGCAGCAGTGGTCCAGATGTAGAATGTTCGCCTCGCCACTTGCTGCTGGTTGGAGGGCTGTACCCTGCAGGAGTCTGAAGAAAGATCCCCACAGTTCAGACAGACACACTGGAAAAACAAGATCCACTGATGTGGGTTTTATCCTGTTATGCTCCACTTAAACAGAGCAGCAGCTTCTCCTCTGCTGGTTTAATGGATCAGAGCAAATTTCCCAACAGGACAAGTGTCAAACGTTTCATGTTTCAGATTCAGGAAGAAGACTGAGCACCTTTTAGCTCCACAGAAGATGGTCGTCGATTACAGTTACAATGTGTTGAGAGGCTGATGTCTCTAAGTCATGTATTAGTTAGATTGGTCCAGCCTCATCAGTGTGTCAGGGTGCAGCATGGATCTCATCAGGGCGTCTAGATTAATACAAACAGATCTTCACAGACTGAGACAGTTTGAACATTTCATCCTCAAACTGAAGAGAAATATTTCACAGTTAAAGAGAAACAAAAGAGTGACAATCATCCAGCTCGACAAAACCCCCTCTGCATGATTCTCCCATCACCATGTTTCACCGAGGCTGTAAAGTTCTCTAGGAGCTGTTGGCCAGAACTTCCAGCTTGGTTCCTGAAGATCAGAACATGTGTAAGAGCTTCTGTGAACCCCTCAGTCTGCTTCTCTGGAGACCTTTGGGCTTAAGTGGGTCTGCATATTGCTAAGTATGACCCAGTCCCACATGAGTGTCAGAAGATGGATCATTGTATCACTCTCTGACTCAGACACGTCATTTTGTTTAAAAACACACCAATTAGTGACATCACAGAGGCCACAACCACTTCCTGTACACAGCCTGTCTCCACATTGAGGTTCTTCTCACATTCACTGCTTGGGTCATTTTAGGGACAAAGATGGAAATAAAGGATGAAGAGAACTTCTGATCCTGACACAATCTCAACATGCTGACGTGTCAGAATAGTTTCAGTTTTATTCAGATGATCCATCAGTGTCAGATTAAATGTGATCCATAATTTAAACTGAAAACAGGTAGAGTTTAGTCAACTTCAGGTAACAACACCATGTCGTTGGTCCAACCTGCTCATCGGTTCCACTTCCTTATCTCTGTTTTTCATGGAGCTGCTTTTGTTGCTCTGCTCCCGTGTTTTATCGCTACACAAATAAACTGCCAGTTAAATCATAGAGCCATTACCGCTCTGCAGGAGCAGTGTGTGTGTGTGTGTGTGTGTGTGTGTGTGTGTGTGTGTGTGTGTGTGGGGAAAACTTGCAGACTGTTTGCGTCTGGCCTTCAGATGGTCCTGGCGTTCCTGCAGGAGCGCCAATGGGAAGTTTTAAAATGAGAGAAATAGCTGTTCTCCTCACATAGGAGATCATTCCTGAACTGATGATGAGCTGACAGAGAAACAGCAGCTGAGCTGAACCAGAATCTGGACCAGCTTTGATAAGAAATTAGCAGTTTTTGATTCTGAGAGGATTCTGGGAGTAACAACATAAATCTTCATATTTATTCACAGCTGGATCTCAGTTGGGCCTCATCATTAAGCTCATCTTTCTAACACCTCCACAGCTGCAAGTATCACTGATTCACAACCAAATATCGTCTGAAGGTACTTTACAGCACAAACGGATCTAGTTTACAGTCCATCCATTCCAGATTGATCCTAATTATCAAACAATGCAGTCATATTATTATTCCGCTTGGTAAAACATTTCCTATCTGTGGAAACCCAGCACCTTTTCCTGCAAAAGGGATTTAAATCCCTGAGATTTTTAAAACTTTTTTTTAGTTCTGTTTCCACTGCTCTGAAAGGCAGCAGAGCATTTATTTAAATCAGCCTAATGATGTATGGTAAGTTGTGAACAAAACTGCAATACACCTCCAGTCCAGCAGGTGACGGTAATAAGAAACAAAGATCAACAAAACAAAACAAGGCACACATCAAGCTGACATCAAGCAAACGAAAATGAATACGAAGAAAAACTTGTTATACCATAAAAATAAAAATCAGGAGCTTCAAACACAAAATCAAATAATATTAAAATCTTTAAAACATGACATGTTTTTAAGGCTTTTTATTCTTGTTGTCCATTATTCATTTATATACAAAAGTAATTCAGTGAAATTTGGCTTTGATTGGAGAAACTTGATTAAAATACTTTTCTTACCAAAAACTGCTAGGAAGACAAATAAAATTAATTGGTATTGTAGGAAAAACTGTAACAACACAGTTTATAAAATGTCTAAATTAATTTACTCGTACTCGTCGTCTTCCGCTTATCCTGGACCGGGTCGCGGGGGCAGCAGACAGAGCAGAGACACCCAGACGTCCCTCTCCCCAGACACCTCCTCCAGCTCCTCCGGGGGGAGCCCAAGGCGTTCCCAGGCCAGCCGAGAGACATAGTCCCTCCAGCGTGTCCTGGGCCAGCAAACTGCAAACTGCTGTTCTGGACCTCTCCAGAATGGAGTCCGTCTCTGGCTGAGCTTCCCCTGGATGGTGGAGCTCCTCACCTTATCTCTGAGGAGAGACACTCAGGAACAGGACACCTGTTCCGGTCCACACTGAAGCTCCTGGCTTGAAGACTTCAACCAAAGCACATCATCTGCAAAATGAAACATTAACATCATGGACACAGCTCCTACTTTTGATGTTCAAGGACTGGATAGCCTTCTGTGTCACTCTGTACATCTGCAGTGTCCCCCACAGAATGCCTCCAGGGATATAGGATCCGAGTCTTCTCCAGATCCGCAAAACTTGTAAGGTCCAGAAACCTGAACTCCAATGATCCTCTTAGCAAGTGCTCTAGGGTAGACATCTCGTTTACTGCTCCATGGTCAGGATGAAAGTCACATTGCTCCTCCTGAAGCTGAGGTTCAACAAGCAGCTGAAGCTTCCTCTCCAACACCATAGAATAAGCTTTCTTAGGGGCTGAGAAGTAGTATGCCTCTATAGTTGGAACCCATTGATCCCCATTGTTAAATATTTGGATCACCATCCCCAGTCTGACACTCCACAGGTGCTATCCCAGTCCTCTGTGTGACAGTAAAGAGGCCTGTGAATTATGACAGCCCCACAAGTTTCAATGCCTTCAGGATCTCCCCCCAAAATGCTTACACCCCTGGTGCCCTACACTGGGGAGTTTTTTAATTACCTTCCGCTGAGTCCTCAGACTGTCCCACCTCCATGAAGAACATTATCCCTGGATCAGAGATCCTTAAATGCCCCATTTTCCACTGGATCCATTTGGCCCTGCTCAACTCCACTCAGCTCGCTTTGCAACCATTTCTATTACTGTTTTTGCTGTACCAGTAACTATTTTTTTTGTCCCCTATTCCTGAGCAGTTCCAACTGGAGCTGATTCGGGACTACCTGCGACGTGAACAGACTGCTGTTCACTGATTGGCCATGGACCAGAAGAAATGAGAAAGTTTTCCGAGAGGTAGTGCAGGGAGAAGACTACAATGATATTAAGAACCATATTGGCCGGAGCGGGTTAAACCCAAATATAATTTTACTTTTTACAAATCATAAACCAGCCTGAAGGCTGAAAGAAAAGGGACACATAAGCTTTCTGAATGGTAGGGTCAAACCGGAGGAAGACCCCGCTGAATCTATGGAGCACAAATATCCAACATCCAACCTAAAACTAACTTCACCGCAGTCAGAAGTCTGTGGTTCTGGACTTTAAAGTCCTGGTCCTCGTTATCGCCATGGCTGAGACAAGAACTTTCTCATAAAACCCAAATGTTCACTTCTTCAGGCAAACTTTGGAGCTTCACCATCCAGACATCAGCATCTCTCCTCTCTGCTTCTCCTGCCACCCCTCCTCCTCCACACATTAGAACCTCTGAGCCTTATTTTATAAGTTCTGGCTGGGCTGCGGTCCAGATAATTATCCCAGTGGATCATTTTACAGTTTGTTTTTTATCGTTACACGCAGTTTAATGAGACAATGTCACACATTAATAAAGGCACAGCGACGTGACGGCTGGAGGCAGGGCTTCCAGCCAGAACTCCAGCTGTTAGTGGGTCCGTGGAAACACAACAGGTTCTGTGACGGGTGGAGCGAGACCGAGTGGAGTGGAGCCAATAACCACAGCCAGTGGAAAATGGGCAAGAGTGTTCCTTCAATCAGTTCAGGTCTGCAGGTACCAAATACCTGGGATGGTCTCTGTTTTTTTTTCGGAACCATCAAATCATTTTCTAGAACATTCCTGAAGTGAACTGAGAGTCTTTCTCCATAGCCTCTCTAGATTCCTCCTTCACCCTTGGTTATCCTTCTAGACCCACAGCTACTGTGGTCCTTCTGGCCACCCAGAGTCCACAGAGCCGAGCGAGACCTGACGGTCTCCTTCCTCAGCTTAAAATCTGCATCCCCATCAACTGCTGGATGAAGATGCTCCATCATCAGACCGGTTCTGATTCTGATAAATGCTGACAGGTTTGGTGGCATCTCACTGAGGCTAACAAGAACACAGACTCTGAGATTTTAAACCAGTCAGGTGCTCTGAGCCTCAGTGGGTTCATGGAGTTTTTCTTAAATGAACTCCAGAACAACCTGGGAATAATGAGACCCAATCCGGCTGTTGTAATGATAAAACTCAAAGGCCTCTGGGTTTATGGGAGCAGAACCTCACCATCTACAGATTAACTCAGGTAATGTTTGCTTTGTTATTTCTTTTTGTTTTATCTTGAACTGTGTTATGATCAACTCACCTTTCAAACATAATGTTCTCATTAATTTATGCAGGAGCTGTTAGCTCCTGATTTTCCTTGTTTTCTTGACTTGCGGCTGATAACTTTTCATGTAAATGTCACAGTATCATGATTAATGTACTAAAATGGAGAGGCTGCCTGCACCGCAATGTTGTGAGAAGATGATGTTTGTTGGTGAAAGCCAAGGTGTTTACCTGATTTCTGACAGGAGGACCCGGATCCAACTCAAAAAACGTAGGGAAATCAAAACTCGTACTTGTACTTCTACTCGTACTCTGCGACTTCCGCTTTATCCGGGACCGGGTCACGGGGGCAGCAGACTCATTAGAGACATCCAGGCTTCCCTCTCCCCAGACACCTCCTCCAGCTCCTGTAGGGGGAGCCCAAGGCGTTTCCAGGCCAGCCGAGAGACATAGTCCCTCCAGCGTGTCCTGGGCTGTCCCCTGGGCCTACTGCTGGTGGGACGTGCCTGGAACACCTCCCGAGGAAGGTGTCCAGGAGGGGACCAGTAAAGATCCCTGAGCCACCTCAACTGGCTCCTCTCGATGTGGAGGAGCAGCGGCTCTACTCCGAGCCCCTCCCGCATGGCCGAGCTCCTCACCCTATCTCTAAGGGAGTGCCTGGCCACCATACAGAGGAAGCTCATTTCAGCTGTTTGCATCCGGGATCTCGTTCTTTCAGTCATGACCCAAAGTTCACGGCCGTAGGTGAGGGTAGAGACGTAGACCGACCAGTAAATCGAGAGCTCCGCTTTTCAGCTCAGCTCTTTCTTCACCATAACGCACCGGCACAGCGCTTCCATTACTGCGGCAGCCGCATCAATCCGTCTGACGATCTCCCGCTCCATTCTTCCCTCACTCGTGAACGAGACCCCAAGATACTTAAACACCTCCACTTTAGGCAGGAACTCCCCTCCAACCTGAAGAGGACAAGCCACCCTTTTCCGGTCGAGAGAGAACCATGGCCTCTGACTTGGAGGAGCCGATCTTCATCTCAGCCGCTTCACACTCGGCTGCGAACCGCCCCAGTGCATGCTGTAGGTCTTGGCTAGAGGGGGCCAGCAGGACCATGTCATCTGCAAAAAGAAGAGATGAAATCCAATGGTCCCCAAAACAGACCCCCTCCGGCCCTTGGCTGTGCCTACAAATCCTGTCCATGAAAGTTATGAACAGGACCACTGACAAAGGGCAGCCCTGCCGGAGTCCAACATGCACCAGGAACACATCCGACTTAGTGCTGGCAAAGCGAACCAAACTCCTGCTCCGCTTGTAAAGAGTGACTCCATACTCCTGGAGCACCCCCCACAGGACACCATGAAGGAAACAATTGAATGCCTTCTCCAGGTCCACAAAAGACATGTGGAGTGGTTGGGCAAACTCCCATGAACCCTCGGATACCCTGCAGAGGGTGTAGAGGGTCCAGTGTTCTACAGCTGGGACAAAAACCACACTGCTCCTCCTGGAGCCGAGGTTCAACTATGGGCCGGACTCTCCTCACCAATACCCTGGCATAGGCCTTAAAAGAAAGGCTGAGGAGTGTGATCCCCCTGTAGTTGGAACACACCCTCCGGTCACCCTTCCTATGAAGGGGGACCACCACCCCGGTCTGCTAGTCTAGAGGCACTGTCCCCGACCACCACTCAATGATGAAGAGGCGTGTCAACCATGACAGCCCCACAAGATCCAGAGACTTGAGGTACTCAGGATGGATCTCATCCACCCTCAAAACCCTGCCACCATGGAGCTTGTGAAGCACCTCGGTGACTTCAGCCTGCGTGATGAAAGAGTCCAACCCCAAGTCCCCAGCCTCTGCTTCCACCAGGAATGTGTGACGGCAGGATTGAGGAGATCCTCGAAGTACTCCTTCCACCGCCCAATAATGTCCCCAGTCAAGGTCAGCAGCTCCCCACCCCCACTGTAAACAGTGTTGGCAAAGCACTGCTTCCCCCTCCTGAGGCACCGGGCGGTTTGCCAAAATCACTTCAAGGCCAACCGGTAGTCCTTCTCCATGGCCTCACCGAACTCCTCCCAGGCCCGAGTTTTTGCATCTGCCACAGCCCGGGTCACGGCACGCTTGGCCTCACGATACCCGTTAGCCACCTCAGGAGTCCCACCAGCCAACCAGACTCCTTCTTCAGCTTTAGCATTAAGGACAATCCGTGACTAGCACAGAAGTCCAATAACAAAGCACCACTCGGATTCAGATCGAGGAGGCCATTCCTCACAATCACACCTCTCCAGGTGTCACTGTTGTTTCCCACGTGGGCGTTGAAGTCCCCCAGCAGAGTAACGGAGTCCCCGGTAGGGGGACTATGCAGTACCCCCGAAAGGGACACCAAGAGTCCCCGGTAGGGGCACTATGCAGTACCCCCGAAAGGGACACCAAGAGTCCCGAGTAGGGGCACTATGCAGTACCCCCCGAAAGGGACACCAAGAGTCCCCAGTAGGGGCACTATGCAGTATCCCCGAAAGGGACACCAAGAAGGCAGGGTACTTCGTACTACCACTCAGCCCATAGGCCGAAATGACAGTCAGAGACCTGTCCGCGACCCAAAGGCGCTGCGTCACAGCTTTGTTGTTATACAGTTGATTAATTTCTTCCATTATTCCTAAGCAAGAAACACACAAAACACTTATACTTATTTTATTATCATCAGAAAATATTTTTAGTAAAAAATTTATTTATTAGAATAAAAAAAACTGATAATCGCTCCAGAAGTACAGAAGTACAGGGAAATGAAAAATTGACTGTCTAAGAGTTTGAATGCCAACCTGCTCTCTTGGGAGGTTATACTTTAACTGGAAAACATTGGTATCTGCCTCAATTACAGGAATCCCAGTGTCCTCCAGTTCCTGAGTGTTGACAGGATGGAGCAGGAAATGGGCAGAGGATCAAACTTTGTATTTACTAATGAGAGCATTTCTCCAGTCTGTGGTGGGGAAGAAGCAGCTGAGCTGAATGCTAAAGCTCTGAATTTACTGGTCCATCTACGTTCCAACCCTCACCATTGGTCCTGAGATATGGATTACTAAAGAATGGATGACTTAAGAAATGTGATCTTGGATTGAAGCAGCTGGAACAAACTTCCTAAGTAGAATGACCAGGCCATGTCTTGGAGAAAAGGAGAGGAGCACCTTCATCACAGGGGAACTCTGAGTAGAGCTGTTGCTCCTTCATGTTGGAAGGAGGCATCTCAGGTGGTTTTCTGATCAGGTGGCCTTCTGGATGCATCGCTTTAAGGGCTTTTCTGGACCACCTGACTGGAAGACCTCAGAACAGAACCAGAACATTTCTGAAAGGACTGTAAATGGGAACATCTTGGGATCCTCCAGGAGGAGCTGAAGAAGGCTTAGATCCATGGGCCTATGTAAAAGAAAGGATGGATGAATGTTTGGATCCAGTCAGGTCTTTTAATTCGATCTTGATATAGAACCTCAGAATAAAGCATAATGTTACTGTCGTGTTTAGTGATGAAGCAATTAGGTCCTGACATTTAGACGAGATTTGTTTTATTTTAGGCAATTTTTAGGGAGTTTATTTTCCTCTGAAGCTTTTCTGTTGAAGTCAGTGACCTTTGTGGCTGCCGCCTGTTTGTCTGTGATGATGATGTTTATTCATGAAGGAGCATCAAACATGCTTGCTCCTCTTGCTTCAGACTGTAGGGAAAATCTGTTGGTTTTACAGACTAAATCATACATCCACTTTGTATTGTTACATCATATCTCAGTAGCCAGAACAAACAAACAGGAGACAAGAGACCTGTCATAGTTATATTGGCTTCGGCTCTGGTGCAAGCAACAATTACAGACATGCTTGACGGTTTTTTAAGTGATTTACTGAGAAACACAAGGTAGAGAACTTTAGTTTTCTGGACCAGGATCTGGATGAACAATGGAAGGAGAAGATAAGTATTAGCTGGAGGTGAGGTTATGTTGAATGTGGAGTTGAGTGACAGTTTGAAGAAGTGGCTTAATATTTGGTGATGAAGATGGAGGTCCAGAGAAGGTGAGTAACTCTGAGATTGACAGGTTGGTTGTGTTTGAGAGGTGGCGGTGGCAGAACATTAGTTTCTTCTTCTCCCGAGTGAGGCTGATGGAACAGCCACAGCAGACTGAGGGTAAACAGGCAGTAGAGCGATGGATTACCGAGTAGCAGCGTGACTAAGATCCAGGAGGACAGAGGAGTAGCGAGGACACTAGAAGAAGCGTTCCAAGGAAGGATCTTCTTGGAAATCCTTGAGACTAAGGAACATCAGCCACTGAGGTAGGAATGACACAGGCTGTGGAAACAGGATCCTGGAAGCAAGGAGACAAAGGTATGATCGGAGATCGAAATTCTTTGTGAAGAAGTCAGCAAGTCCTGGCCTGATTATCGCGCTATGAGAGCAAACAATCTGGCGTCTCTCTCAGGGATTCCTGCTCCTCTTAAGCACCTCCTTATTAGCTCAACGAGCTGCAGCTGCCAGTCGCACCCTGCTGGAGAGATGAGAGAGGACCACAGAAGAAACTCAACACAAACCTATACACAGCCCAGGGAGTGTGACAAGACTGACACAAAGAGGTTCTGACCTCAGGTTGGCAGCCAAGAGACAGACCCAGATGGACAGGCATCTGGGTCTGGGAAAGTCCCAGAAATTTGGATATTTGGATTCGCAATTGAGACATACCAGTAAAACTCTTAAGGTGGTTGGAAATTCACAACTGCCTGAACCACATTTATTTTTTCTAAATCTGGCGCCCCAACGTGGCCTTGGCAACTTCTGCTAACTGGCTATCGACAAAATATCTCCTGGATGTTATGTAAACATGGCGCTCTGTCCCAGCACCCCCGAACAGCTGTGACCCAGATAAGACTTTGCGGCCGATTGAGAAAACTTCCATCTCTCTCCTCAAGGACAATGGCGCTCTATCTGTGTTGACAGTCTAATTCTTGCACACACTCACAGTTATTTATTCGCACCCCCAGGACTCCACCGCACTCTTGCAAAGTCTTTTCTTCTTGTGTGTTGTTTAGCCCTGCACCTAATTGCGTGATTTCATTACTTTTTCATAGATTTTTTGTTTTATCAGAAGGATTACCAGTGAAAACCAAGCATTATTAGTAATTTGGACTATAGCTGCTCTTACACCAATGGCCCAGCTTTCTTAATTAGATTACAATGGACTGTTATTACTTAGTTCAACTTCAGTACCAGTAAAAGCAATATATTATTATTAGCACCTGAAAATGTGGATTAAAGCTGTTTTGTACCAGTGACTCAGCTTCCCTAGTTAGAATTCAGTGGAATGATGAGACTACCAATATTATCATCTTCTTTTAGCATAAGTCAGTCAGTCAGTCAGTCATTTTCTACCGCTTATTCCATAGTGGGTCGCGGGGGAGCCGGTGCCTATCTCCAGCAGTCTATGGGAGAGAGGCGGGGTACACCCTGGACAGGTTGCCAGTCCATCGCGGGGCAACACACAAACAACCATGCACACACTCAGTCATACACCTAAGGGCAATTTAGAGTGACCAATTAACCTAACAGGCATGTCTTTGCACTGTGGGAGGAAGCCGGAGTACCCGGTGAGAATCCACGCATGCACGGGGAGAAAAACAGTGCTACCAACTGCGCCACCGTGCAGCCCCCTTTTAGCATAAGATGCCTTATTATTAAGAGTGGCTTGGAACCAATTTCT
Source organism: Crenichthys baileyi (assembly GCA_036173005.1). NCBI lineage: Eukaryota > Metazoa > Chordata > Actinopteri > Cyprinodontiformes > Goodeidae > Crenichthys > Crenichthys baileyi. Next base: position 429,180 of record JAHHUM010002620.1, read on the forward strand.
ACCAGTAAATTTGGAAGGATTATTAATTATTATTACTCCCAAGGATTATTAGAGTCATTTGATTTGTTTTTCTGTGTTTGACTTTCTGTATCATTGTAATGTTTTCCTCATGTACAGCGCTTTGAGTGCCTTGTTGCTGAAAAGCACTATATAAATAAACTTGACTTGACTTGACAGCCAGAATGTTGATAAAGCCAATAAGTAGTTTCTGTAGGGCAAACCAGAACTCACCAGAAGCCTAAGGATTGTTGGATCAACTAAGGATTTCTTGGAATGTCGGTACAGAGGTCTCAGTGAACATTGAAACCTAATCCAAACTCCCAGTCCCCTCTACTCTCTCCTTAACCGCAGAGCCTGTGTGATGTAAAGTTCTTCATCTGTGTCTGCCCACCAGGGTCCAGTAGGGGTCTCTGTGGATGTCTGCCTGCAACAGATCAGACAATAAGCAGAAAAACAACAATGAAGGTTGCCCAAAGGAACAAATGATGAGGAAAGTGCAGATTTTGGCCAGGGTCTTGAGGATGGGTGAGAGCTCTGGAGTCTCAGGAGATGATAGCAGTCTGGGAGTGGAGTGATGTTCTAGAGAGGTTCATATTGGTGAAGATTGGTTCTTGGATGAAGAGTGTTGGGAGTTAGGAAGGAGAGGATGGCAACTTGAGCTCAACAGATGATGAAAGTGGAGAAACAGGCAATGACTAAGGATGATTCTGGAGAATCAAATAATGAACATCAAGGTTATCCAGCAGGTGAATGTGGAGCTAGAGCTCTGATGACAAACTGTAAAACTGCTGGAACCAGAGTCTTGGCTTTGGATACACTGGCTGCCGGGTCAAGATGTTTGGCTGTGGAAACATTGGCCAGACCCTCAGAAGAAGGAGACGAGACACCTGCTACAAATGTGGAGGCTTGTGGAACTGTAATGAGTGTATGTGGTAACCATGGCTTGATGATAGCGGAGTCTGCAATGACGAGGCTTAGACTTAGGTGGTTCTGGGTCAGAGTGTGTGGGGCGTGGTAGGTGTGAAATGTGGCTGAGTTGGTTTGCAGAAAAGTTCTGCAAATGCAGCCAAGTAATATTTCTTTGCTTCATCTGGTAGCTCCAGACCCAGAGCAGGTGAGATGAGGCGCCACTTCAATAATAAGAACTTACAGTCAGCTGCAGCCATTAATCATCTCTACGGTGTGTTATGGTCTATTGATCTAGATTGTAAAATGTCCTCCAAATCATTAAATTCAGGTGTTTTAGTCTCTTCCATGGTCACAAGTGTATCAAATCCAAATCCAGCTTCTACAAACATTTGGGACGCTATCCGTAGCTCAGTGAAGTCCAGTGTGGTACTATGACAGAATGGTACCTGTACAATAAGTCTAATCGTGTAGTCTTACAAAGAAATGTCTAATTTGATTTCTTTCTGTTTGTTCTGATGTCTGACTAAATGATTTCTTCCAATCAGAATCTGTTCTGATATGCTGCAAACTAAAGTTGATTTTGTGATTCACTCTGGTTTATCTGAGAAAATCAGATCCATTAAACATGACTGTTTCTAGTAAGATGCGATGGACCATTAATTAACTGGTGGAAATCAAATCAGGTCAAATCTCTGACTTGTTTTCTAGATCTGCTCTACATCCAGTTAATATTGTGTCCCATGACAACCACCTCACCGTTATGTTTAAATCCCTCAGACAGCTCTTCTAAATGATTATAAAGCATTGAAAGGGAAGCCGATGGAAGATTGGACGCTGCTACAATATTAAAATACATGCCGGGGTGGCAAACATTTAAACTGAGGCTGAGCACACACTTCAACCTTGAACAAGCAAAACCAGGAATTAATCTGGGAACGTCATAAAGTATCAACATCTCTACCCCCTCCTGAGACTCCCAGCATCCATCAGTGTCCTTCAGCAGGAGTTTATCTGCTTTTTATGTTGATGACAAAGTCCCTGTTTCACAACGAATCCTGCTGATACACTCAACACACACACACACCTAGGTAAAGATGGGCGGGGGTGCTGTCATGGTTACATACCTTCATTCAACATGGCAGCTGGAGGATGTTCTGATAATCTGATTAAAGCGCACCCCACCCCCAACACACACACACACACACGTCTAACAACACAAGGTCCTGCTCTCTGATTGGCTGGCATGATGGGTGTCTGCTGTAAGAAAAGCTTATCACTGACGTAGACGGAGCTAGATTAGGACCAGAACCAGTTACAGGACCTGGACTAGGACTCCTGACCAGACCCTGGATCAAAATCACAACTTAGATCAGGATTAAGGACCAGAACCACAACCATAACTTAGACCAGGACCTGGGTCAGGAACAGAACCGTCTCAATCCATCCTACGGACCTGTTTACTGCTGTATGAATGTAGCTTTAAAGCAGCTAGGTTGGTCTGTACATCTCTGCAGATATGTTTTTTTCAGTTTTTCAATTCAATTCAATTGAATTCAATTCAATTCAATTCAATTTATTTATATAGCGCCACTTCACAACACACGTCTCAAGGCACTTCACAAAAGTCAGATACATACATTCCAATTAATCTTAATCATTGAACAGTGCAGTCAGAGTTAGTTATTTATTCAAATTGCATAAAAAGTTTTTCTATCTAAGGAAAACCCAGCAGATTGCATCCAGTCAGTGACTTGCAGCATTCACTCCTCCTAGGGCATGGGGTAGAGACAGTGGACAAGTCACTGGGGGTTGACCCCCTTTGCAGCAACCCCCCATACTGAGCATTTTTTAGCGACAGGGAAAGGGAAGAAAAACTCCCTTTTAACAGGAAGAAACCCTCCAGCAGAACCAGAAAACAGGCTCCCGTGGGGAAGGGGCCATCTGCCACGAACCCAATTGGGGGGGGTTAGAGAGAACAGAGCAGAGACACAAAGAGGGGAAAAAAAAGAAGCACTGATCCAGGAGTACTTTCTAGGGGGAAGGGAAAAGGGGTAAAGGGGGTTTTAATGGATGTAGAGGGGTTTTTTCGTTTCAGTTAAAAAAGAAGGAAACAGATAAACTCTGAACCAGTTTTTAAGTTTAGAGTCTGAAGAGAGCACATAGAGTTAGTTACAGTAAAAAAAGCTCAGTCAGGAGCTATTTCTAGGAGAGAGGAAAAGGGGTTTAAAATGAAAGACAGGGGGGCCATGTGGATCAATCGGTAGAGGGTGAGCATTAAATTGTTGCCAGCAGAAAGCTGGGAGGATTCACCTCTCCAGAAAAGGTGTCACAGGTAGGACACAGAGTCAGACCAGGTGTAGCTTCTAAGAAGAGAAAAAAGAGAGAAACAAAGTTAAAAGCTTGAAATAACAGCAAATAATGCAAAATTTGGAGATCAGTGTCAGAAAGTAGCGAAGAGGGTGAAGTGGTCTTTTTCCTCCAGCAGCCTAAGCCCTATAGCAGCATAACTACAGAGATAGCTCGGGAAACCTAAGGGGCCACTCTAACTATAAGCTTTTAAAAAAAAAAAATTTTTTTAAAGCCTAGCCTTAAAAGTAGACAGGGTGTCCCCTTTTCACGGACTTAAAAACTGGGAGCTGGTTTTCCACTGGAGAGGAGCCTGAAACTAAAGGATCTGCCTCCCATTCTACTTCTAGAGACTCTAGGAACCACCAGTAAACCTGCAGTCTGAGACCGAAGTGCTCTGTTAGGAACCTATGGACCAATCAGATCTCTGATGTATGATGGAGCAAAATCATTAAAGGGTTTTTATATGTGAGGAGGAGAATTTTAAATCTATTCGGGTTTAAAAACAGGGAGCCAATGAAGGGGAAGCTAAATAGGAGAAATATGATCCTCTCTTTTTTAATTTTCACAAAAAACTCTTGCTGCAGCATTTTGAATCAGCTGAAGGCTTTTAACTGCTTTTTGTGGACATCCTGATAGTAAAGAATTACAATAGTCCAGCCTTGAAGTAAAAAATGCATGGACTAGTTTTTTCAGCGTCACTCCTGGACAGGATTTTTCTAATTTTGGCAATGTTCCGGAGATTAAAAAAAAGGAAAATCCTAGAAAACCCCTGTTTAATATGGGATTTAAATGACATGCCCCTGGTCAAAAAAAACCAAAGGTTTTTTACTTTATTACCGGAGGTCATTTAATGGCCATCCAGGTTAAAGGAAAATTGACTAAGCAGTTTTTTTTTTTTAAAAGACTCCGGTCCAAAGACGACAACTTCTGTCTTGTCTGAATTTAGAAGGGGCAGAAAATTTAAAGTCATCCAAGTTTTTATGTTTTAAAAGACATGCTTTAGTTTTATTCCAAACTGGTTGGTCATCAGGATTCATGGATAAGTAAAGCTGAGTTATCACGTAACAGTAAAAAATTTATTCTATGCTGCCTGATAATTTGACCTATTGGGGAAGCATATATATAGTAAAGAGAAAATTGGGCCCAAGTACGGGAACCCTGTGGTAATCCACAATTAACCCTGGAGTTTAAAGATGATTTATCATTTACATGAAAAAAACGGGAAACTGTCGAAAAAATAAAAATTTAAAACCAGCCTAGCGCTTTTTCCCCTGATCCCCTACAGCATATTCCAGCCCTTCTAAGAGAATATTATGATCGACTGTATCAAATGCAGCACTGAGATCTAACAGAACCAGTACAGACACAAGTCCATTATCTGAGGCAATAAGAATATCATTAGTGACATTCAGCAGAGCTGTTTCAGTGCTATAATGAGCTCTGAAGCCTGACTGAAACTCTTTTTGTGGAGGCAGAACCAGCTTCAGCTCAGATACAAAATGTGTGATGGTCCAAAGGACCATGGACTCATAGAGGTCATTGTCTGACATGTTTTCATGATCTGAAAGTGTTTCAGATGATTCACACCATCTTCGTGCAGACCATTTCATGGTCCTCATGTTGCCAGGTGTTAGATTTAGGACTAAGGTGTGAATTGAATTAAGATAAGGTTAGGCTTAGGGTTAGGTATGTACTGGTAATGATTAGGTTTAGGGTCAGGGTTAGGGGTAAAGGGTCAGGGTTAGGGTTAGGCTGTAGCAATGAATGGAAGTCCCTCTCCTCCTCTGCTCCTTTCCTTCTCTCTGCCCTTCATCACCACCTCTCTCCTCCTCTCCTCCTCTCTGTCACATTGTTTATGGGGAATTTACCATCGGGTTTTTTTACTGGAACATCTGTTGCAGTTTAGTTGTACTTTTCCAAAGAAAATCTCCTCCAGTTCCTGTTCCTGTAAGTTCAGACTGCTTCATCTCATGCTGAACGTGTGGAGAGCTCAGCTGCGTTTAACTCATCCTCCATGATTGAGATTAAATTAAAGAGGATGTAGCAGAACAGCCACTGAGATCAACACTGAGATTATATTATATAAACTGACATCTGAAGTCAAGGTCCCTATCAGAACGTTTTATAGCTCCAGGTTCTGGTATCTGATCCAAACCTGTCACATATTGCCCCGGTTCACAAACCTCAGGGGATTTTCTGTCTGTTTTAGAAAATCAAATCTAGATCCTGCTCAACCCCATTACTCTGCTTCCCCTAATAAACATCCAGTGCAGCCCACTGCCTTCAGAAGTCTCCTAATCAGTGACCAGAGTCCAGCTATGTGTCATTTAATCTGAGTCTGACTGCAGCTCTTCTGTTTCTGGCCTCAGAGGTTCTTTAGAGAACATCAGAGAACAACCAGCATGATGAAGACCAAGGATCACAGCAGACAGGTCAGGGAAAAGGTTCTGGTTCAGTTTAAAGCAGGATTAGGTTCTACAAAAACATCCCAGGCTTTAAACATCTCCCAGAGTTCTTGTCAATCAATCATCTGAACATGGAGAGAGGATGGACCAACTGCAGCCCTACCAAGACATGGACGTCCACCTAAACTGACAGGCTGGAGAAGGAGAGCATTAGTCAGAGAAGCAGCCAAGAGTCAAGAGGCCCATAGTAACAATGGATGAGATGCAGAGACCCACACCTAAGGTGGGACTTTCTATCCACAGGACATTCACTCCCCAAATCTAGCTTTTATGGAAGAGTGGCCACCAGATGTCCTGTTTGCAGTTTGCCACAAGTCATGTTGGGGACACAGCAAACATGTGGTAGAAGGTAATTTGATCAGAGAAGACCAGAACTAAATAAATAATAAATAAATAATTAGATCTTATTGATCTCACAATGGAGAAATTGTCCTCTGCATTGAACCATCCCTTAGGGAGCTGTGGGCTACTGTGCGGCGCCCGGGGAGCATTCTGGGACTAAGGGTCTTGCTCAGGGACCCAGAGTGGCCAGCTGTGGGATTCACAGCTGGCCACTCTCACGTGAATTTGAATTCATGGTGATAGATGTAAAATTTTGTGGAGGAAAACCAACATTGCCTGTCATCCTGAACACACCATCCTTATGGTAAAACATGGTGGTAGCAGCATCATGCTGTGGTGATGCTCTTCTTCAGCAGGGACAGGGGAGCTGGTCAGAGTTAATAAGAAGATGAATGAAGCTAAATCCAGGACAATCCTGGAAGAAAACCTGTTAGAAGTACAGAAGACTGCAGGCTGGGGAGGAGGTTCACCTTCCAGCAGGAGAGCCACCCTGAACATGTAAGAGATATAAAGCAGATTCATGTGTTAGAGTGGCCTAGTCAAAGTCCAGACCTGAATACAGCTGATCATCTTTAGCAAGAAGAGAAATACTCCAAAAGAAGCTGCAGATGTACATGCAGCAAAAGATGCTGGGATAAGCTGAATACAAATTCACACCGCACTTTTCAGATATGAGAAAAGAAAGCTTGTATACCTTTCCTTCCTCTTCACAGTTCTGCACTGCTCTGTGTTGGACTGGCATCTAAAACCCAAATCAAATCTACTCAAGCTTGTGCTTTTAATGGGACAAAAAGTGAATTAGTTCAAGGCGTATGTTGGCCCTTAACTTATTTTATAACATACATTTTTCTTCTTTATCTAAAGACATGAGGATATATCATCCAATGAATATTAGTTAGGCCCAGAATAATCCAGACCCCTGGCAGATTTAGACTCAAAATTAGTTTTGTTTCTGACAGGAAATGAGACAGGTATCTGTCAAAGGATAATAAAACATATGTATTTGTTGTTTATTTATTATTTCAATAGATTTGGATTATTAGAACAATCTTTATTGACATAGCATCAATCAACCCCTGAGCATCAGAACACCACAGGAACCATGGAGACGGCAGTTTTCTCCATGGTTCCTTTGTTGTTCTAATGATTCATCTTTGGTGATAAGCTCCAAGTCTTTGAGGATGGAGGGCCTTCTTCCCATCACCCTAATCTTTATCAGGTTCAGGTCTGGACCTTGACTGGACCGCTCCAGAACCCTAATATTACTTCCAGTCAGAAGAAACATGCTGGTCACAATAAAAGATTTATTTGTGTGTGTGTGTGTGTGTGTGTGTGTGTGTGTGTGTGTGGGTGGGTGTGTGAACCAGACAGGAACCAGTTTGGTTAAAAATGGAAAAATGGGCCAAACTGGACGAAAACAGCCATAAAATTCAACTTTTGATGATTCCAGGATTTCAGTCAGAAACCGAGATTTAGTCTTTTTTCCTCATTTTAATTTTCTCACATTTCTTCTTCACTGATCCAACTTTCATCTTCCTCTCCTCTTTTCTCTCTTCTTTCTCGCAGGCTTTGCCCATCATTTCATCTCCATTTTTACTGATCTTTTCTCCTTCATCCCCTGCTTTTCTGTCCCTTTTCTCCTTTGTCCTCCTCTTCATCTCCTGACAGCAGCAGCTCTGTCTGGCAGAGTGAGCTTCAACTGAGCGAAGAAGGGAAAAATTTTTCCTCTCATTAATTATTTCCTCTCAGCATGAGTTCACCTCATCTTCCTCCGCCTCTGCTTTTGCTTTCACCTCCTCTTCCACTTTTTCATGCCTTCAATCTCCTCCTCCTCATCATGTGTGCTTGTCTGAATCATTCAAAAGCCATCATGTGATATTTAAACCCAAACGTTCCTGTAAAGTAAGCAGGTTTGGGTAAAACTGAAGTGAATGTTGGTTTTGTAAAACAGAATAATAGCTGGGATGATTTAGAAGCAACAGAATGAATCTGGAGGATAACAGAGATGAAGACGAAGGACGGAATGTATATACGGAACATATATCTATATACAGGGGTTGGACAATGAAACTGAAACACCTGGTTTTAGACCACAATCATTTATTAGTATGGTGTAGGGCCTCCTTTTGCGGCCAACACAGCGTCAATTCGTCTTGGGAATGACATATACAAGTCCTGCACAGTGGTCAGAGGGATTTTAAGCCATTCTTCTTGCAGGATAGTGGCCAGGTCACTACGTGATACTGGTGGAGGAAAACGTTTCCTGACTCGCTCCTCCAAAACACCCCAAAGTGGCTCAATAATATTTTGATCTGGTGACTGTGCAGGCCATGGGAGATGTTCAACTTCACTTTCATGTTCATCAAACCAATCTTTCACCAGTCTTGCTGTGTGTATTGGTGCATTGTCATCCTGATACACGGCACCGCCTTCAGGATACAAGGTTTGAACCATTGGATGCACATGGTCCTCAAGAATGGTTCGGTAGTCCTTGGCAGTGACGCGCCCATCTAGCACAAGTATTGGGCCAAGGGAATGCCATGATATGGCAGCCCAAACCATCACTGATCCACCCCATGCTTCACTCTGGGCATGCAACAGTCTGGGTGGTGCGCTTTTTTGGGGGTTTTCTCCACACCGTAACTCTCCGGATGTGGGGAAAACAGTAAAGATGGACTCATCAGAGAACAATACATGTTTCACATTGTCCACAGCCCAAGATTTGCGCTCCTTGCACCATTGAAACCGACGTTTGGCATTGGATGAGTGACCCAAGGTTTGGCTATAGCAGCCCGCCGTGTATATTGACCCTGTGGAGCTCCTGACGGACAGTTCTGGTGGAAACAGGAGAGTTGGGGGTGCACATTTAATTCTGCTGTGATTTGGGCAGCCGTGGTTTTATGTTTTTTGGATACAATCCGGGTTAGCACCCGAACATCCCTTTCAGACAGCTTCCTCTTGCGTCCACAGTTAATCCTGTTGGATGTGGTTCGTCCTTCTTGGTGGTATGCTGACATTACCCTGGATACCGTGGCTCTTGATACATCACAAAAACTTGCTGTCTTGGTCACAGATGCACCAGCAAGACGTGCACCAACAATTTGTCCTCTTTTGAACTCTTGTATGTCACCCATAATGTTGTGAACATTTCAATATTTTGAGCAAAACTGTGCTCTTACCCTGCTAATTGAACCTTCACACTCTGCTCTTACTGGTGCAATGTGCAATCAATGAAGACTGGCTACCAGGCTGGTCCAATTTAGCCATGAAACCTCCCACACTAAAATGACAGGTGGTTTCAGTTTCATTGTCCAACCCCTGTTATATATATATCTATATATATATATATCTAGATATATATAGAGATACATATATCAGAATCAGCTTTATTGCCAAGTTCGTACATACAAACAAGGAATTTGACTCCGGTACACTTTGCTTTGTACACTTTGGTTGTTTTTTGGGTTTTTTTTTTTGTTTAATGCGTTATAAGATATATTTATGCATATATCTTTATGTCCTTAAATATACATATATACAAAAGTGCTTTTGCAACTTCAGTATGAGGTTGTTTGGTACTCTATTAAATGTTCATCAGAGAAACAGCCTGGGGGAAGAAACAGTGCTCTGTAGCGACAGCCTGAGGGTAAAACTAACCAGTTTATGTGCAGGGTGTGTGGGGTCTGCAGAGATTTTAGCAGCTTTTTTCCTGACCCTTGACCTGTATAAGTCCTATCTCTCTCTCTCTCTCTCCTCTCTCTCTCTCTCTCCTCTCTCCCCTTCTCTCTCTCTCTCTCTCTTCTCCTCTCTCCTCTCTCTCCTCTCTCTCTCTCTATATATATATATATATATATATATTATTATATATATTACAGTGAGGAAAATAAGTATTTAAACACCATGCAACTTTGCAAGGTCTCCCACTTAGAAATAATGGAGGAATCTGACATTTTCATCTTAGGTGCATATCCATTGTGAGAGACATAATCTAAAAAAAATCTGGAAATAGCAATGTATGATTTTTTAATAATTTATTTGTGTGTTACTGCTGCAAATAAGTCTTTGAACACCTGTGACAATCAATGTTAATATTTAGTACAGTAGCCTTTGTCTGCAATTACAGAGGTCAAACGTTTCCTGTAGTTTTTCACCAGGTTTGCACAAACTGCAGCAGGGATTTTGGCCCATTCCTCCACACAGATCTTCTCCAGATCAACCAGGTTTCTGGGCTGTCACTGAGAAACATGGAGTTTGAGCTCCCTCCAAAGATTTTCTCTAGGGTTTAGGTCTGGAGACTGGCTGGGCCACTCCAGAACCTTGATATGCTTCTTACGGAGCCACTCCTTGGATATCCTGGCTGTGTGCTTCGGGTCATTGTCATGTTGGAAGACCCAACCACGACCCATCTTCAATGCTCTAACTGAGGGAAGGAGGTTGTTCCCCAAAATCTGGCAATACATGGCCCCGGTCATCCTCTCCTTAAAACAGTGAAGTCGTCCTGTCCCATGTGCAGAAAAACACCCCCAAAGCATTATGCTTCCACCTCCATGCTTCACAGTAGGGATGGTGTTTTTGGGATGTACTCATCATTCTTCGTCCTCCAAACATGGCGAGTGGAATTAAGACCAAAAAGTTCTATTTTAGTCTCATCTGACCACAGAACTTTCTCCCATGATGCCTCTGGATCATCCAAATGGTCATGGGCAAACTGAAGACGGGCCTGGACGTGTGCTGATTTAAGCAGGGGAACCGTCCGTACCATGCATGACTTTAAACTATGACGTCTTCGTGTATTACCCACAGTAACCTTGGAAACAGTGGTGCCAGCTCTCTTCAGGTCATTGACCAGCTCCTCCCGTGTAGTTCTGGGCTGATTCCTCACCTTTCTTAGGATCATTGATACGCTACGAGGTGAGATCTTGCATGTAGCCCCAGTCCGAGGGAAATTAACAGTCAATTGATCTTTTTTCACCAAGCTCCTTGGCAATTGCTCCGTAGCCCTTTCCAGCCTTGTGGAGGTCTACAATGTTGTCTCTGGTGTATTTGGACAGCTCCTTGGTCTTAGCCATGTTAGTAGTTAGAGTCTTACTGATTGTGTGGGGAGGACAGGTGTCTTTATGCAGCTAACGACCTCAAACAGGTGCTTCCAATTTAGAATAATAAGTGGAGTGGAGGTGGACTTTTTGAGCCGGACTAACAGGTCTTTGAGGGCCAAGTTTTGCTGATTGGCAGGTGTTCAAATACTTATTTGCAGCAGTAACACACAAATAAATTATAAAAAAATTCATACATTGTGATTTCCAGATTTTATTTTAGATTATGTCTCTCACAGTGGACATGCACCTAAGATGAAAATTTCTGACCCCTCCATGGGAGAACCTGCAAAGTTGCAGGGTGTTCAAATACTTATTTTCCGCACTGTATGTATATATCCATCTATCTATATCTATATATATATATATATATATATATATATATTTTATATATATATATATATAGATATATATAATATATATATATATATATATATAATAGAACTGGTTTAGAACTTCCTCCAGCTCTAATGTGAAGGTCTCAGGTCAATGTTGAGCTGATTACCATTCAGTCTGGTGAGACAGTCTGGGTTCTCGTAGCTCAGAGAACGTTTGGATTCACATCCATCAGCTCAGCGTCTTGAGACTAGTCTGACCATTACTGCTTGATACTGTCATTTTCTTCGTAATAGATCAGACCCACATGCAGAAGAACACTCAGAGGACTCAACTGAATAAGTGAAGGTGTTTATTTACAACCAGTGTTTGGGACATGAACGGGTAAATTCGCCAACTGTATGAAGAGAGGGGAAGCGAACTGGTGAAACAGGGAACTGATATGTTGCGTAAGGTAATTTCTGTAATCAGGAAAATGGCTTACTAAACAAATGCCGTCAGGTCGCCAGGGGTAGAGGGAGTCGGGACCCAGGTGTGTGAGGCGGGGTAATCCAGATGGTCTTGCTTGAGCTGAAGAGTGAGTACTGGTGAGTTCACGAATCACTGTAGACCACTGGCTTAATCTGAGACACTTGGAATGTAGGGTGAATGCGAAGACTCGCTGGTAGGCGAAGGCAAACCGCAGAGGGGCTGATCACAGTCTCGATCTCGTATGGGCCAATGAAACGGGGCGAAAGTTTCCTAGACATAAACTTAAGTGGTACGTCTCGTGCCGATAACCATACTCTCTGACCAGGCTGATACTCGGGTGCAGGTCGGCGTCTTCGGTCAGCGAAACGCTTGTTCTGGTCAGCAGTTCGATGAAGGGCTTGAACGGTAGAGTTCCAGATGGTTCGGCAGCGGCGAATATGTTGATGGACTGCTGAAACTGTGATCTCCTTCTCGTCAGCAGTAAACAGAGGTGGCTGATACCCAATAGATGCTTCGAAAGGTGAGCGTCCAGTAGCTGAAGATATGTGTGAATTGATACTCAACCCAAGGTAGGTATGAGCTCCAATCTGTAGGGTTTGTGGATGTGAGGCAACGTAGGGTGGATTCCAGTTGTTGGTTTAATCTTTCTGTTTGACCGTTGGACTGAGGATGATAACCAGAAGTCAGTGAAACTCTTGCTCCCAAAGCTAAACAAAACTGTTTCCAAACCTGACAGATGAACTGTGGGCCACGGTCAGACAGAATGTCCTGGGGGATCCCATGGAGACGGAAAACGTGCTTGGTGAGAAGTTTTGCTGTTTGTAGTGCTGACGGATGTTTTCTAAAGGGAAATGAGATGGCATGATTTAGAAAATCGATCAACGATCATGAGAACAGTAGTCATACCTGATGAGAGAGGCAGTCCAGTAACAAAGTCTAAAGCTATGTGGGACCATGGTCGGACCATGGGTTGGAGAAGATTACTGGACTTGTTTCTGGGACAGATGGCGCAGTCCTGAACAAACCCCTTAACATCTTTATGTATGGATGGCCACCAAAACCTTCTCTGGACCAAGGCAATGGTTCTTGTCACACCAGGATGAGCCGAGAACTTGGCTGAGTGAAGCCCATCAATGAGCTTTACACATAAATGAGATGGAACATAAATGCGGTTTGGTGGTCCTATGGCAGGGTTGGGTTCCTGCTGTTGAGCCCTGTTAATGATGTCCTCAATCTCCCATCTGAGTGCCCCTACAGTCCAATTGGACGGCAGAATGGGAGCTGGTTTCTTTACCGAATCGTCTGCAGCAAACTGTTTGGAGAGGGAATCAGGCTTAGTGTTCTTGGGTCCTGGACTGAAAGAGATACACAAATCAAAACGAGAGAAAAATAAAGACCACAGAGACTGTCGTGGATTGAGTCTTTTTGCTGATTGGAGGTAGGCCAAGTTTTTATAATCAGTCCAGACTTGAACAGGATGCTTGGCCCCCTCAAGCCACTGCCGCCACTCCTCAAGGGCCAGCTTTTTTGCCTGCAATTATCTGTCGCCCACATCATAGTTTCTCTCGGTGTTGCTTAACCTGCGAGAAAAAAAGGCACAGGGATGGAGTCTCCCATCCTCAGAGGTCTGAGACAAAACGGCCCCTACACCGGTGTCAGAAGCATCGACTTCCAAAATGAACTGTTTAGAAGAGTCGGGGTGAACTAAGATAGGAGCTTGTGAGAACTTCTCTTTTAAGGCCTGGAAAGCTGCTTCAGCTTCAGGTGACCAGGAAAACAAGATCTTGGAAGATGTTAATGCAGTAAGGGGTGCAGCTGTCAGACTGTAGTCCTTGATGAATCGTCTGTAGAAATTAGCAAATCCAAGAAAACGCTGTAATGCTTTTCGTGAGTCTGGTACAGGCCATTCCAGAACAGCTCTTATCTTCTCAGGATCAGAACGTACCTGTCCACCCTCAAGGATGTAGCCCAAAAATGTGACAGACGGCTGGTGAAATTCACACTTTTCGGCTTTAACAAACAGGCGGTTCTCCAAGACGCTGGAGTACCTGCCGAACATGTTTGCGATGCTCCTCAATGTCCTTGGAGTAAATCAGAATGTCATCAAGATACATGAAAACAAAAGTATTCAAAAAATCTCTGATTACGTCATTGACTAAAGCCTGGAAAACAGCAGGAGCATTGCACTGTCCAATAGGCATGACCAGGTACTCGTAATGGCCCAACAGTGTCTTGAAGGCCGTCTTCCACTCGTCCCCCTGGCAGATCCTGACAAGATAATAGGCATTTCTGAGGTCTAATTTAGAAAATATGGTTGCACCATGAACCGGTTCAAAGGCGGAGGTAATGACAGGAAGTGATTATTTATTTTTGACCGTGATTTGATTTAAACCTCTATAGTCAATACAGGGTCGTAATGAGCTGTCCTTTTTGCCCACAAAGAAAAATCCTGCCCCAAGAGGTGAGGAGGAAGGCCGAATAATACCTGCAGCCAAAGAGTCATTAACGTATTTTTCCATAGACTTCCGTTCAGGATGTGAGATATTATACAGCCTGCTAGAAGGCAGGGGAGCACCAGGAAGATTGATTGCGCAGTCATAAGGTCTATGGGGGGTAAAGACAAAGCCTTATCTTTACTAAAAACCCTCTTTAAATCATGGTATTCAGTTGGTACACGAGACAAATCTATAACCTCGTCCTGTCCGTTGTTTGGAAAAACTCGGGGTGAATGCTGACTGAAGACAAGATGAGTGACAACTAGTGGACCAGGACTCGATGCGACACTCAGACCAATCTAAGTGGGGGTTATGTTTCCCTAACCAATGGAAGCCTAGAACTATGGAACCCTGAGATACTGGAAACATGAAAAAAGAAATCTCTTCCCTATGGTTACCTGACAGTAGCAGTTCAAGCGGTTTTGTTCGCTGAGTTATCTGCTGCAATTTCTTTCCGTCTAGGGCTAGGACGGACTGAGGTGAAGTAAGTGGTTCCACCTCAATGCCGGCTCTGATGACTAACTCAGTATCTATTAAGTTTTGTTCACAGCCTGAATCCAACATGGCGGACAGAGTCAAAGTGTGTTGATTGAATATGATTGTAGCTGGTAAGCTGAATCTGGGAGCTTTCTATTTCTGTGAATGGTCCACCAACCCCCCCTTCATAGTTGGTGGGCCCTGCGTTTTGGCTGCCCAGGACAAACAGGACAAGATGCTACGAAGTGGTCAGGTGAACCGCAGTAAAAACATTGCTTAGTTAATCTGTGTCTCTGTCTCTCTTCAAAAGTCAAATGTGTGCGACCCACCAGCATGGGCTCAGGTTCAGATACTGATCGTTGAGACAGAGTCTTAGCTGTGTGTGGAGAGCTAGTTGTTAATTGTGGTTTAAAATTAAACCTCTCTGCTCTGGACTTCTTTCTTTCCCTTATCCTATTATCAATTCTAATAGCTAGAGAAATAGCTTCGTCTAGTGTAGGGGGATCTTCAATCAGGACTAACTCATCCTTTAAGGAGTCGTCTAAAGCATGAAAAAAGGTTGACTTCAAAGCGTCATTATTCCAACCGGAACCAGCGGCCAAAGTACGAAACTCGACGCAAGACTCAGTAAGGGGCCTATTATGCTGCTTTAAAGCCAGCTTGATCCTTGGAAACGAAATCCAAACGAAATCCACCAAACGTAGGTAAACTTGATCGTCCAGAAATTTCTGGAGCCAAAAACAGTGTTCAACGAAGATAATCAAAGGCTCAGGTTTCTGCCTCTGAAAGATCACACAGGTCAGCATAGAGACAGGGAACTAAGCATAGCTTAGTACTTGCTGAGTTTGTTACCACTGAAGGCAAACACTCTGGCATCGAAGTCCTGGCAGCCTCCTGCTTAAATACTCCTCACAGCAATCAGCAGATCAGTCGCACCTGTCACCCAGCACACCTGAGAAACTCCAGAGCCATCTGGAAACTGAAAACAAAGTCACAACAAAGCACAACAGACACACTGAACCCAGAACCCTGACAGATACTCGTTATGCTCGTTATCTCTCTGGTTTGAATGTTATGAGTAAACCAGAGGAGGTTGTGTCCAGAAGACTGTGCTTGGTCCAGAAACCCACCAGGTAACATCCCAGGAATGAATTGATCTTATTTATTACGAGGAACCTTCAGAACATCAGTAGACAAACCTAATGAGCCATGAGACAGAGGAACTTGTGTGTCTCATATTCCTGGCCACTGGGGGCGCTGTTTCTAAAGCCTTTTTATTACCTAATGTGAGAAACATGCAGCAGCCAGAATGATGTATTGTCTTCATGCTAATTATTAGTCCACCCCTGTCCACTCAGGAGGTAATCATGTTTCTGATGGTGTCCAGTTGGATCTGATTCCTCAGGCTTCATTCAGAATGAAGCAACTCTGGAACATCAGCTGCTGCTTTAAAATATTTATTCAGGGTTTAACGCGGCCAGAAATAGAAAAAGAGGAGGAGGAGCTCAAAGAAGGAGAGCAGAAAATAAAACCAACTGAACACTGGAAATAGAAAACAGGATGAAACATCTCATCATGCTTTTTATCTCTGTCTGCCTTCTGCATCACACCAGGGGAAGATGTTAGTCAATAAGATGAAGTGAAAACATTCATATTATTCAGCTGGAACATGCTGACATCAGCAGCTAACAGTGACTTTAGGAAACCAGGATGAGAAATCTGCAGAGCCCAGGATTCTGATCTGTTTGGATCTTCAGACACTGATGTGGTTCTCCTAAATACAGATTGTGATACTTTTACAGTTTGTTTGGAGATGATGTCCCTCTCAGCTCATCCATGTTCCAGCTCCAGTTCAAACTGTCTAGTGGGAACTTGGTGATGGTTGAGCTCAGCGACCAGGACGCCTGCTGTTACCAGATCAACACAATATTTGCCAGTTTTTGTCAATAAAAGCTCTGCAGCAACATTTTCTCCTCTTGATGTTGAACGCCATCACATTTACCTCTGGTTTAAGGTGAAACAAGCAGCTCATTCCTGCAGCTGTGATGCATGCATGTGGGAGGGTTGGTTTCCAGCTGATGAGGAGACCTGCTCTGATGGATGGTGTGGAAATGACCGGACGACATTCCTGAGGTGGAGCTGGAGATGTGCAGAAGTTCACTGAGAGGGACCAGCCTGGACACGATTAGAAAGGAGTTTATCAGAGGTAGAGTAGATCAGTAGCAGGGACTGACTCTGCAGCTGCTGCTTCACTCAGCTTTACTTTTATGTGACTTTGGTTCCAGCGCCGGTTCCTGTTTCTGTTTGATCATCTGGGTTTGACTGCTGCTACATGTTTTCAGGTATCGCTGTTGCTTGGTTACCTTATTGTCTGTTTGCCGTTTCTCAGCAGCTCACCTGTTTCCAGTACTCGCAGTATTTCCACTCTCTGGGTTCTTTTTTCCTTTTCTGTGGATACATATTTAGCAGGTTAGTAAAGTAACCTGCTAAATATTGTAATCCATCTGGAAGCAGAACATTCAGTTAAACCTCAACCTCATCAATCTAATAGACTATTGCAACATCCAAAATAAAAACGGTTAAATCCTTTCATTAGATGCAGAGAAGGCTGATGACAGGGACCATTGGAAATCAGTATTTGCTATCCTACAGTCATTTTCATTTGGAAGTATTTCCTGCTATGGATCAGATTACTATGTAGCTCACCAATGCTTGTGTGAAAACAAATGACTGGATTTCTCAGAGCTTCTATCCTAAAAGAGGCTCCAGCCAGGGTCATCCACTTTCCCACTTTAATATAATTTGTCAAAATTTAAGATTAAACAGATAAACATCGAACTTCCTCTGTTAATAACCAGTTTCCTTAAACTTCAACTTCCAAAGTTACTCTCAGAATTAGATTTAATAATCTCACTTCCTATCAGTAAATGGGATGCCGATCTATCTGCCGGTACAGATGTTGAATTTTGGAGTAAAATTTCCTTAAACATTATTAGAATGACTCAAAATGCCAACCTTCAGCTGATACAACACAAAATCCTTCATAGAACGCACTACACGGGAAAAATAATGTCTCTCACAAATCAGCACACATCCAAACTGCATACAAGATTTACCTAATGACTATCCACATGCTCTCTGGCACTGTCCACCTGTCTAAGGTACTCGTCGTCTTCCGCTTATCTGGGACCGGGTCGCGGGGGCAGCAGACTCAGCAGAGACACCCAGAAGTCCCTCTCCCCAGACACCTCCTCCAGCTCCTCCGGGGGGAGCCCAAGGCGTTCCCAGGCCAGCCGAGAGACATAGTCCCTCCAGCGTGTCCTGGGCCGTCCCCTGGGCCTCCACCTGGTGGGACGTGCCTGGAACACCTCCCGAGGAAGGCGTCCAGGAGGCATCCGGTATAGATGCCCGAGCCACCTCAACTGGCTCCTCTCGATGTGGAGGAGCAGCGGCTCTACTCCGAGCCCCTCCCGGATGGCCGAGCTCCTCACCCTATCTCTAAGGGAGTGCCCGGCCACCCTACGGAGGACTCTCATTTCAGCCACTTGTATCTGGGATCTCATTCTTTCGGTCATGACCCAAAGTTCATGGCCATAGGTGAGGGTAGGAACATAGACCGACCGGTAAATCGAGAGCTTCGCTTTTCGGCTCAGCTCTCTCTTCAACACAACGGACCGACACAGCGACCCCATTACTGCGGCAGCCGCACGATCCGTCTGTCGATCTCCCGCTCCATTCTTCCCTCACTTGTAAACAAGACCCTGAGATACTTAAACTCCTCCACTTGAGGCAGGAACTCCCCTCCAACCTGAATAGAACAAGACACCCTTTTCCGGTCGAGAACCATGGCCTCGGACTTGGAGGAGCCGATCTTCATCCCAGCCGCTTCACACTCGGCTGCGAACCGCCCCAGCGCATGAAGTAGGTCTTGGCTAGAGGGGGCCAGCAGGACCACGTCATCTGCAAAAAGAAGAGACAAAATCCTCTGGTCCCCAAACCAGACCCCCTCCAGCCCTTGGTTACGCCTAGAAATCCTGTCCATAAAAGTTATGAACAGGACCAGCGACAAAGGGCAGCCCTGCCGGAGTCAAACATGCACCGGGAACAGGTCCGACTTAGTGCCGGCAATGCGGACCAAACTCCTGCCCCGCTTGTACAGAGACCGGATGGCCCCTATTAAAGGGACCCCGACTCCATACTCCTGGAGTATGACAGCCCCACAACATCCAGAGACTTGAGGTACTCAGGGCGGATCTCATGCACCCCCGAAGCCCTGCCACCGCGGAGCTTTTTAACCACGTCGGTGACAGTCTGGGTGATGAAAGAGTCCAACCCCGAGTCCCCAGCCTCTGTTTCCACCAGGGAATGTGTGATGCCAGGATTGAGGAGATCCTCGAAGTACTCCTTCCACTGCCCGATAATGTTCCCAGTCGAGGTCAGCAGCCTCCCACCCCCACTGTAAACAGTGTTGGCGAAGCACTGCTTCCCCCTCCTGAGGCGGCAGACGGTTTGCCAGAATCACTTCGAGGCCAACCGGTAGTCCTTCTCCATGGCCTCACCGAACTCCTCCCAGGCCCGAGTTTTTGCCTCTGTCACCGCCCGGGCTGCGCCACGCTTGGCCTCACGGTACCCATCAGCCGCCTCAGGAGTCCCACAAGCCAACCACAGCCGATAGGACTCCTTCTTCAGCTTGACAGCGTCCCTTACTGCCGGTGTCCACCACCGGGTTCGGGGATTGCCGCTGCGACAGGCACCGCAGACCTTACAGCCGCAGCTACGGGCAGCAGCATCGACAATAGATGCGGAGAACATGGTTCACTCTATGTCTTCAACATCCCCTGGAATCTGGTCAAAGCTCTCCCAGAGGTGGCAGTTGAATACATCCCTGGCTGAGGGCTCCACCAGATGTTCCCAGCAGACCCTCACTATGCGCTTGGGCCTGCCAAGTCTGTCCGGCTTTCTCCTCCTCCAGCGGATCCAACTCACCACCACGTGGTGATCAGTGGACAGCTCAGCCCCTCTCTTCACCCGAGTGTCCAACGCATGCGGCCGAAGGTCTGATGATACAACAACAATTTCTATCATGGACCTCCTGCCTAGGGTGTCCTGGTGCCAAGTGCACTGATGGACACCCTTTTTTTTGAACATGGTGTTCATTATGGACAATCCGTGACTAGCACAGAAGTCCAGTAACAAAACACCACTCAGATTCAGATCGGGGAGGCCATTCCTCCCGATCACGCCTCTCCAGGTGTCACTGTCATTTCCCACGTGGGCGTTGAAGTCCCCCAGCAGAATTATGGAGTCCCCGGGAGGGGCACTATCCACCACCCCTGACAGGGACGCCAAGAAGGCCGGGTACTCCACACTACCGCTCGGCCCGTAGGCCGAAACGACAGTCAGAGTGCTGTCCCCAACCCGAAGGCACAGGGATGCGACCCTCTCGTCCACCGGGGTAAACCCCAACACGAGACTCCTGAGCTGGGGGGCAACAACCAAACCCACCCCAGCCCGCCGCATCTCCCCGTGGGCCACTCCAGAGTAGAAGAGAGTCCAGCCCCTCTCGAAGAGATGGGTTCCAGAGCCCAAGCTGTGCGTGGAGGCGAGCCCGACTATTTCTAGATCGGTATCTCTCGACCTCCTGCACAAGCTCAGGCTCCTTCCCCCCCAGTGAGGTGACATTCCACGTCCCTAGAGCCAGCCTAAGCATCCAGGGAGGTGGCCGCCGAGGTCTCCACCTTCGTCCGCTGCCCAATCCTCTTTGCACCTGTCTAAGGCTTCTGGTTAAAAGTATGTGAAAACCTATCGACATGCCTAGAGCAGACAGTTCCAGTCTGCCGCTCACTTTGTCTTCTGAGTGACACCACAACAGTAGATTTGGAAGCGAACAGATGCCATACACCTTCATGCAGTGTTAAGCATTGAAAAGAAAACGTAGCGGGGGGGGGACGAGAAAAGATTTTCTTTTGCAGGCCCATTATGATATGGCCATTTATACCCACCCATTAGCGGTCGAACAGGGTGAAAGGAAGCGGGAACAGACTCAGCGCATGCGCTATAGCCGAAATAAAAACCACACGGAGAGGGAGGCCGAATGTCAGAGCGCAGCGGGCCGCTACTCTGGGTGCAGCCACCCTGGTGGGGCTCCACCGGGTCCTGCGGATCGCCAGTTGAGTCCCTAGCTCCAGTCTCCAATTAGGCAGCTGACTCCAAGAGGATGGGTGCAAAGGCTATGGCTCCCATCCCCTCCTGCCTAACATAGGCAGCACCACACAACAGTAGGGTATTGGGTCATGGGATGATAGTCCTTGTGGGCAGAGGGGGTTACCTTGCAGTGTTCCTCATCTACTGTGCATGCCCATATCCTGCCCCTCAAATTTAATACATTACAAACACTTAAGGCATGATCTTCAAAAGGTTTTCGTGTACAAAACCACACGCAAACCTGTTTGGGTCCGCAACACTGATCTACAAACCAGGTGCTAATCGGATTGCATGTGTAAAATCAGCAGAACAGTGGGCACAAACTTTTTAGCCCGTGTTTGCAAATGTAATCATTTACCACCCGCAATGTGATTAATCACACCTGAAACGGATCACAATTTGGGTTGTCAAACAAAAATAATAAATCTAGTTGAGAATAGAGGATTCTATGTAGGATTATCTAAGGTCTGATTTGGAGCCAATCACAAGCCATGACTTTTCTTCTATAATAAAACTCCTTGCAACACTTTTGTTCTTGCGTCTGGATCATTCCAGCGCACCATCGCTGTCAGTGAGATCGTCTGCTGCTGAAGCACAAACCTGATCATGCAGACGTGCACATATAACTGATCAGCTGCCAGAGAAACTCACACAACCTACCTGTAATTGCACATCGTGCAAAGGACCCACTGTGCTTTGAGGTCATTAATATAATAGCAGCCAGACAGTAGCAGCCAGACAGTAGCACACGCATTTTCCTCATTTAAATAGGGCGGTCTGCTGCTCTTTTGCACCTGTTATCTATTGCATGCGCATTCTTTGTAAATCGCGAGCAACACGCCCACTTATTGCACGTTCACAAGCAATTTAGTGCACGTTATTTAGGATATTTGAAGATCAGGGCCTAAATGTATTGTGGTATTGGTGGGGATTAGGGTTAGGGGTATTGGAGTAATTGCAATCCGAATATTATTGCACTTTAGTTATACACAACTGCATTCACATTAACACAGGCACGCATGCATATACCAGGGATGAACATGGAGGAGCAGGTTGGAGAAGGCAAGGCATGGCCCAAATTTGCCCCTGTTGCACCTGCATGGTTACTGGTGCTGTGGAGATGACTGTGGGGGCTCCAGAGGGGTTATGGGTCCGTATTACCATGGTGTGGTTTGTGTTGGAGCTTGGGCCACATCATGACGTGGTGGATTTATGGCTGGCGGCCTATTGCACTGAAGGATTTATCAGGCCGGCTGTGTAGGTGACAAGTAGGTGTACCAGCAAATACTGCCAAGTGCTAAGAGCTTTTTACTCATCTCACCAATCTAAAATCTCTGCACCTCCAGATAAGAAATGTACACACTCTACTGCTTCGCACATTCATGTTTTTCTAGTTATGTTTCTATTAGTTTGTATTTAAGAGTCTCTTTTCTGCTCTAGCCACGTTTTGTTCTCTCCTGTCTGTTTTCAGTCATCTTCATTTGGTTCACCTGCACCTAGCATTCAGTCTCCTCGTTTCACCTGGTTCTTGCTCCATATACACACATCTGTTCAGTTCATTCCTCGCGGAAACATCACACTTCATCTGTTTATGCCAAGCCTGTTCTGTCAAGCCTGTTTTGCCTAAGTTTGTCCATGCCTGCATCTGCAACTACCTGTCTGCCTGTAAGTTTCTTTTTGGTGATTAAATCTTTTTCAACTCACCACGCCACGTTGCTTCCTGCTTGTCTGCATTCTGGGGTTCCCCGCCATACAAACAGTGACACCCCTGGCACATGTAGACAACCAGCTTCTACATATGTCTGAAACACTGAGTTAGGACCTGGATCATCATCAGTACAGCATTACAGTTCTTTATTATTTCACCTGAGAGTGATGAAAGCTTCAATGACTCAGCCTCTACTGCTTTAACTGGAAATAACATTATAGATGTGATCACACCTTGAAGAGAGTTTCTGATCTGAGCCATCAGTTAAAATGAAATGTGCTGAACTGACGAGCGGAGACTGCAAGGACAGGGACGAGACTAAAACAGCCAAAAAAGGAGCTGCATTTAAACATAGATGACTGGGAAGAAAAAGAAAACGTCTATTTTCAGATGTGTTTAGTTGTTATTTAAGGCTGCAGAGACCTTCAGGTTCAAACAGCTCAGATCTCCTCAGAGACATCTCGTTAAACATCTCTCAGCTTAGAAATTATTACAGCACCATCTGGTTACGCCTTTGTTTTAATCCATCCAACGTTTCAGGTATAACCACCTTTAGTTGGTTGTTAATGTGTCCGATTGCAGCCTGGTTCTGTTGGAACCTTATCTGCTCTCTGGCAAAAGACAAACAAGTCCTGCAAAATAAAATGTACCTTGAACATTCCTTATTGGAAGCCCTGGTGAAAATGTGCAAAAGGCATGTCTCTGATGAACCATCTCTGTTGATGGGACCACATGTTTTGGATCATTATCGGCCTGAAAGACCCAGATTCAGCTTCCTGCTAGAGGCCACCAGTTTTTATTTTCGATGTTCTGGTGTTTTGAAGAGTCATGATGCCTTGCGCTCTAGTGATGTTTTCAGGCTTTTGGAGTAGAAACAGGCCAACAGCATTACAGGTCCTCCACTGCACCTAACTGTCGGCATGTTGGTCTTTTCCACATCTTCATCCTTAGATTCTCTTCAGACCCACCTGGAGGGTTCATTATTGAAAAGCTCAATCTGAGTCTGAGTCTGAAGCCTGTAGGCAAACTAAGTGTTTATGTTTGTGATGGTATAACAGAAAGGGTTTTGTCCCAGCATGCCTTATAAACAATCTGATGGCATGTAGAAAGAGGCTAATGGTTGTCATGGAGATTTAGTGACGACTAGAATTTACTTTTTGCTGCAGGTCTCTAATGCCCCTTTACCATTAACGCCTAATGTATTTGGGTTGGGTTGGGGTGCGTCAGTTAAACCCAGTTTGATTAATTTTCCATGACAACTGAGTACCATCTAAATGGGAGCGGGATCATTAATAGCAAGCGGCCCCATGGTCCGAAAACCGCTTTGAAAAAGGAACAGTGGAAAACGGCATAACAGTGATCCATAGAGATGCTTCATCCTGCTCACCTTTCTCCTCATCGTGGTTCTGGCCCAGTGTGATTTGTCCCAGTTCCATCTGTTTTATTTTATTTATTTATTTGTGTCCTATCAAGGCATTCAGGCATGCCACACAGAGAAGCTGGTTGCCTACATGTACCACAGCAAAACAAATATCTCAAGATGAAATCCTTGTGTTCTCATCTTTAATAAATCAAGACTGGATCCGGCAATAAAGTAGGCAGGCCACATTGATGCAATAATAACCTCTGATTGGGTGTGGGTGTGTGTGTGTGTGTTTGTGTTCTTTTGGGGAGAGGGCTGAGCATGTGTGTTGAAATATGTGGGTTTTGTGTTGAGCAGGTAAATAGGAGCTAGTTTGTCACCTGGATTTGTACAATTGTTAGAGTGATGAGAACAGTAGGAGGCCTGCAACACACAGCAATCAGGAATAGCAAAGGACCGGTGGACTTGGCTTCAGATGGCCGCAGCAGCCCCAGGCAGACAAACCCAGGGCATCACTTCAAGCCAAACAGGCAGAGTGCTTAGGGAAAGCACACCCTCTGATCCAGCCACACCTCAACTGAGCCCTAGGGCCCCCACCCAACCTCTGGCAGAAAGAATGCCGAGGACTATCTCTCAAACCTGCCAGGTAAGCATTATACCATTCTGACGGTGAGTTAGCCCCTAGGAGGTCAATAGGGAGGGATACCCAGAGCCCTGCACAGCCCCTGCAGCCCATGGCCAGCCCGACTCATCCATGAGACCCATAGGCCACCCGACGGGAGCCCACCACTCTGGGATGTGGCACGAGCACCCACACAAACAGCACCCCACCAGTCCAGGCAGCTTATAGCGGTCTCCCCATAGTGCTGTCAGAGATCCCCAGACCATCCCCACAACCCCAGTCCCTACCAATCTGGTCCCGGGGTGGGAGCAAATGGGGACCACTCTGTGCTCCATGAGCCCATACCCCCCTGGTTTTCATGTGTGTTTATGATAATGTGAAATGTTTTGATGGATGCAGATGAATATGTCTAACATGCATTTAAATTGTGGTTGTGACTGGAGTGTGCAAGATCCCACTGCTTTCTGACAGCAGAGTCTCCCCAACCCCAAAGCCCTAAGCGTCCATAGTGTTTTAAAATTAAGGTGCAGGACAGACAAACATAGCGGAAGAGGGGCACTGCTTGGTGCTCCCAGCTGTCTGTAAGATCCATCATCTCACACCTGAAGACCCTACTGATGTGTGGTGATGTCAAGTCATAATCCCTTTAAGGGCCATCCACCCCTCTTGTTTTGCCTGTGCCCATGCGGTACAGCACCGGCTGAGGCCAAGGATCCCCCAGAAACCCTATAGGACCCACTGGACCAGCCAGAACCCCAGGCACCACGTAGGCACCACGCAGGCCCCGGCAGGCACACCCAGGCTCCAAAACACCACTGTCCACCCAACCATAACCCAAATCCCTTAACCACCCTCCCGACCTAGTTCCAGTTGGTTTGAACTGTTTACTTATTGTTCTGACTGTTAATTTGGAGACATTTCTTGACTAATGAAGATCAACACACATTGGCTTCACTTGAATGGATTGTTCTAAGCCTCTGTGCCACCTTATATTTAGTCCCCAGAGAAACAGGAAATGATTTGCTAGATAAACATTATGATGCACTGAAACATGAGCTTCAGTTAATGTTGTAGTAATTGTTATCAAATGGGTTTTATAAGACAACATCAGACGCAAGACAGTGTTCGCAGAACTCTCCACATTATATACAAAAACCATATATAAAAAAACAAAACTAGAGCAGTACTTATAAGTGTTGATGCCGAAAAGGCATTTGATTCAGTTGATTGGTATTTCCTCTGTAAAGTTCTACAAAGATTTGGTCTACACAGCATGATTATTGAAACTATAAAAGCCCTATATAATAATCCTATTGCGAGAATTAAAGTTAATGGTAGTTTGTCAGGCAGTTTTGTCTTGGAACGAGGTACAAGGCAGGGTTGCCCCTGGTCCCCATTACTTTTTGCGTTATATGTGGAACCGTTCGCTTAATTTGTAGGACAAAATGGGAATACAAAAGGAATTAAGATTCAGCACCAGGAGCATAAATTAGCCTGTTATGCTGATGATGTCTTGATTTACTTGGAGTGCCCATCAAGCTCTTTGCCTGAATTGATGAAGCTGTTTGATGGATATGGTCGGCTCTCAGGCTACAAGATTAATGTAACCAAGACTCAGATTCTCTCATTTAATTACAATTCGCCTGATGAAATATTATCCAAGTATCCTATGATGTGGCAAGCTAAATCCATTAATTATCTTGGTATAAACATACCAAAGATTGCACAAAACTATTTGATTTCAATTATATACCCCAGCAAAAAAAATAATAATAAATACTACAAATGATATAAATAGATGGAAGTTAATTCCTTTTCTAAAATCCGGCTCAAAAAAAATTAAAAAAACTAAAAGAGGAACAGATCATAAAATGTAGCAAAAAACCAAAGGTGGGTGCTTCTACGTTTTCAAGAAGAGATTTAAACATGTATGAGGTAATAAACTCCTGAAGTTTTCAGCCGTTTTGTAGATTATTCCACACAGAGGCAGCGGCATCCCTGAAGGCTGTTTCTCCTAGTTTAGTGCAGAAATTAGGAACAGAAGATGAGAGCTTCCAGCGTGTTTCTGGGTAATGTGGGCCTGCAGGTACAGTTTAATGGAAGCAAACAAGAACTGCCTTATAGATGAAGAAGTGTCAAAGATTCATGCTACGGGCAGATCAATATAACCATCCAACCGGAGCATATAATAAACAATAATGAGTAACACCTTTAAAGTTTGAGATAAACCTCAGTGCTCCATGATAGACAGTGTCCAGAGCGTGCAGGTATTTACACGAGATCACCAAGACGGTCAGAGCAAGCTTTCTCTGTTTTGCACCAATGTAAAAGAAAGACTTTTTCCCAAAATAAAAACCCAACTTTATTATGTTAGAAAACAGCAGGTAAAAAAAATCTTTAAAGATGGTAAATGTCCACTTAGGGCATGGAAACAACAGTAACAGTCAACACTATTTAAATTGGATTCATTACAGTGACAGGTATGGGGTTACAACCCCTACATGGAAGCCTAGGAGTAATAGGGGCTAACACAAAATTAATAAAGTAAATTCATCAACTAACAAACTTAAAACTCCTGAACAAACTCTGCTTAGAGTTACAAAATGAATTATTTCCTTGTTCAGACAGAACTTAACAAATATTTAGGATGCATTAAACATCAGGGTCTCCAATGACAAAATAACAAACAAAAATATCCCTTCTGACTAATAAATAAAAGCAAGTCTCATCTAACCAAAAAAAAGTACAATACTTAAACTGCCTGTCTGGTCACAATACAGGAGAAAACGTAGTTTAAAGAAAATAGTGGAAAACCCTACCAAACCTCCTATCTAATACAAGAACATCCAACAATTCACCAAAACAGGAAAATTAATCACAAAATTATTGCCAGACAATCATTACGTAGAATTGAGTTTCTCAGTCAACTAAAATCAGAGTCCAAAGAGAAGAGGAGTGGCACTGGGTGACTGAAGCTTTTATGCAGTCCACTGATGAGGAGGAACTGACTTCATCTGTTCATGAGGAGTAACAGCAGCCCCGCAAACAAACAAGAGACACAAAAACAAGAAACTCTCTCCCAGTAAGAGAGCCCCCTATAGGTCAGTGGACGTAACACATGGGTTCCTATGGAGTAACACCCAAAACGAAAGGGTGCTTTCGCCAGGTTATAAAAATAACTGTCAAGTCTTTTAAATGGTTAGGTTTCCCATTACATCTGCAAGGTCGTCATTTGGGTTTTCATTTGCAAGATCATTATTTGGGTTTTCATTTGCAAGATCATTATTTGGGTTTTCATTTGCAAGATCATTATTTGGGTTTTCATTTGCAAGATCATTATTTGGGTTTTCATTTGCAAGATTTGGGTTTCTGTTGACTGTGACAGTAATGAGGTTATGATCAATAAGCGGTACACTAGTGGACTCTGGTTGACCGTGTAACTCTGGAATGTTTGTGTAGATATGGTCGATAATTGATTCTGGATTTCTCTCCCTGCTGGTTACCGTTACAATCTGTGTTAAACCACATTGTTGGGCGGCTTCTTGAATTATTATTTTGTTTGAAGAATATTCGTTCCAGTTAATGTTGAAGTTGCCCATCAAGTAAATGTCATTTTGATTTTCCCTTGCCACTTGTTGCATTATGTCACAGATTTCACGCAAATGGCTTACCGGTTTATTTTGACGTCGGTAACAACAGCCCACTAAAATGGGTCTCGTACCAGGAAGACTGAGCTCAACCCAAATGATCTCAACATCAGCGTCCAGGCCATCCCTATAGGGTGTCATTTCTAAGTGATTTTCAATATAAAGTGCAACACCACCTCCATTGTGATTTCTATCCTTTCTTTGAACGTTAAAACCTTCAATACGAATGTGGTCATCTGGTACCTGGTCGTTTAATCTAGTTTCACAAACAGCCAGCACGTTTATGTTATGGTTTCTAATTAAGTTTCTAATCTCTTCTATGTTGTTTCTAAGGCCATCTACATTTTACAAAGCTACATTTAAGTGATCCATTGTTGTCAATGATGAAGTTGCCACGGTGATGACTGTAGATGTCCTCACAGTAGACAGTGTTGTCCTCTTCTAAAGGCAGCGTCAGACCTTCAAGACACAAAAACACCCCAGATATTAAAACAACATCCGGACTGACTAGAGGACCTGAGGTCTCATTTATAAAACACTGTGTAGGAGCTATACTAAAGGTGTTGGTACGCCCAAAAGCCGAAAATGGCACACGCCAAAGAAAATCTATGCAGAAATCAATGTGTTGGTGAGTGAGGTGGAGTGTTGAACATATCCTGTTGGGTAGCCAAAGTGTGCGGAAATCTGGTCATATTAACAATATCATCCAGGACGGCAGGTATTACTGCACTAAGCTCTGGCTGCGATAGCCCAGACCTTTGGATCATTTCACACAATTATGTTGTTCCTAAAAGAGGCAAATTCACGCTGGTGAGAGCCGGTTGCTAGGAACCCCGGAGTGGTTAACACCTGTAATTGAACAGGGATGGCGTGGTTCCGACGGGTCAGTCTCTCCAGTATTGGACCCGGTTCAGCACATAGATCCAAGAGCAATGCTCTAGGGAGTCTAAATCAGCATATTAGCCAGCCATAATCATGGAACGGGAGGCCTTGGTAATCCCTTCTAATTCTCTCCTTATTCTCCTATTTTCCAGGTCTTCCAGCAGTGCCAATACATCCATCTCACAGCGTTACACACGAGTGTCACCACAGTATTTAGATGTTTACAGCAGTCGCTGTTATTGTTTCACACCTTGTCACAATTTTTGTGTTAATCTGTGGTCCACATCACCCTGGTGATCATCCTGGAAAGGAATTTAATTTGGCTTATGGATCCTCATATATGGTTATGGCTCACCAGCACAAGCATAAATAAGACTGTATTAAGGTTTTTAATACTTATGATAAAGTCAATTTATCATTGAAGTTTTATACGGTGTGAAATTGAATGTCTGAGAGGAATCAAAATGCAGTGTGGCTTCAATTCCCAGCCTTTCCATCTGTGTCTCTAGGTTCCCCGTCTCTAAAACAAGCGTACTTATGGGTCAGAGTTTGCGGGAAGGACCGCATGTTCTCCCAACAAGATTGTTTTTTATAGATCACATCCTTGGGGTGGAAAGTGACGTATGCCAGTTTCAGGCCTCGTTTTGTGTGTATGCCACATTTATAAATGAGACTCTTACACAGCTGGTCTATTACAGCTGATGCCATCAGATTAGATCTACTAAAGCGCTTAAATTGCAGACAATAAAAAACATTTACAGTTAAACGTTCACAGGGAGACACTGCAGCCTCTGATGTAGGTCTACCTTGATCCCATAGTGAGCTCAGCTTCCAACATTCAGGATAGAGGAACCACAAATGTTTCAGCTGCACTTCTTTTTCTTCAGTCGTCTTCTGCAGGCCACACAGCCGTGGGACACTGTCTCAGATCGATCACTGAAATCACAACGAATCCGAGTCACTGTTACATCTTTGTGGTTCATTTCTAACTCAGAGTCTCATAAACAAATAGGTTTGAAATAAAGTACCTCAGGCTGGTTCTCCAGGGTGTGGTTGGAAGGACTTGACGACGTAGTTCAAAATAAAACAACTTACGCTCTAAATTATTCTTTTCTAAACAGCAACGAAATAAAAACATTAAAATGAAACACTCAAATCTCATAAGAGTAGAATAAACAACTTGAAAGTTATGCTTTGAAAACCTGGAAGACCTGAGCTGAACGCAGCTGATCTCTGGCAGCCAGTTTCTCCCTCTGAACAGGCTGGGATGCCAGACTCCAGCACCCAGTGGTGGTTTCATGACACATAGGGGCCGACTTTCTTTCCATGACGCATGGGGGCGGCACGAGCACTTATAAAAACAGAAAATAAATTAAAAACATCTGCGCCACAAAAGCGGTAAACCTTTTTTCTTTTTTTTTTTTACCGTGTCCTGTCCGGCAGAGTAGCTCAGAATTGTTGTCTGAGTGCCAAGAAGAAGCCCAACAGATTTACTTTCTCAGGTGGATCATTACCACTAACACTTTAAAGCTCTGCTTGATATTTATAAAAATAAACTTTATTAGAAACTGCTTTGGGATTATTTCAGCTGTAACAGACACGGAGACAGATATTAAAAGGGAAAAAACGAAGCACAAAAGAGAGAAAGGGGGGAAAAAAGGAAAAGGGAGAGAAGGAGAAAAGAATGGAGGAAAGAAAGAAGGATGAAGAGAATATAAGATACAGTGCCTTGCGAAAGTACTCGGACACCTTGCGTTAGTACTTTGTAGCGCCACCCTTTGCTGCAATTACAGCTGCAAGTCGCTTGGGGTTTGTCTCTATCAGTCTCTATCAGTTTTGCACATCGAGAGACTGAAATTCTTGCCCATTCTTCCTTGCAAAACAGCTGGAGCTCAGTGAGGTTGGATGGAGAGCGTTCGTGAACAGCAGTCTTCAGCTCTTTCCACAGATTCTCGATTGGATTCAGGTCTGGACTTTGACTTGGCCATTCCAACACCTGGATACGTTTATTTGTGAACCATTCCATTGTAGATTTTCACCCTGCTTCTACAGTTATAGTTAAATGGCATTCACGGCAGATTACCTAGAAAAAAAATAAATTTAATGGTCTTCTACAATTATATATATATATACATAAACATTTCCTCATCTGTTTACATGTTCTCCTTTTTTTATAAATTGTTTAAAATATTGAGGCATGCCTATGCATTTCAGCATGAGACATATTTAACATAAAATAACCTCCTAATTATCAAAAGATACACAGTTGAGACTTGTTTCTTTATATATATACTATATATTTCCAATAAAATAGCAACAGAAATCATGAAAAACTATGTGATAATAGTTGTTGGTCATTTTAAAAGGTGTTGTAGTTCTGTCAAATGTGACCCCTATTCCTTGTGAGTCCAATAATTCTTAACAGTGTAAATAGGCCAAACTAAGAAAAACCACAAGCAGGCAATAAAACGGTGTGAAGAGGTGAATTTCTTTTGAGGGAAGGCAGTTCTTTTCTCAAGTGCAGTGAAAGTAAACCTCTAGGCTGGGCTACAACACAAAAGCTAAGAGAAGTTACGCAAGCTAAAGGGCAATGGGGTCGAGGGGCTGCTTGGGGGCCTAGAGCTATGTTTGGGAATTTAGTGAATCTGGTGCGCACCTTCTCCAACTTTGATGTTGATGGCTTGAGTCATCCTGAGCTCAGAGAAAGAGGTGACTGCCCTGTACTGTTTCTGGGCCCAGTTGAGGAGGTGCTCGTTGCCTTGGGGAAGAGTCTTCTCCAGGATCTCAGTGTTGAGCGAGAAGTTTGCCTGCTTAAAGTGGACCTCTGAGCCCTGTGATACCTGAAGGAGGAGAAAGAGAGGAGAGTTAGGAGACAAAAGGAACTGTTGAAAAAAATCTTCTGTCAGTTTTATTGCATGTCTGTTTTCAGTTTTAACAATAGCACTCATGTCCCATGAGAGGCATTCAAAAAACATTGCTACAGTCTTCTTTAAAAGTACTCTTTATTGAGTACAGCCATGTGTATTTGTAATTGACTGAGAATAACCACTCTAACTATTATTCCTTCTTTGATTTAGATAAACAGTGTCTTGGAATTTTATGTAATAGACCAACACAAAGTAGTGCATAACTGTGAACATTTTTTGTGCTAATCGTTACAAATCTCTGCACTGTATTCGGTCTCTTTCATCCATATACTCCCAAATACAATCCAGTGCAACCGACTGCCTCCTGAAGTCAACTACTCAGTAAGTGGGGTCCACCTGTTTAATTTACTCCCAGTATGAATCCAGCTGCTCTGTGAAGGCCTCAGAGGTTTGTTCAATTCAATTAAATTCAATTCAGTTTATTTATATAGCGCCAATTCACAACACATATCGTCTCAAGGCACTTCACAAAGGGTTTGGAATGGTGTAGGGTTGTTGGGGAGGTTAGATTAAACTACTGAGTTTTAGAGTTTGGCCATTTTAGAATGGGCTATGTGTAGGGTACTAAGTAAAATAATACACTGATAAAGTGTGTCCATGTAGAGCCCACCGGTGGCCATTGTTATACTAAAAACCACAAGGATTGGGGGTACCTCTCTCTGTCAGACTGATTATAACCATTGGAAAAGAGAAGGGGTTGTTAGGAAACATTATTGAACAAGCTGCATAATAAAGACCAAGGAACACAGCAAACAAGTCTGAGAGAAAGTTGTTTGTAAGTTACCAAAAACCGACTAAGACATGGTGGTCCACAGAAACTAGCAGTCTGGGTGAGAAGAGCATTGATCAGTTCAAGAGGAGCTGCAGAAATAGACAGCTCAAGTGAGAGAACCTGCCAGCAGGGCAAATGTTAGCTGTTCACTCCATGAATATGGCCTCTATTGAAAAGTGGCAAGAAGGAAGCCAATGTCGAAAGGAAACCGAAAGATTCCTGTTCAAAGTTTGACACAGAAAACCTGAAAAAAGGTTGTCTTGTCAGATGGAACCAAAAATTAACTTTTCACATACATGCTAAATTCTATGTGTGACAGAAAACTAACAGTGCATATCACCCTGAACAACCCATCCCCACTATGAAAACATGGTGGTGGCAGTATCATGCTGTGGGACAATTTTCATCCGTAGTGATAGGGAAGCTGGTCAGAGTTAGTAGTAAGATGGATTGAGCTAAATACAGGTCAATCCTGGAAGAAAACCTGTTTGAGGCTGCAGAAGACCTGGGACTGGGGTGGAGGTTCACCTTCCAGCAGGATGACGACCTGATGAAATGGTTCCGATCAAAGTATATTCACCTGTTAGAATAACCTAGTCATAGTCCAAACCTAAAACCAGTTGGAAATCTGTGGTAAAGTTTGAAAATTGATGTTTACAGATGTTCTCAATACAGTGTCACTGAGCATGAGTTATATTGCAAAGAAGAATGAGTAGAACCTTTGCTCTCTATATGCGCAAAACCTCTAGAGCTATACCCCAGAAGACTTTAAGCTGTACTTCATGCAAAACATGGTTATACATATTACTAAAGGAAGACTGAGTCAAAACACATGCCACAGGAATTCAGCTTTTTATTTGGAAACAATGCTGAAAACCCAGAAGTTTGTGGTTGTAATGTAATTTTTAAGGTAGCTGTAATTAAACCTTTACTTAAGAAACTTTCGCTTGATCGAGATGACTTGAAAAATTACAGACCTATATCCAATCTTCCATTCTTATCTAAAATTCTTGAGAAAATAGTTGCTAATCAAATATGTGAGCATTTACACAGCAATGACCTGTTTGAAGAGTTTCAGTCAGGCTTCAGAGCTCATCATAGCACTGAAACAGCTCTGCTGAAAGTCACTAATGATATTCTTATGGCCTCAGATAATGGACTTGTGTCTGTTCTGGTTCTGTTAGATCTCAGTGCTGCATTTGATACAGTCGATCACAATATTCTCTTAGAAAGGCTGGAATATGCTGTAGGGATCAAGGAAACAACGCTAGGCTGGTTTAAATCTTATCTGTCTGACAGATTCCAGTTTGTTCATGTAAATGATAAATCATCTTTAAACTCCAGGGTTAATTGTGGAGTACCACAGGGTTCAGTACTTGGGCCAATTCTCTTTACTATATATATGCTTCCAATAGGTCAAATTATCGGGCAGCATAGGATAAATTTTCACTGTTACGCTGATGATACTCAGCTTTACTTATCCATAAATCCTGATGAACCCAACCAGTTAGATAGACTACAAGCATCTCTTGAATATATAAAAACTTAAATGACTTTAAATTGTTTGCTTCTAAATTCGGACAAGACAGAAGTTGTCGTCTTTGGACCGGAGTCTTTAAAAAAGAAACTGCTTAGTCAATCACTTAACCTGGATGGCATTAAATTGACCTCCGGTAATAAAGTAAAAAACCTTGGTGTTATTTTTAATCAGGACATGTCATTTAAATCCCATATTAAACAGGTTTCTAGGATTTCCTTCTTTCATCTCCGGAACATTGCCAAAATTAGAAATATCCTGTCCAGGAGTGACGCTGAAAAACTAGTCCATGCATTTGTTACTTCAAGGCTGGACTATTGTAATTCTTTACTATCAGGATGTCCACAAAATGCAGTTAAAAGCCTTTAGCTGATTCAAAATGCTGCCGTAAGAGTTCTGATGAAAATTAAAAAGAGACATCATATTTCTCCTATTTTAGCTTCCCTTCATTGGCTCCCTGTTAAATCCAGAATAGAATTTAAAATTCTCCTCCTCACATATAAAGCCCTTAATGATCTAGCTCCATCATACATCAGAGATCTGATTGTTCCATACGTTCCTAACAGGGCACTTCGTTCTCAGACTGCAGGTTTACTGGTGGTTCCTAGAGTCTCTAGAAGTAGAATGGGAGGCAGATCCTTTAGTTATCAGGCTCCTCTCCTGTGGAACCAGCTCCCAGTTTTAGTCCGTGAGGCGGACACCCTGTCTACTTTTAAGGCTAGGCTTAAAACTTTCCTTTTTGATAAAGCTTATAGTTAGAGTGGCTTAGTTTATCAGGGAGGGAGCCTTCCTCCCTCCCTATTGGATGGAGTAAGGGGGAGTCAGGTTTAGCCTAAACCGGCTCAGTTATGGTTGAGGTGCAAACACACCCTCCATTTCTGCTACCTGTATGACCCCTTCTCTTTTCCAGTGGTTATAATCAGTCTGACAGAGAGAGGTATCCCAATCGTTATGGTTTTTAGTATAACAATGACCATCAGTGGGACCCTCTGTGGGGTGCCTTGAAACGACATTGTTGAAAATAAGCGCTGTTTAACTAAATAATCTGAACTGAAACTTTCTGTGTAGTTATGCTGCTATAGGCTTAGGCTGCTGGAGGACATAATGACCACTTTCACCCTCTTCGCTACATTCTCACACTACTCTCCAATTTTGCATTATTTGCTGTTATTTCAGCTTTTAACTTTGTTCTCTCTCTTTTCTCTTCCTAGAAGCTACACCTGGCCTGACTCTGTGTCTACCCGTGACACCTTTCTGGAGAGGGGAATCCTCCAAGCTTCTGCTGGCAACAACTTAATCCTCACCCTCTACCGATGATCCACATGGCCCTGTCTTCCAGTGTTTAACCCTTTCTCTCTCCTAGACATGGCGATTGACTGAGCTTTTACTGTAACTAATTGTATGTGCTCTCTTTCAGACTCTAACATTGAAAACTGGCTCAGAGTTTATCTGTTTTTTCTTTCTAGGTGAAACGACTAAAGGGGCTACATCCATTAACATTTACTTTTCCTTCCCATAGAAAGTACTCCTGGATCAGTGCTTCTTTGTTCTCTTTGTGTCTCTGCTCTGTTCTCTCTAACCCCCAGTCGGTCGTGGCAGATGGCCGCTCACACTGAGCCTGGTTGTGCTGGAGGTTTCTTCCTGTTAAAAGGGAGTTTTTCCTCTCCACTGTCGCTACATGCATGCTCAGTATGAGGGATTGCTGCAAAGTCAACGCCAGTCACTGTCCACTGTCTCTACATGGTCATCCAGGAGGAGTGAATGCTGCAAGTCACTGACTGGATGCAATCTGCTGGGTTTCCTTAGACAGAAAAACTTTTTATCCAATTTGAATAAATAACTGAATCTGACTGCACTGTTCAATGGTTAGGATTAATTGGAATGTATGTACCTGACTTTTGTGAAGAGCCTTGAGACAACATGTGTTGTGAATTGGCGCTATATAAATAAACTGAATTGAATTGAATTGAATTAATGTGATTAAATGAGGAAAACTTTAAGGGATATGAACACATTTTTATACACCGCATTAATTAGTAAACCAACTCAATGTGGCTGTTTTTGTTTTATTTTCACCTAAGACCAAAACGGTGAAGAACTTGCTGATACTAAACTATCTCTTTAACATAGCTAAAACAGGTCCTTCACCACATCCAAGCTATTACTGTCAAGCTTCCACAAATACGCTCTATTATGCCTGTTTTTCCACACACGTCCCAGTCCACAGTGCGATGTCTAGTTTTCACTTTACATGGTGTACACTATTGTAAAATATCATGGGTTCGTTTTAAAATAGCCACGAGGGATAACAGGGAGCATGAAAATGCCCGATAGAGACGGCAACTAAACTGAGAGACAGAAAAGGCTAAGGGGAGAACACATTTAGTAACGACCGCCTTTGGCATATAATGGATCTCAACCATGTGCACATTTCCATGTGCTAGAAGGGTACCTAACAACCAAATGACTACAACAGTATGGTGTAGTCTACCTCATTTTATTTCTGTGCTAATTTTTCTTTCTTTCAGTGTAACCAATCTGTGTGCATGTGCTCAGACATTCATGGGAATCCCAATTAAAACATTAAATCCATTTGACTCCAAGTATATTACGCAGGACCTTTTTTTATGGTAACGCAACCGAGCTACCCTTAACTGGTCATCAAGCTTAATAAAAATATAGCGATAAGTCTTTGAGGTGTTTAAGTTAACAAAATGTATTCTTTTAAATCCTCATGGGCAACATCTGTCTGACCTCTGGACGTTCCTCTCCGTATTCCTGGCATTCTCACCAGAGGCTGTAAATCCTGCACTTAGACTCGGTCGCCAAATTCACTTTGACTTTATTTTTGGTGAGTTTACTACAACAAGAATTTACAGAGAAGAAGATTACGAAGAGCTAAGGGGTGGTGCCCTGAGCTGCTGAGGAACAAGGGTGGAGTTTCTTCACTCCTCTTGCCAAGCTCAGCAGAGTTTATCAGTTTAATTGCAAGAATACGACCATAATTAGTCACAAAGAATTTCAGGGGGAAAGCCTGAAAGCCAAATTAGCTCCAGGCTTTCCAGCGTGCTGAAAACCTCAGGAATCTAAGATGTGGAAGAGAGGGACCTGCTCTGGGCTTTAACAAACTTTCTCTACTGGCATTCTGTCTTGACTCAGCTGACAGACGATACAAAGCTGGAAAACCAAAAAGCAATTTCTGCCACAGGTTTAAACAGAATTTATAAATGTAAGCAGATTACATAGAATTTCATTTACTAAAGCTGCAAGGCAGTGCTACAGTTTATTTGTTGATTATGCACTCATAAGGTAAGCTGCCTTCTTAAAATCCAACTATTGCCTTTATGGAGCATATGGATCCACGCAACATAACTAACCACAGCTGAAACATTCTCATGCAAGGACATCATTCTTCTGAAACAGCATTTCCCTGAAACAAACAACTCCCCCACACGAAACTAAGCTCAAACCTTACTGAGCAATCTATCCATGTCATTCCCAGATTTTCTTAAATGTAGATTTCTTAAGGAGCAGTTCAGTGCATGAAATCTGCAGGTTACCTCAAATTGAGAAGAGTTCCAATCCAATTTTATTTATAAAGCCCTTTAAAAGCCCTCAAAGGGAGCAAAGTGTTGTAGAGTGCAAAAACAAAACTAGGAAATATAATAATAAAAACAACAACAGTCTGAGCTAAAAATGAAATACAATTCTTTAATCTTCCCCTGGGAGTAAAGAGATGACAGAATGGGGACTGAAGCATTCATGACTGTAGCATTGCTTGCAGGGGGCAACAACTGAAATAGCAATCCTCTTTTGATTCCAAGGTTGCAAACCTCTTCCAAGGTATCTTGGGTGAATTATACAGTAATGACACAGATTATTCATAGTTACTAATCATTCACCACATCTAATGGTCTTCCAAGAAGCAGATTTCCCAATAAGTTGACCTCAAGATCAAACTGTGAAATGACAATGCAGCAAAATATACAAAGTCCATCTCAGACCTTCAATGATCAGTTGCATTAGTGCAAAAATGAATGGTATCCATCTGGACATTTTGACTGTTCAGTGCTCATCAGATTGAGAGCCATAGGGAAGAAAGTGTCTCTGTCACAGCTGGGTTTTGCAAATAGCTAACCTGAAGGTAAAAGTCTAAACAGTTTGTCTCCAGGATGTGTGGGGTCTGCAGAGATTTTAGCTGCCTTTTTCCTGACGCTAGACGGGTACATGTGCTGGGTGGAAGGAAGGTGAGCCCCGATGATCCTCTCTGCAGACCCAATTAGTTTGGACCTGCCCTTTTTTGTGGATCAACCAACCACACAGTGATGGATGAACACAGGACAGACTAAAAAATGGCAGTGTAGAAGATGACCAGCTGCTCCTATGGAAAGTTGTACTTCCTGAGTTGTCGCAGGAAGTGCAATCTCTGGTGGGCCTTCTTCTAAACAGTATCTATGTGTGAAGACCAGCACAGGTCCCGAGAAATAGTGGTTCCTTGGAATTGGAAGTGATTCACAGCAGACACTATGTTGTTGAGGATTGTGAGGGAGTCTGGAGGGTGTTCTCTGGAAATCATCGATTTCCTGGTTTTCCAATGCTGAAAGAGCCTATTGTCCATGCAAGGGGTCTGAGGAGAGGAGGGTGGTTATAAGACAATAAAGCTTTATTTTCCCTTAGCAAAATAAAAAAAAACAGTGTGCTTATACACTATCTGTCCTGTTTGGATGAAAACATGCAAGCATACATATCCTGCCAACTCTGCTTATAAGACTCAACATATTATGGCCATATGTACATCAAAAAGGAGACGTGCATACCTAATGCTTGAGATCAATTATCCGAGTGCTGGAAGTTTTCACTGAGCAACACCCTGAGTCTGGGAAACAGCAAAAAAGCTGTTTGAAAACATAAGGTGTTGCAAACAGAAGAGAGTGGCGGAATGTGCAGAAAGGCCGGACAGATGAAATGAACATGCAGTAACTCTCTGGTGGTACTAATGTGATGAAGGCCTTTTGTGGCTGATTTCATCTCCGTGCTCTTGATGTGATATGGGGAGCTAATAGCGCTGCTTGCTGGAAATGTGTTTTTGAAAACTGATGGGGCCCTGTTATGGAGAAAACAATACCATATGTCTCAGCGCCACTCTGGAGCGTTCCTCTGACGTGCCTTTCTCTGAATAAAACCCAGAAGTGAATACCCATGGTTTCCATTAACAGCTACAGGAAAGTGTTCATGTTCAAACTACAAGCTCTCAGCTAATGAAAGAAACACCGGAGTAAAAAGCCAAATCTTGGCAAACAAACAATAGCCAACACACAAGCCAACAACCATAATTTACAGTGTTCTTCCACCAAGAGGCATAAAACATTTGCTTCAGATTAAGCCTTTCAAAGATGCAAGTGAGACCCCCCCACCCCCACCCCACACACACACACAAAACCCTCCAAAAGAAATATATACATTTGACCACAAAGTCAACATAGCACACTCTGCATGTGTCCCACTTCAGGTCCTGTTGTCCCTTGATAAAATGAAATCTGGCTGTTATTCAGTCGTCATATTTCATGTCATACCATAACCGGGATGAATCCAGGCTGCTGCTGATTGACAATAAGTACTGCAGAGAGCATGTTTTAGAACAAAGGTCTAGATTCTGGCATTTTCAAAGCTGAGCGGCCAACAGCAACAGTGTGCTCAACATCTAAGAAGCTTTTCCAGGCTGCCAATTAAGTCTGCGAAATCCAGAAAGTTTGAACCAGGAATCGAGGTCTGGCAGAACTGATTCCGAGTCCTGTTCAGTTGTCTATATATAAGAAGGTGGAGTAATGGAAGAAAACCAGTGGGTTTAGGTGCAAAGCTCAAACCTAGCTCTTTTTTCTTTTCCCTGTTCCCCTTCTACAGTTACAGGACCTTGCAAATGTACTCATACCACCATCAGCTCTGAGCTGCTGTTGATGAAAAACATCCCCACATAATGATGCTGCTATCACCTGGTTTCACTGTGAGGAAGGTGCTTTCAGGGTGATGTACAGTGTTAGTTTCTGGTCTCATCTGACCAGAGCACCTTCTCCAGGGACCAATCTAAAACATGCAGGCCACCAGGACTTCTCCAGGGACCAATCTAGAACATGCAGGCCACCAAGACTGGAGTTTGACTCGCGTGGTTTAGAGCAAAACCTATTGAAGTCTTAGAATGGCAAACTTAGTCCAGACCTAAACCCAATTAGGATTCTGTGGTAAGACTTTAAAATTTAGGGTTCAGAGCTATTTGACAAAGAAGAATGGGCGACATTTTCAGTTTCTGGATGCAAAAGGGGGTCCTATAAAGTACTGAACACAAATGCTATTTTAATACTTTTAATAGTTCATTGGGTATGAATACTTTTGCAAGGCCCTAAACTGGCAATCAAAGGAAATAGATAAAGGACCCTCAGGGTGCCAAAAACGTAATACTGTGTTTCATTTTTGTCATTTTTAGTGCTTCTAATGTGTAATTTCACTTTTTATGTTTTAATATTTTTACTGTTGCTTTGCCGAATTAAAGACGGCACAGACAATAATTTTGATGGTTATCACACCACAGAAATAAACAAGTTAGAACTTGGTATAGGATAAAGAGTGAAACAGGAAGCTCCAGGAAAGTAAGTGAGAAACAAAGCGTGTATCAGTGGCCTTGTAGTGTTTAAAAAAATCACCAGTGAAGTGCAGACCAGTGATTGTTCTGTCAACAATGTGTTGCAAGGTGTTCCAAGTTTGTGGCATGTTAAGGAGGTGTCACAGTGGAAAGAACCAGAGACGTAGATCAGGGCCAGCTCCTCCGGGTTAGAATCCAGTGAGCAGGTCTGGTGGGTGAACCAGACACCGACAACTTGTACTACGCACGGCTGTCACTCAAACATAAAATAGTTAACACCTAATTCAGCGGGGGCCTTTGGAGTCAGTAAAAGCCATTAGCTCAGCTTTGACTGCAGGGGCCTCCCTCTCCACTATCGTTTCCCCACTTAAAGTCTTGCGTTTGTGCATCTGACAAATACCAGATGAACAGACTAAAACTGAAAGCTGATCCTTCAGTTTTCACTCAGTTTACATACTTTTGATCCTGTCAGATAAAGCCGACGTAATTTCTACAACACAGAGATGTACACTGCGTTGCAAAATTATTCATACCACTTGAACTTTTTCACATTTAGTCATGTTACAATCATAAACATCAGTGTGCTGTATTGGGATTTTCTGATATAGACCAACCCAACGTAGCACATAATAGTGAAGTGGAGGGAAAACTACACATTTTTGTTTTAGAAATAAAAATCTTTAAAACGTGGTGAGCACTACTTTGTGTAGCCCTTTCACAAGTTCAATGGGCAGTCTATCAGCATTGTAGACAATAAATTCTTAAGTCTTTTTTTCCTTTGAGTTTAAGCAGAAGTTAAGAGCGATTACTTTAGACTGTTCTACACACAGCAACAGCTCTGCCTGGACTGCATGTTTTAATGATGGTTCTCAGCTGTTGTCTGTCTGCTACTACTGACAAGTGGAGGCATTTACTCTGACACTGGTCAGCTGGCCTCTACAATCTCACTGGCTGCACATAATCAACGCTAAAGGGAATTCCAGCAGGCCAAATGTCCATCTGCATGAAATGCATCATTCTTTTTTGACGTGAGAATATTTGCATAATAGAAAAGATTAATTTTTAAAAGAAACATCTGACACTCGCCCTTTAATGCCTAATTTAGATTAAATGCAGTGAAAAAAAACACCATAACTTCTACACAGACACGTTATTGTGCA
Source organism: Crenichthys baileyi (assembly GCA_036173005.1). Taxonomy (NCBI): domain Eukaryota; kingdom Metazoa; phylum Chordata; class Actinopteri; order Cyprinodontiformes; family Goodeidae; genus Crenichthys; species Crenichthys baileyi. Next base: position 471,573 of record JAHHUM010002620.1, read on the forward strand.
GGAAGCACTTTAATGTGGAGGTGAAGATTACTAATATTACTGAGTGGTGAAAGCCCCAGTCACGTAAGCGGAAAGAAGTTTCCTAAGGCCTAGCTGAGGCTTATTAATTCTCTCCTCTAAATGTCAAATAAGCTGGTACACACAAAATATGTGGGTGGAACACAGTTCTTAATAATGAATGTGTTTACAGATGAGCCATTGCATAGCGCGCCATTTCTGCAGCCAGTACGTATTCCGCCCATGTCGCATTGGCTTTTACGGCAGGATGTGTTGTGCTTGACAAGTAAGCAGGAAACACTTGAGCACATGTGGAAATCATTTGTGTACCTGATGCTGCATTCCTGCACAATGCTGTGGTGTTAAGATGGAATTGAATGCAATATGATTGCTTCTGGGAAGGCTGAAATACAGAAAAGCCCCTAGACCACAGGATGGCAAAAGGCAGAAAAAAAATGGTATTCATATAGCATATTAAGGGCTTGGCCAATGCTTCTGGTTTGCATTCTGTTGCAGTTCTTCTCGTGTGATACACAGGCTTTGAACAAGAACACTAAAGAAGTCAATTTTTAGGCCAGTTTCCCAGAGAGGCCCCCTGGTACCTTTGCTAAATATTGCTGGCTCCCTGAGGGACCCGGCTCCAGCTACACCAAGATATCCCTCACTAAATCTTCTTATTTTGCTCAACCATTTGTACCCTGATTCTAACAATAACCCCTGTCCAGTTACTTTAATATAGCCAACAAAAAAAGGAAAGGAAAAAAACAACCAACTCGTAAAAACAAGAGCTGCATTCTCATATATTTCTGGCCAGATGTTTACCTCCACTCATCGTGGGCATGAATATCATATTAGCTTTGGGCTTTAAAGAATTTAATTGAGTTCTTTATCTAATGTGGAATAACTATACGACATGCAACTGTAGTGATTAATTTAAAAGCGTGGAGCACAAGTTTGAATTTATCATGAATTTAATTCAAATTCATACAAGGACAAAATGATTGAAATTTGCTCAAAATGATACATACACACCACTAATATCTGGTTAACTGTGTCTTAGCAAGATGCACCTTGACCACATCCAGCCATAGAAAACATTGTGGCATTTTTCTGGCTGAATATTTGACCACTTCATTTGGTGGAATTGTTGGAGCTCATTTAATTGGTTTCCCAGACCCAGGATGCAAGCAGAACCCACAAATTGTAAAGGAATTGAGGTTGGGAAGCTATCTAGCTGTTCATTTGAGGTGATTTAAAAGATTTGGAGGTAGTCCTCCTTCCATAATATGCTCCAATGTGTGTGATGCACCAGTGCTCTAGCAGTCAAACATCCCTCTCAGAATGAGGCTACCAACACCATGCTTGGCAGCTGGTACAGCACCTGGGGGTTTGAAAGGCTCAACCTACAAACCTCCATCTTGTCATTATGACCGAATAGCTTATTTTTTTATGACCATTTATTATTTTTTGTCCTGAAGGTATTTTGTTTTGCCAAGTGGGTTGTTTCAGCCCAGCTTGAGTGTGTGAATTTAGCTTCAGGGGCTTCTATATTGGTAGGAACCAATTTCATGGTATTGGGTAAGCCACTTTGCTTCAGTAGACAAAGACACCCGTGTCCCCGCATTTTACAGCCCATGGCAAGGTTGAGTTGTGGTTAGTGCTGGATTATTTTTAAGGGTAACAGTTTAGGCCTTTTTTCCCAACCTTGGTAAAATGGCGATGCACCCAAATAACTTGTATTTATGTAAGGGTGTTGGGAACTGATGATCTTAGGATCAGCTGCTTTTAAAATGGCTCTAAAAGACTTTCTTAATTTGTGTAAATCTACAACTCTCCTTCTAAGATCTTCAGTGAGTTTCTTGGAGTTTTTCCATTTTTCTGAGAAGTGGTCAGTCTAATAAGTGCTGAAAATGTAGTAGGTTGTTGCCCTTTCCAGAACCTTCAGCACCACCTAACAAAAGATTCAGGTGGTCTTGTAAATATTTGGGGCTATATGAATAATTGTGACCCTCTGGGAATTAGACAAAGTCAACATGTTTACCCAATTCAAGTTATTACAATCAGTAAGATGTGTTATAAAATCCTTCATATAAATCATGATAAGGCTTACTGTATGAAAAAGATGATCCTCTTTTATGTCTTCTATGATCATTTCACAACCTGCCTGCAACACAACTGTCAAGCTGTAAACCAGACAGTAAATCATATTGTTTCCTAAAAAAGTGGGGACAACCACTTCTTACGTTTAGAAAGCAATGATCTTTTCAGGTTGTTTGGATAGCTTGTTCCCTTAATAAATACAATTATAAAAACTGAATTTTATGATTCCTCGGGTTATCTTTGTCTGATATTAACAATAGTTTGAGGATCTCAAATAGTTAAGTACAATAAAAACATGAAAACAGATTAAACCTGTAAGAAGGCAGGCAGTTTTTCACAGCACGTAATTCCAAACTGAATATGCTTGTCATTTTTACATCGCAAACAAGGCTCCTCTGCAGAATTGCAAAGCATCAAACATTTCAGTCAAAGACATACAGTAGGCTACTGGGCAGGGAAGACAGGGAGGAAATGAATACAAAGCTTAAGGAAGAGGGATTTAAAGGCTTTACATGATGCTGGACTCACATGAAAGGTATGTCGGACTCGCAGAGCCAGGTTCTCTGTCTTGACATTCCATATCACCGGCTGGGGGGAGTTTAGCACAAAGACCAAAGGCTTCTGGTGCTGGCGCATGGACTGGATGGGCCTGAGATGCAGCTCAACCTGGCAAGAGCAGGAAATAAGAAAGGGAGGTTCCCATGAGAACACACGATGAAAACAGCAAGGGTTGCCTTTTCATAACTGCAGAACTCCTTATCGAATCATGAGCTCTGTTTAAATACAGATGGCATTAATGTCAAACCTTTGATTTTCTCCCGTTCACTTTCTCTTTAACAAAGATACGCAAATAGACAAAACAAAGGGGTAACCCTTTGTAAATAGATGTGTTAAGTTGTACATTCTTCTTCTTTATCAGGCTTTTGCAGCTGTTTCTGTACTCACTTCACTGATAAACTGGAACAAGACAGCATGCTGTGTTTTCCCTAAAAGGCTCTTGCTTTGCTCTGATGTGAATCCTCAGAGGGATCTGAACTTTCACACAGTGGAGTCTTTGTTAAAGGCAGAGACCATGGTAAGGGGGTGGTCTCTGTTGTCATCTCTACAGCATGCAACTATGTCTTTGGTTCTCAGAATGCCATTAAAAGAGATTTTCACAGTCTGCTAGAATGACGGGAAAACAACAAACTTGCATGTTCGGGAACTTTGTTTTGTTTCCTTCTTGTTGGTGTGAGACTTGCCTGGATCATTTGGACTGCATCAACTCAGCTGGTTCTCGCCTGGATGTTCACTGAACCCAGACATATCTACGACACATATCTGCCGTTTTGTTCAGTTTTCTTTTTGAACTTTAAAATGAGATTTTAATTTGTAAACTTCACACTTCCAACATTACTTTGTCTCAGGCTCTATCAGGAACTCACTGAAAAGATTTAGTGAGCTGACAGTCACACTCTTCGTCTTAAAAGGCTCCTTTACTCACATTAATCCAATTAGCCCCATCCTGTGTCAGCAGAAAAATCCTGTAAATCACTAACCCAACCCAGTAGGAGTCATTATGTGACTTAACGACCCCTGAAGCAATTTAATCAGATACAGCTAACAAAAATATTGATCTTGCTTCTTACAAAAATACAATCTTTTCACTTTCATGGACGCTATTTATAGGAAAAAGTGATTTAACATTTTGACAAGACACCGAACCAGATGTTATACTGCACTTTATGTCAGTCATCCTTAATAATTAACCATTTAAATGATTAGTATAAAGACAAGTTTAGAGATGTATCACAGTAACAGATCTGTTTATAGTACAGTAACATGATAATAACATGATAAATTACATGTTATTTACTTGGCACTATTTTCCTTTCTGTATTTTTGTAGCAAAATCTTTCAGAGTGAGATACTCTAGAAATGTAACCATACGTGGATCATAGCTAAGTGGAATGATTGACTTTAAAGAATGACCTCGAACTGAAGCTGCTTTAGCTGTTTCTGCATCACTTGTAGTTTAATATGATGTGATTTACCAAAAGGGAGATCAGCTCAGTCATAAAGGAATAACAGCATGGGATCAGCCACCTTTAGGGGACGGACGTATTCCTGTGTTGCTGATTTTGTGCTATTTGTAATTAGAAAATCTATTCTAGTTTAACCACTATAGAATGGTCAGCTGCCAAACCATGAGAGCTGCAATGGCAATAAACATGTTACCAAGTACAGTGCCTTGCAACTTTTTCACTTCGTAACATCAAAAAAGTGTGTATTTTGTTAGGATTTTAATGTAATAGACCAACATAAAGTAGTGCACAAATGTGAACTGGAAGGAACACAAAGGAGGATTTTCTTTTTTATTTACAAATAAAAATCAGTAAATGATGGCATGTTCAGCCCTCTGTACTCTGATAACCCAAGCAACCAATGGGCCTCCACAGCTCATCTAATTAGTAAACAGAGTTTAGCTGAATGTAATTTAATGTAAAGGCTGTAAAGATGTCTGTTAGAGAACACCAGTGAACAAGCAGTGTCATGAAGACCAAGGAACAAAGCAAACAGATCAGGGATAAAGCTGTTTAAAGCAGGGTTAGATTAGAAACAATATTTAAAGTTCCGAACATCTCACGGAGCTCTCACTTATTAGTCCATCATTATAAAATGGAAAGAGTATGGCACTACTGCAAACCTACTAAGACCTAAGGCACATGAGCTCCAAACATCCACAGCTCAGGTGGGATAATCTGTTGTCAAGACAACTATTAGCTATAAAAAGCAAGTCATACGTTTGCCAAAAGCCATGTAGGGGATGCAGCAAACATGTGGAAGAAGGTGCTCTGGTTGGATGAGACCAAGATTAAACTCTTATGCCTTCATATAACAGTGTGAGGTAGAAAACTAACACTCCGTATCACCCTGAATACCATCCACACCAAGAAGCATGGTAGTGGCAATATGATGATTCTATTTCCCTTCATGGGAACATTCAAATATCAATAAGCATTGAAGAATCATATAAAAATTATACACTGTTTAGACAGGAGTAACTATCAAACTGCAAAAAACACATAAATAATATTCATAGTTTACACTCATCTGTTTGGATGCAGGTAAAAAATTTTTTTTTTATGATATCTATGGAAAATGGCGAGAATGATCTTAAGGAATCAGATCTCATGTATAACTGTGGCACAGCCACACAAAGAAAGAGCTATATTTTATTGTCTATTTATTGTCTATTGTCTAAAACAGAGAGAGGTTTAATCTCCTTGTATGGCATCTGTCTGACTGAGGATTGTTTGAGTCTTGAAAGACAAAGCCAGGCTGCTGAAAACAAACTTTAGACAATGCACAAGTTATTTTCCATCAGCTAATGAAGATCTAGTGATGTGGATTTTTATTAATAAGCTTTGAGTTACTTTTTCAGTGTTCAATTCTTCCATTGAAGCAATTGCATTAACGAGGAAAAGTAAGAATTTCATATTTTCTTGTAATCACTCATTCAGGATTCTGGCTGAACATCGGGCTCGACACAGATGTCTTCTCTATAGGAAACTCAGATTTGTTTAACCACAACTACTTCTGCGTTTAAGAAATCTGTCCCAGATTAAGTCATTTAGTAAGAGAGCAACAGAGTCAGGAGAGAAAACATGAAGCATCAAAGCCCAGAGATGTTAGCCCAAAAGGAGAGGAACACAAACCAGATCATTTAAAACTGTGATGCTGCAAGAATCATTCAAACGTCCCTTTGAGACGAGAAAATGGAAGAAATTACTGATCACTTGTCTATGAGGCAATCTGGATGAGGATCTACATAAACAGATCACAGACTCGCTGTGTTTCTTCCAAATATTTGCACACCCCTCCTTCTTCTTCACGCAGTCTTTACTCCAGACACTGGAAAAAGTGTTGTTCCTCTGAGAATAACAACAACCAAGATATAATCATACCTGGCTGGGCTTTGAGGTTCTGGCTTTGAGAGATGGAAGAGAAGGGGGGTAAAAGAAGAATGAGAGCGAGGGGGAAAGTTGTAAAATATGAGGAATTTAAAAAAACCCAGACAGAAACATTTCCAGAAGACGTGAGTCACCTGCACACACACGCCTAAACAGAGCTCTGAGAAGGGGACGTACCAGAAAAGGGTGAAAACCGGGACAATCCTGGCTAATTCATTTTACTTTTTGTGGTAAATAGGCAAAGACCTTAGGCAGACAGCAGGACTGGAAACTAGAGGCTGCTACTTAGAATCTAGTCACACTGAAGTGGCAAATACAAAGACCCTTAGACTTGACTCGGACTTGTATTGGGAACTCAGTCTTATGGGCATTCTTGGTCTTATAAAGATATAATGATCTACTCAGGAGTGACAGTAAGCCCGTAATCTAGACTACTTTAATAAATGATTAACATTGTCCCTTCCGAGTTACAGTAGTGTATATTAATGATAAAACCCAGTAAAATGAGTTAAAAGCAGCTTCCAAGTTATTCTGTTGTTATTTAATGCAACCATCAAGGATTTACAGAAAGTAAGCCACAGACTGCTGCTGTGACATATTCTCCAGTTAAAGGTTTGTTAAACTGGGACATTCAAACACCACAGGCTATTAATGGTTATAACAACCTGTTTATGATTGCAGTAGTTTCATAATATTGAACTCACAAACATACCTCAAACTAAATGTAGGTCATTTCAGAAACAAAGTTCTCTCACCTCCAACATTTAATTCTTTTGTTGTTAAACTAGCATCACTTCAACCCAAGACACTTCTGGTTCTTCAAATAAAAGGCATTTCAATCTGAAAAGACTCACAAAGAGACGGTTGGCAATTAGAAAAGTTTTAATGATGTGAAATTACGTAATTATATCTTTGGCGCTCGGACGTGGGAGGAAGACATGAATGCTGAGAATGACATGAGCTAAAATGATCATTTGTAAAGCTTATATTTAGAGATGTCTTCCCCCTGATCCGATTGGCGGCCAGGGAGCGAGGAAGTCAGGAGTAGATGGTGGAGGTGGGGTGGAGGAGGGATGAGCTCAGCTGACAAGCGAGGAGGAACACAGCTGAAGGTCCTTTAAAAACAAGGCGTCCGAAGGCGATTGGATGATGAATCAGGCGGACAGGATGCTAATTGGAAGGCCAGGAGACGCACAGGGAAGTCATTGGACGGTGAGACGGCGAGGGTGAGTCTTTCATTCTGAATTTTCGTTAAACTCCATTTCCTGTTTGACTTATTAAGAAAAAACCTATTTTAACACGTTTCCTTTGAACAAAAACGCATATTTACATTTCTGTGGGGTAAATATGATGCATTATTAATTTTTAACCACAGTTCAAGACAGTTTTTTTACAAGTTTATATTAAATGTTTATGTGTTAAATTAGGTTTAGGAATGATTAATAAATGAATCATCTCCAGCAGTTGTGTTCTAGGCAGACTACAGGGCAGGCATCTGGTGTGAGAATGTTCATTTCAGTCATTAGAGACCTGAGATTTAATCAGCACTTGGAATAAATGACTTGTGAACATCTATGGTAGACAGAAGATAACTTCACCAGTACAAAGCAGCACTGGTTTGCATACGTAAGTGATCATTTAGGTGTCAGCAGCAGCTGGTGTTCAAATCTCTGCCCACAGATCTGCCATCGTGAGGTCCTGTATAGCTTGTGGGTTTGGCAGGAACCCTCCTCATAACAAGATGGATGTGGAAAGAGGAGGTGTAAAAATATCAAAGCATCTTTTGTGATGTCTGCAACAATCAGGTGATACCGAGTTGTCCCCGTCACATTAAGATGACCCAGCCATTTTTGTTCGGAGACAGGAGGCTGCGACTGATTGATTGTGAGGAGGCCGTGAGCGGGATTTAGGGGGTCCTTGGTACGTTAACATTTAAGGGGTTGGTCCACCAGCAGCCACTGATGTAGGTTTGTCCAGGCCTATCGCGTTACTGAAAAGAAACCTCACACGGGACAACAGCTGGAGCGGTGCCGGCCTGGCCGATCAAAGAGCACAGTGTTGATGGTGGCAGCGTGTTTAAACACCAGAGCAATATTAGGAAAAAATAACAAAACCAGACAATGTTGACTCTAAACAAAAAACACTGCGAAATAAAAACCTGAAAAACGATAACTCATTGATGTGTCTTCATTGCAAAACAAAACCATATGGATACTGTTAAATCCTTCTGTTGATGGTGAGCTGTAATTGTTGTGGGTGATTTGTTTCTCCTGTCCTGAGCATGTGGTTCTCATTTTATGATCTTCTGAGGCGAGTAAATTACACTGCCTTTCAAGAGTGTTTCATGAAGAGTGTGCATCAAGATAGTCATGTGATACCCTCTTAAGTCAAGTATTGTGCCCTGCAGTGTAAACAGCAGGCAACCCTGCAGCCTGAGCTCTGCGTCAGAGCAGCCGAGCAGGAAGAGGGAGTTTCCTTTATTGACAGAGGTAATTAAGTGCCTGATGAGCCTCAGCGATTCAGAAGAAAACCCAAAACATCCTTGAATTAGGCAAAAAGTAAGACTAATCTGGGAAAATACTCTCCCTCCCAGGAAACAATTATTAGCTCAAGAAAGAATGAAAGCACAAAGTGTCCCAAAACATGAACATTCCCAACTTGCTTTTTTATTTCTAAAACAGGATCAGTAAACACACTGATAACTAAAATTATAGCAAAAACCATGTAAATGAATAGGATCTAAAAGCACTGCTAAGGTTTACTTAAAAACAAAGAGAACCGTCTGTAAAGCAGCTTAGACCTGCCAGGGACCAGTCTATTCTGTTATCTGTGTTTGTATATGAGGGTGTATCTTGTCTGTCTAGATCTTGGTTATTTCTGGATCACTGCACTTATACAAAGGTAGAAAGAAGGGACCTGGACCTGAAGCCAAGGAGCTCAGTGATAGAAAGAAGGCGAACCAATGCCCGTCCATCACTCTTATCAGTCCAACCCACATTTTTCAGTGTGATACGGATGCTACCTGGAGCCTTTCCCTTGAACTATGATGCGTATCAGTCTGCACTCAGCTCACGTCAGACAGCAGCGAAAACCAAAGGAAGAGAAGTCAGATGGAACATTTGGATAAAAATCTTTAGAAAGATCAGTACAGATCTACAGTTCCTTCCAAAACTATTCAAAACCCTTAAATGCATCTCGTCCCATTTGGAACCACAAACTTTAATGTATTTTATATGGATTTTCTGTGATAGACCAACACAAACCAATGCATAACTGTGAAATGGAAGAAAAAGTCTAACATGGCTCATTGCAAGCATTTGTATTCAACCCCCACTGCTGTGTCAATACTTTGTAGAACCCCCTTTAGCAGAAATGACAGTTTCTAGTCATTTGAGGTATGTCTCTGTCACCTTCTAGAAACTGAATGTTTTGCCAACTCTATTTTGCAAACTGGGTTGAGCTCAGTCAGACAGATGGAGAGCGTCTCAACAAAAATTGAAACACAATTGGATTTAGGTCTGGACTTTGACTGGGCCTCTCTAACACATGAATATCCATTGATCTGAAGCCTTCAATTGAAGCACTGGCTGTATGTTTAGGATCAATGTCCTGCTGGAAGGTGAATCTCTGCCCCAGTCTTACGCTTTCTGCAACCACTAACAGGTTTTCTTTCAGGACTGACCTGCATTTACCTTCATCCATCTTTCCATCCCTCTGCTGTGTTCCTTTCTCTTCATGATGTTCACTAATGTTCTGTATCAAACTTCAGACGTTTTCACAGAACAGCAGGATTTATACTGACAATAAATTCCACACAGGGTGATTATATTTCCCAATGAGGTGTCTTGTGAAGGTAATTGTTAGGAGAAAGAAGAGAGTAAAGGGGGGTCATAATAAAAATGCATGCACACATTTTAGGATTTTTTTTCTTAAAAATTAGTTAAAATAGTTGAAATTGAATATTTTGCTTCAACAATGATGGGCGACTTTGTTCTGGTCTATCACATACAATCACAAAAAAAATGTGACAAAAGGGTGTGAATACTTTTGTAAGTCACTGTAGATTTCAAATTCCTGCATAGAAAGTATGTGTTTTTTTGCATGTAGGTAAATCAAAATGTTTGAAGTAATATTGAAACAAATATATTTTCCCTTAGTGTTTGCTTTTACTTTGATGATTTAGAGAGATACTGATTCTAGTGTGGGACTAACCCATGAGCACATCTGCATTAACCAGGCAAATGCAGAGCAGAAGATGTAAGCCCTAAATCTTGGATTCCATGTGTGCATGGGTAGATTGATTGGACCTCTGCTGATGTGCATGTGGTTCTACTCCTTAAGCTCCCCATAAATGGACATATAACGAGGCGCAATCCTTGTATTCAATGGAGCATTGTGGGGCAGTGGATAATAGTGAGCTTCCATGCTTAATACCCACCGTCTTCATTTTATTGTGCTTTATTAAAAAAACAAATTCCTTCAGGTGCATACGCGTAGTGTGTGCAATGTTGCCAAACTATTATATTTGTAGGGCTGCACCAGTTATCCTTCCTTGAGAACTGCTGCCGGTAATACATTTTGCATCTCATAAGCCTTTCATACAAACAGAAGTTATAACTATACACAACTTTGAACCAAAGTGACAATGTTGCTGTTTTGTGCTAATAGTGTATTACAGTTTGCCTTTTTACTACCACAAAACCCTAGAAGGCTTAAACAAGATCAGGCAGAAGCACATCCACCTAAACGGAACGCGATGTGGTGATCTCCTGGCTTCAGTTCTACTTACAGAACTGCTGATGCAGCCCTGAGAGCATCCCTTGCCGGCTTTGAATGTGTGTGTTTTGTTTAGTGTGTGAGCTGAGTTAGACCTGTTCTCACCAGTTGTTTGTGCCTGTTGAGCTCCTCCAGCTAGTCACTTACACAGTCCATGATATCTGTGAATTCCAGCTGATAAAGCAATCATCTGCTCTGCCTCACCCTGATCAGGGTCTGTGGCCGCATTTGATGTCTGCTGTACTGATTAGAGAAAGAGGAGCGATTTGAGATATCACCGACCTGGTTTGTTTATCAGCCCCCCACCCCCAGGTCTCTGTTTTGAAAAGTCTATTTCTGCTCTACACATCGCAGCAACCAAGCTAATACAAGTGTTTGTGGCTAGTCACCATGGAGAAATACAGCACTTGTGTGGAAAAATGTTGATACCTGGAGCTTGAGTCCAGAGCAGAAGAATGTTTCAGAATGAAGCATTTGTTTTGGCAAAGTACTATTCCCTTTAGGTTAATAGACAACAGAAGTAAAAAAAAACCCTGAAGGATTAAAACTCAGAAGAAACCTGAGCGTTAAGTCTGCCCTGCTCCACAGGCCACTCTGACTGAATCTCATTTTTTAATATAAAACTCGCTTTCATTCTCTGAAACTGCGAAACCAAATCATAGCTCTTTTAAGGAAACCACAATTATGTGAAGAACTGCGTTTCATCCAAGCACAACAGCTTTCGCAGCAACCTGACTTGGCCTATTTATAGATAATGCTTTCGTATCTAGTCCACCCCTCTCTCTTCAGGGGCCTACATGCGTAAAAGAGAGGAAAGGGGTTTCTGTTGCTCTGTTCAGGGCCACTGAAGCTGAAGAAAACATCCTGTCTTATTTCAGACGAATGCAAAAAACACAAGGGAAAGATAAAAAATGTCTAGACGTGCTTGTGTCAGAGCTGGTAAATTTATGAAAACAGAGACATAAGAGAGTATAAAACAAGAAGCTCGCTATTTAGAGGATATGCATATTAAAATTAAACAGTTCAAGAGTGGAAAGAAAATCAAATGGTTAAAATTTGCCAAGCACTTCTATGACGTATGAAGATACGTAGCTTCAAGCAAACAACGTTCCAGCAGTATCTTTCTATGCATCTGATGTTGCAGCGAAAACACAACGTTGTCTTACGCTGGGCTCTACGTCCCCTGGACTTTTTAGATACAATTAAACATTCGGTGCCTTTAGAGGTGCAGCTTAGAAACGCTGCATGTGCCGTGCATATCTGCCACTGCAAAGACATTTACTCAAGTGCTACACAAATACTGTAGCAGTGACACAGCAATAACATTACTTGAACCCAGTGCAGAAAGAAGATGCACTTGCCTCAACAATTTACAACCTTCATTCAAATACAAATGCAATATCTGTAATATTTAAAAATATTATAATACAGTTAATAAAATGTGCTTAAGATCTTTATGTGCTATGATAGGCACTGAAAGGCAAACGGAGCGATCAGTTTAAATCACACCCAAGCAAACATTCGTGCTCTGACTTTGAGATCAAATCCAATAATACAGAACGCTACATGGGGCAGAGATGGACAGAAACCTGGGCCATCAGAAACTGAATCTGGGTTTGCAAAATTAGAAATCAAATGCATTGGTTTTGAAAATGAATTTCGCTACATTGAGACTAACTGAATTCATTTCCTTTGCATTTTGTTGTATTGAAAATACAGTTTGAGTACTTTCACTTTCAGTTCTATAAGTGAATGGATTCAATTTCAATTTCCAAGTTCAGTTTTTTTGTGTCACACATCTGGGTCTTTGAGAAAACCACAGAGTAATCAAATAGATTCACCGATTTATGTTTCACATCAGGTTAAACGTCCTTTTGACGTGGAACAGTGGGGCTTACATGAGCTTGGCGGATGTCATTCACCACTCAGTTTCAATTTAGTGAAATTCTTTTTCAAACCAATGCATTTTAATTTAAATTACACAAATACAGATTCAGTCTGGGCCCAGGTTTCTGCCCATAGGAAGGGCTGTGCAATTAATCAAAATAACCTTTAATTTTTTTGTTTTTTCCACTACTTGTGCAGACCACCATCCATCCATCTCAGCTAATTTGAAAACAAACATCAGAGATCACTACAACACCTTTCAAAATATTATGATACATTTTAATTTCTCTGGCTCTTGTTTAAGTCACTGCACTCTTATTAATGTAATGTTATCCCAGACAAAGAAGCATGCATAGTGACTCTTCAGTTATTCTGTTGCACCTACTGATGTAGCATTGGTGTAAGTCTGCCCTGGAGCCAGAATGCTGACTCTGAGTCGGGTCCACCTGTGAACTTTGCTTTGTGAATAACAGTTTAGACTCTGCAGAACGGCTTCACTGATGCAGACAGGAAATAATTCATTGCTCCTCGCACGTCTTAAGAGAAAGTATAGACAACCCTTGACTTTCACACGTGGATGTGAAAAAGACACAAAGCAGGCCTCACACACCTCAGCACCAGGATGTGTGTGTGTGTGTGTGTGTGTGTGTAAAAGTGTCTGAAATTCACCATGCATCCTCCCTTGCCCTTATTAGCCCATGCACACAGTGTGAAAAGCAGGTTTGGTCCCATCTCTTGTCAAAACTCAGCTTTGCAGACACTCTCTATGAGTCAGCGGGGGCAGTTTGTGCTCTCTGAGAGCACCTTGTTGCAGACAGACAAACCTCAGCCACAGACACCTCCTGTGCTGCAGGCCATCATTCTAAACATACAAATACAGTCTGCTCTGCAGCCAAAGCACCACTTCCTCTCCCGTCGGCAGATGTGAGGAGGAGAGCTCAGAGAAAATCTTCAACTGCCCACTTGGTACCCCTTGGTTAGATTAGAAACTACACAAAGGGCTTCTGTAGAAAGACAACCCAGGAGACAACAGATTTATCACACCTTAACATGAGATGAAATATGTTGAAAGTAAAAACAGTAAAAGGATCCAATGTAACCAATGTGCAGCAATTGAAGTTTTTTCAGAAAAAAAAAGCAAGCAGCCAAGTTGCTTTGTTTTCTACTAATTCTGTGGCACATCCTGCCTTCTGAAATGTTGGTATTCTTTGGGAAACCACAGCCACAGTCTTTTACCTCAACAGGAAATCCATAAAGCGACTTACGTAGGCTAACAGTTGACTTGACTGCAAAAGCTTAATATCTCATGTAATATACTGAGGTAATCAATAAAACAAATTCATTATTGAATGGAGAAAATTAAACACTTATCCTGGTGTCAAAAGAAGCTCCCTGGCAAAAATCTATATATTCTTATGGAAAACTATAATTCTAGGGACACGTGCAGAGTTTGGGGAGGTTATTGGGGTTTATTCTCTGGGAAACAGCTTTGTCAGAGCAGAGGCAATGGCCTCAGGTAAAAAAAACTGTATTATTTAAGAGGAGCAAACTAAGCTCCAACTGTAATGCAATAACAAGCCTGTGACTCTGGTCTGATTTCAACAAATGGTTATATTTATGGTCTTTTTTTTCCATGAGCTTAAGTCTTCCTGAAGCACACATGCAAGCTTATCTTGTGTGGTAATATCTCATAAATATTAAACCTGACTAAAGGCAACATATTTTGAGGCTCTTTCTAGAAAATGAACCAAGGTGAGATTTTGTTCTTCTGTAATGAAAAATGTACATTTAGCTTATTGCTCAGTAGCTCTATTAGAAATGTAAGATGTAAAATTCAATGGTATCACAAAGGAAGTAGTATTTGTCTTTGGTTCTATGATTTATGGGGTCCTGCACAAAAAACTAAATACCCAAACTAAAAGGCAAATAAAATCGAGCAGATAACTGGAGACTTTTTGAGAAAGGGGACTTTAGCTGGTAACTCTGTTCTATGCATATATTGTACCTGTGAACCAGTGGTTGTGTAGACAGTAGATGTGTAGACGTAACAGATGTACGTGAAATCATTGCCTTATTGTGTTTGCAATAGTTATATCCAAAGAAGAGGATGCACTTGCTTTGAATCAAAGTTGCGTCACTGCTGAAAGAACAGATGTCTGGATCGTAATGAACTTTAAGGTGAGAGGTTTAGTTGCAGTCAAGAAGATCCAGTTAGCTCCAGGACCGTCTCTTCCTGAGGAATGTGCTATAGAATGAAGCTGCTACCAGTGCAGAGTACTAGATGCACGGGGTGTGAGTGAAGCTGCCAGACAGTGAGGCATACAGTGTTGTTATATGAAGGCACTCAAGCGAATAAGCCACTCCTGTCCAAGAAAAGCATCAAGGATAGACTGAAATTACGTAGCAGGTACAAAGATTGACATTAGAACAGTGGTGTAACGTTTTCTTTTCTAATGAGTCACCAATCTTAATGTGTGGCTTATCTGGAAAATCATCGGAGAAGCAAAGATGGGCTGTAGCTGTAAAAATAAAGCATCCTGATACAAGGCCATGTGTTTGGTTGCTTTCCCTCTGAGGGAGTGGGCTTACCCTCAATTCTGCCCAAAAACACTAGCATGAATAGAGTGTGATCCAAATAATAAATAGGCACAATTTGGAGATCCTCTCTATACTGCCTAGCATGATGAAGCACCATGTCACAAGCCAAAACAGTTCAAGTGAATCTAAAGCCAGAACATTGACATTTTGGATGCATAGTCAAAAAACTCCCACAGACCTGTGAGGACAAATGTTTTTATATCTAACAGGTCAGAGTGAACTGCAGAAGTTATGAGGAAGAGGAGTCTACATTGCAAAATCTGACTTCTCTCATAAATTCGATGTATTTGCTAATATTCATTTTGGAAAGATTTAAAGGGCTTCTAAAGTATAGCACAGAAATATGCCAAAAATAAAAGTTGTCAAAAGAATAAAAAAGTACATTACTGTCAATTTTCACATTTTAAAGCTCTGTTATGATTTAACGGTTTCAGATACATCATCACATAATGCACTAAATGTCTGTCTCTAAATTAGGATCACTGAAAATGATTTGTAATTACCATTTGTATGACTATTTTACAGAGTTATTATCATCATTATGTGTAAACTCCAGAATGAAGGCAGAAACTGTTTAGCTCCTGCAGATACCTCATATGTGCACACAGAAGCAAATATGAGGCAAATATTTCTGTTTTTTACCTTAGCAAACTGCAAGCCTACACATGCTATACTACACACTATGGTGACTGGTAATAATCCAGATGTAGGAGTTCTTCACACATGATTCATGTGCAAAGTATGTCTAACAATTCTTAGTCCCGGCATCGGTTCTGCTGCATGACACCTGAAGACAAGGCGTGGTTCCACTGTCAGGAGATGTGATGGCAGTGTGAAGAGGAGCACTAGGGAGATCTGGACACAGCACGTGGTTGGAAAATACCAGACATTTAAATGACTCACTTTCTCACCATTTATAAAGGTTTTAGGTTAAGGTATTGAAATCTCATCTGATCCACTTTAGATAACAGTCACTTTATTTGGTGGAACTGGGTGTGAATTCATCACATACTTTAAGTGTTAAAAAGTCACACCAGTATATCAAAATGCACAGAGTGTGTGGATTTTCTCACAAACTGGTCATGAGAGGATGACATTCCTTCAGACCCTAGGTGGATGAGGAGGTGGAGCTAATTCAGATTAAGCTAGCTTGTAAATGTAACAGTGAGATCAGCGGATAAACACTTTGCACTCTTCCCTAAGTTGAACATTAGTCTTTCGAAAAACATAACATTTTCAGATTTTTCTTTGATCTGAAAGTGGAAGAATGTTTTAGCGACATGTAATTTAGGTTAGAGGGTTCTTTTTGTAGAAATGACTCACTCTTGCTGGAGCGCTGTCTGGGCCCTCCGCAGCATGTCCTCTCAGGTTAATGACGTGCACCTCCTGAGGCAGGCTCACAGTGCCCCTGCTTGCACAGCCTGACATGGCAGTGAAGCTCTTCAGGACGGCTTGCACAGGGTGTCCTGTCCCGACCGGCAGCAGCTCGCACGGACTGCGAGACAAAGGCCCTGCAGTGCAACAAAGGGATACAATAATCACATATGTGTTATGGGAATGTAAATATTTGTAATTTGTGAATCAATTTTATTAAGCACATGTCCACAATCAAACAGTCCAAAGTCAAACATGCAATAAAAAACTGTCAACAACATCTTGCAAAAGTCTTCATACGCCTTGAATTTTTCCCACATTTTGTCAAATTACAACTACAACCTTCAATGTGTCTTATTGGGATTTTATTTGACAAACTAACATAAAGTTGTGCGTATTTAGAAGCAGAGGGTAAATATGGTGTAAGGTGCAAAGCATTGATATAAAGCCCACTTTATTCTGATCCCCCTAAATACAATGCAGTCCATGTGTGTGTAAGGTAAACCCAGTTTAACCCCAGCTGTTCTGTGAAGGCTTAGGAGGTGTGTTAGAGAACAAACGAATGAAGACCAAGGAACACAGCAGACAGCTTAAGGGGGGGGCTGTGGAGAGGCCTAAAGCTAGGTTAGGTTAGACAACAATATATCAAGCTTTGGACATCTAAAAATGATAACGAGAATAGCACAACTGAAAGCCTACAAAAGTATGGCCATCTACCTAAAGTGACAGGCTGATCAATGAGAACATTAATAAGAGAACCAGAGAAGAGGACCATGGTAACACTGGAGGAGCAGCAGAGATCCTCAGCTCAATCTATCAACAGGATTACTAGTAGTCATAGACTTCCCAAATATGTCTGTTATGGACAAGTGACAAGAAGAAAGCCCTTGTTGAAAGAAAGCCTTAAGAAGTCCTGTTTAAAGTTTGTCACAAGCCATGTGGAGACACAGCAAACACGTGATAGAAGACGTCCTGGTCAGATTAAACCAACACTGAAAATGAGGTCTCTTATGTGTGGCAGAAAACTGACACTGCTCACCACCCTGAACATGTCATGGCCACAGTGAGACATGGTGGTGGCAACATCATGCTGTGGTACTGCTTTTCTTCAGCAGGGACATGGAAGCTGATCAGATCTGATCTGAATATGGATGGAAATCCCAATAAAACACGGAGAGGTTTGTGGTTGAAACGTGTCATAGTGGACACAGCGTTGTAATAATCCTGCTGCACTGAAACAAATTTAAAGATGAGATTTGACATTAAAAATTGCATGATAAAGAGGGACTCCGTTCAGGATTAGCAACGGAGTTATAGTTGTATCGGGGTTGGAAAACTGGTTCCACTAAATAACAAACGTAAACAGCTTGTGCAGGTAGCATTCAAAGTATTCTGGAACCAGTATTATGCAAGATGGCTTGGTGATTCCCTAGAAATACAGTCTAACTGCATTTTGCTGAAGACATGAATGGTAATACAATGTATAAAAACCACAGTCCTGCTCTCCAACAGTGAAATAGAGAAACTGGAGATCTGAGTTCCCACAAGACTGCTGTTGTCAGCACAACACAACAGCGCTGAACTATGATGCATTTATGGACACCATTTTTGAGTTTACGACTGTTTAGCTGTGATTTTATATATCTTTGTTTGACCTACTATACAGAATGCTGTGGTGAACCTATCAATATGCAGAAAGCGGTACCCTAAATGAGGACAGCGTTACATTTTAATCAGTTTTCACTAAACACGAAACTCCCCTTTCTCAACAACAAGGTTTTCAGGTTGCTTACAAGCGTCATTAAAGAATCAGAGCATACCACACTGTCCACCATCTGTGCAACCCACTCACACAAAACCAGGGTCTTTACCGCTTCACCTAAAGGCAGGGTGGTGCATTATAAGTTACAGCGGCAGAGCAGCACACAACCCCATTCTGTGGTTATAAGGTCGGATTTTCACCTTGCAGTTCACCCCACATGCTTGTGCCAGTTGGGGCCCGCTAACATTTCACATGCATCACATTAAACCCGCAAGCCTGCCAGCGGCAATCTGATGGAGCATGTGGAGACACTTAAAGTTTGAGCGAAAGACAGTTCGATGGCAATTGTGAAGTTTTCGCGATTAAAAACACAGTGCCTCAGCAGTGGGATAAACAACCGGGGAAAAGTCTGCTTCTTTTTTAATCTCGAACACACAGCCACTGTTTTCTCTATCTGTGCTCTCCAATAAGTCTATGTTAGACAAGCATAAAGCTAGAGATCACACATGACACAGCTTCCTTGGTTTTGTTGTGAGAAACATGTTTTATTGTTACCATACTTTATTTAATGAGAAAATTGAAGCCTTGGAAAGACAATCTCAAGAGAAATTTTGTGTCATCTCACCTTTAATCCAAACAACGGGAGACTGAAGCTTTTTAGAAGCTTAAATATCCCATCAGAACTAATTAAAACAAAGTAAAATCCTGCAAGGCGATAAAAACAGAAGGCCTAATGGCAAAAACCTGTGCTGCATCAGTATTTCCACCCTCTGCTTGTGACCCCTCACCCTCTTCCTCCCAAAGGAGCGCAGCCGAATCCCTCCCTGAACATGTCATCACGTCTCACTCCCACAAACACATCCGAGGGCACTTCGACTCACTTTTTCCCCTTGCTCACACGGAGAAAAACAAACAACCGCCAGACAAACAAAGAAAAATGCAGCTCCTTCTGAAAGACTTCCAAAAGATTACAGCACTCGCTGGACAATGATCTGAATTGTCTAGAAATACAACAAAAAAGAAAACATGTGGAAGAAGGAAGAGAAAAAAACATGACATGGATGGAAAAAGCTTGGACTGCACGTTCTTATGTTAAGTACACATACACAACATTTACAAACAATGGTTGACTCATTACGTCTTCATTCTGTGTGAATCCAGATTTGGTGGTCCCAGATATTTAGGTATGAGTTTTATCTTTAGGATTTTTATACTGCCCTCCCTTTATTTCAGTTACCTGTTTCACACAGGAAGATGATTAAAATTAAAAACATTTTTCCTACTGTTGCTATTATAATATTCTGATTAAATATTGTTATCTTAAAAATGTATTTATTGTTATTTGGATTTTTATGCAGAAAATCGTTGAATAAAAACCAAAAAAATTCATAGTAGCTTTCAAGTAGCTCACATTTTGTGCAGAATACTTCATCTTTTTGCCTTTCTGTTCTCCCCACACAAAAACAGGATTAACAAGCTGATACTAGCAGGTTAATTAGTTGAGCTATTTACAGCTTATTACTTGCTAACAAAGGGTTTCATGCATAAGAGTGGAGTGTGGAGTTTCCACACCATGACAGGCCATTTTCACAGGCAAAAACATTTTTCACAGCCAAATTTGCCTTTCTGGTAAACACAAGGCTAAGATGTACTTGTGTTCTTTCAGCCAACTAAATGGCAGTGCTCAGTATCAGTGGGGAAGGGGAAATGCTGCACTTCTGTATGCTTTATGCCTTATACAGCCCAGTTCTGGCCCCTCTCAGCTGTGGGACAAACTAATCTGATTTATTCTTAAAGACGCTAGTCATCTACAGCAGGAAAGCTCTGTAAGCTCTGATCTGCCTTAAACCCTTTAACAGAACCCTACAATCCTTGGCTCATCACACATGTAATTTCTATTAGACTAAAACCAGAGGACACAGGAAATAACGCAAGCATCTGTTGGTTCCGCCACAGCTTCATTTCAGCCATCACCTGATCCGTCTGCCTTTCTCCCCCGTTCCCCCGTTTTCAGCCATTTTTCTTTTGTCTTCCGTCATCACTGAGTGTGTCCTGTCCGGGTCAGGCCATTCAGGCCAGCTAGAAGAAGTCGAAGTATAACAAAGAGGACGCACAACAATGGCCATACTTTTACACTGGGACAATAACATTTGATTCCTCATAAAATTAAACAAAAGGGAAACTAGTTAGGTTAGAACTCACTTTGTCAAATTATCTGAGCAACGACAAAACCAAATCAGTGTCAAAATCCTGTTTATATTCCAAATGGATGTAACTGAAGCTACTGTATGTATGAAATCGTTTTAAGACTCTATGAAGGGCAAAAAATATCATAAAATACAAAGATCTCAATGCAGGATATATATTTCTTATTTGTACCCAATTGAACTTTGCACAAAACAATTGTGGAAGTTTTGTGTGTCAAAAACAGCGTTCTTTGAAACTCTAAATCCCTGCAATGACAGATTGGAATCAGCTGGTTAAATGCTGGTGTTGACCACACTATTATCAAGGCAAAGATCTGAAACCGTTCAGTTATTCAGTCTTGAAAATCACTGTTAAATGGAGCAAACAAACAATGGATCAGAAATAGATTAGTTTGTTTAGTTAATGGAATCTATCAAAATATGGCCGCTATCCAGACTGTTGCAGTTAGCTGGCGCTTCAATGACCTTATAATGTGTTAAAATAAGGTTGCTTTGAACATTAAAATAAGTTCACTATAATAGCTTAAAACGGACATGCCTCATTTCAGACAGGCATGAGGTAAGGCAACCCCAAGTGACATAGTCAGTGGTGTAAAAACCACGTGTAATAGTGAAACAAGATTTTGTGGTTTTAGCTCTGAGGCTGACAAGTTAAAAGCACTTAGATACTTTCACCGCCTCACTTCTTCTCTCCGACAGTCAGTGGGCACAGAAATGAAGCTACTGCAACTACTGGGAGGGAATACACAGCCAAGACATGTTTCTCCAGCGTTCAGTAAAGTGCAGCCAAAGCTTTCCCGATGATTCAAAAGTCAGACACCTTGAAGCCTGTGGAACGTGTGGCAGTGAATGTGTAGTATGTACAAAATATGTGTGATGTTTAAACTGCTGTCCTTTTTATGTTTCTTCTCTCTGTTCAGGACAACAACCACAAAGAATAACTCAGAGAAACAGCTAGATAATGCACAAATACCTATCTAGTATCCTTTAACAGAAAGTGTGTCGAGGTGTTCACATGTATTTGTCCTTAAGACCTTTATTAATGAAAAGAACCATAAGGAAAGATTTGCTTCTCGTATGACAAGTTGTTCTAAAAAAACATCTAAGACTTAACTTCTTCATAATACCTATACCCCTATTGCACCCCAAACAGCACTGTTACTCTGATTCTTTTGATAACTTAAGAGGGACTCTACAGTACCACAGCATGATGGTACCTCCACCATGTTTTTCGGTAAACAAAAAGAGATGTTTTATTGCTTTTTTGGTGTTAGCTCACTTTAGAGATGTGTTAAAACCACGAAATACAGGCTGGCCAAACCTGGACTGAATTATTCTACAATGATTACAGATTATAGAACCATGGGTAATCCCTGAAAGCTTAATTTATATTAAAACAAATCTTAGTTTTCCTAAAAAACAACTCAGCTGTTCTAGAGCATGATGACACCTCCACCATATTATGGAAATGTTCTCCTCATAGTTTACAGCACGCCACCTGTGACGTGCAACATTCCTAAATTGCTCTGCTGAGGTCTTACTTGTCCACAGCATGTCAGGTTAGAAAGACTGAGATGCAACTCGTACATCCAGCTCAGCAAGAAAGGCCACTTTAGACCTTCTATCTGTGGGAATCTGTTAAACTGCCAATGTTCTTTATTCAGTGGATGAAAGGCTGCAACTTTGCTTACCTACAAGCAGACATGAATACCAATAAAACACAGGAAATAGAAGGTAGACAGACCATGAATGCACCTTTTTATCTTAGTTCTTCATGTCACTTTATTTTCCAGCAAGGTTTGAAGTGTTGTTTTCGAAGTTAAAGTATAAAAGTATTTGCAAACATCCTTATTCATGATCAAGTTTTCATCACAAGTGTCCTCTTTGGCCTGAGCAGCACTGTTTTCTGTTTGATCGTTTCATTCCATAAATAATGCATAATGGTGTAAAGTATGACAAAAACAAACAGCTCCATTTTAGTGATTGTGCTCATTATGAATTTAATCTTTTTTATATGAACTGAATTTTCAGTGTGTTTAGAAGTGTTCCAGTTAGAATGTTCTGTCTGCTTCAGTTTCAGATTATATCCTCCAGGCATTTTGAACATATCCATTATAGTTTTGAGTTAAAAGTCAAAGCGGCTGAAATTTAAGCATTTACACTATTAAAGGTTAAAATATTAACTGTAAAATCTGATGCTGTCACCCATCCATAATATCTGGAAACCCTCCTTAGTCCTTTAATTTGGAGAGCGTAACACTTTTTTCAGTTGTGGTCCGATTCTCCACAGTTCATGAGCAGGACTCTCTGCAGAATGACTGATTGCTCACAACGTGTAAACCACATGGACATGAAAGACTAAGCACCAGTGACTGACGTTCACCTTGACCCACACTCCAAACAACCATGGTTAAGAGTTTATTTGTTCAATATTGGCTTAGGTTCGGGAAGGGGGGTGTCTGGTATTAAGTATTCATAACACAAGCCTAACAGAAATCATGAATTTGGCTCCTTAGACCACTGCAGGCATTATGTATTTTTATAGCAGGACATTAATTATACTCCTTTCATTATTCTACTCTGCTTAAACGCCGTTGAGCCAGTGTGTTATAGCGTTAGAGGTAAGACAGGAAGTGAGAATAGTAAATTCATATTAGAGAGAATAAGAGGCTGTGCCAACAAACACTTTTGATATATTTAAACGGTATGAAGTCCAGGCAGTGATGTCACTGGACACTTTCCCCAGTCCTTGGCATGATGATTTTGGACTCTAACCTCATCTATGATTTAAACAGTAATATCGCTCAGATATTTTCTTCAAATGCATCAGTCATTCCACACACTTTGTGTTATAAAATAAAACTGATAAGTAACTGACGCTTTTATTGTTGCACATGTTGCCTAGAAGCTCCTCACATTTCCGTCCAACAGATTTCAGTGGCAGGAAGAAAATTCCTTCTAGAGATGCACTGAGAAATCGCCTGGTGACTTGACTAAAGATTTTCAGCCTATTCAGCCTCGATTGGTCAAAAACGCCAATCTTTTTCCATTCACCAAGTTCATTAGGTGTTTTTTTTAGGATCCTGAAACACTGGGTGCTTAGCTCAGCCTGGAAATAAGTTACATTTAATGTGACAGTAGCTCATTTTTCAGTAATTTAATAATACGTTATCTTCTGCTTGGGCTGTGTTTATTTGAATTAACTAAAAAATGAGTCCAATCCTTTTACTTTTTATGTTAGCAGCTGCAGTGAAGCACTGAGAACAACTAGCTCTGTCCTTTTGTGTTGGCAGAGTTGATTAATAAAGACAGAAAACGCTGTGTTGCATGAGTATTTAAGATCCCCCAGAACCATTAAACAGTTTTTTTGAAATCATTTTGGGTACAGAAACAGTGAAAGAGTGACAAAGAAGACAGAAAGGATTTGAAAAGAAAATGGGAGAATATTGCAACTTGCAAACTAGCAACTACCTGCTAATAAAGTCGGCACCAGTTATGGAGCTTGCTATCACCAGAAAACTAGGAACTGATTCACAGTTTCTTAATGAGTCTGGACTGCATTTCATCAACTCCAGTTAAAAATCTTAAACATATCAAACCTTAAATTATTGTTCTAAACTGAACAGGTGTATATATACACACTTTCAAATGAAGGAAAACTTTGTTTTATTTGTGTAAAACAAACAGCGAGTATTTTCCATGTTTGTTGGGAATACGATCAACTTAGAATGAGAGAGGCCTAAAACTGCAATATATGGTAAAGTCAAACCTGAACTGAATTACTCAACACTGATAACAGCTACTTTAAAAACACAGTATGTCATGTTTTGAAATCCTTACTTTATTAGTGAAAAAAAAAACAATTGGAATTCTTAGTTTTCATTAAAATATTGATAAAAAGTTGTCTCGTGAGCTGAATGTGCATCACACCCTTATTATCCATTGTTCTGTGGTGTGTTTGCAATAAAAAAAAAAAAAACAGCTGTTTGTTGCAGATTTCTTTAAGTTAAATATGGGAAAACAATCCACTAGAAAGCCTACATGCAGTAAAATAAATTACACACATGTATTCTGAAGATTTGATTATTTTCCAACTTTGGGACAAATTCTTTGTCAGCACATGTTCATATTATGGCCATAAAACTGTCAAATGAGAAATGTGCATCAAGAGATTACAAAAGCAGAACTTTCCGTTTCACTGTACACTTACACTGCTCTGTCACAGAGATACACGCCTCTGCTTCCAGGAAATACACTTTATTTTCTTCAACACTGTGACACTGAGCCAAGAAAAGGGTACAGGAAGTGATGTCATTGTGTGTGCCAGTTAGGGACAAGGCTGATATTCCCACAAAGCCATTTCCGAAGACAAACAAACAGAACCTTTCCCTTGTGTGTGTACATGCAGATATATCTAGTTCCCAGTATTTCTGAAGCTAATATTACTTTATTTTCTTCAGTTGCAAGAACTGGTCTAAACACTAAGAAAGAAGAAGACAATAAGTCAGCCTGAACATTTTAATAAACAATGTTTATCCAATGATAAGATAATGAAACAAATAAGAACCTAAAGGAGGCATATCATGCATAATCCACTTTTTTAGCCCTTAAATACATCCTGTTATGTACTTGGAGTCTGTAGGGGTAAAGAAATGTTGAATTTAGACTCTCCAGGTGTTGCAGATATATCTTTATATTCTGTTTGGGTCATATTTTTAAGTCACAGTATTTGCTACAGAACAGCTAAATAAGGTCATGGACCTCCAGCTGATCAATTTCGCGTATCCGCCATTTTTATGTCGTGCTGCGATTTTTTAGTCCAGGCTAAAGTATGCCTACACTGAAAGGGCATAAGTTCGGTTCGGTTGTTCAGTGTATTAACCCACACATTTCACTGCACCATCCCCCAGCATCAGAACCTCTTCGAAGTGACTGGTTGAATTTTAGTTTTCCAGGAAATCTATCCACATCAGTGTGGAAATTCCTATTTCCCCACTTCAAGGAGGCGTGCCTTCAGCAACCTCTGCCAGTTTCAAGAAGTATTTGCTGCAAGACTTCATCTGATTCAGCAGTCAGTTCCTTCTTTCTATGGAAACGACAGACACAGCAAAGCGGTAAGCTGCAATAAACGCTAAAATGACGACAAACTTTATTTTAGACATGAATTTATTGTGTGTCGATATGCCGTCCTGGACAATGTTCTGATAGCAGTAGCATCATGCCTTCTGCTTATGTTTGTGCTGTGTGCTGCTTTTTGCTCCTTGAGGACAGAACCATACTGCGTGTTTTGAATATTATTATTACACAAACAGTTTTGCATTGTTTTTTGCTGTTTTGTCTTGTTTCTGCGGTGCTAGGTAATTGTTATGAAACTACAAAAATGGCCGAATGGGTTAAAGTGGAGCGCTCTTTGACCTGGAGGGGGGCGGGGTTTAAAGCTCCTTAACAGCATTTAAAGAGACGGCACCAAAACGAGTTGCTCTCAGACGCACCACAGAACTGGGTAGTTCCACTTTATATAGACCACAACTTTTGTTGAGATTTAAAAGCATGACCTGTCCTGTTTAATATCCAAAATAAAACAGTCAGCATTTGAGGTATGGGCTTAAATGAATCCTCTGCCCTCTTTCCTTTTTGCTGCAGGACACAATTCCCATGGATCATGGAAACCAGTTAGAAGGACATAATATTCTACCCACTTCTGTTTTCCAAGAGGGGCTTTGGACCTAAAACTCCCCAGCTCTGCAGTGTTGACATTAGCGCAGCCCACTCACCTCTGAACCTTGAGCCACTACGACAGGAAGTAACTAAAGCCTCTCATAAGGGTAGTGTAAGTTCAGTTCACCAACGTGCCTATGAAAAGGATTTATCTCTGGACTGTAAAACTGAAGGCGTAAGAGAAGGAAGCTGGAATGGAATGAAGGGAGGAGGGAAGAGGGTGAGCAGACACTCCATTAGGGAAGTCGTAAACTCCCCGATCAAAGTGTGAAAAGTGAAGTCAAATATCCAACAACTCTGTCTGTAACTCAATATAAGTCAAAGGCTCCTTTTGGTAAAGTCGTCTGTGTAATCCGTCAGTTGGCATTTAATCGACATAACAGTTTAGTGAGAGTAAATTCTACAGATTATTCTGACTGTCTGGAGGAGATGCAACACAAGACTGCATATCCAGACAAAGCCTCTTTCACTCACAAAGTATGTTAACAGGTGCTCAGATAATAAATTACACTTGTGTGAATGTGAAAAACTTCACAAACATGGAAACTAAATTCAGAATCAAAGATTAACCATCACTGTAATTTTAATGGGAATAGCATAAGAATGGTGCGAAATAAAAAAACATTTAAAAGCTTAATTCAAGAGAGATGTAGTGCTTTGCATTTAAATACAACCAAGCTCCTCCAACTCTCAAGATTCCCACTATGCAAAAGTATAAAGAGTAGCAATAGGCTGGAATAAGATTCTTAAGGTATGGCAGTCTAAAGTATAAGCACCCTGGTTTCATCGTATCACAGTATTTTCACAAAACAGCCATTTTTCTTGCTGTTGCCAAACTAACATATGGATTGTTGCAGTTACAGTAGTGTTATCTATACAATTTTGTTATTGTTCTTTGGTGAAATAGTACTTCATTTAGTAGTACTGATTGCATATATTGTCCCTTTTTACCCTGTTGCTTTTTATGAAGTTTAACAAGCTGATATTAGCTGGTTATTTAGTGGAGCCATCAGCTCTGGTTGACTGCTTGACAGACATGAAGTTCCTAGCTTGCCAATTGTAGTTTAAAACCATAAAACATGGGATGCATGGGTTTATACGACATGCTGTAGTATACCGTAAACATTTCTAAGCAGCTTAACTTGTCTATCTTGTAATCAAAGGAAAAGTGTAATCCCAAATCTTCTGCCAGGTGACCGGCAGAATAAAGCAGCAGATGGGGAAGCAGCAGTGTTGTTTTCCTCAATGCTCCATACATCCAATGAAAACTCCAATCACTGGAACTTTATCCCATTAAAAGGAACATAAACTATTGGATTGGTATGACCAAACGTTTTAGAGGTTTTGTAATTATAGCTTTTAAAGCCTTGGTAAAAACTGATGCTGGTAACCGGTCCATGCATAATGATGTAACTGATAACAGTGACATAACAAGGTCCTGTCCGTGCTTGGAATGGACTACATCCAAGAAGTCAAGATGCAGTCTGGACCTCTTGGATGGAGCACCTGCATGCTTTAATTTATACAGTTTTTAACTTAGTTTATCCATAATGTTCCACTCAGGGAAATACAGTTTTTGTAAAGGGCCACAATGTTTGGTTTGTCCACTGTCTACTCTGAACAGAAAATGAAAAAGCATGCTTAAAAAGACAAGATAAATTATTTCTTACCAGGATAAAACACAGTTTTTGTGCCACTGTTGCTCCTCGTAGATTGATTATCCAAACAGGGAAAAGAACCAACACTCTAATTCCTAAAAACAAGCATCATTGTCATTTTTCTTCTTTTGCTCATGATCTCATGACTCATGGTTTTCTTTGCTGTGTATTTGCCCTCACCTGAATGGGAGGTTTATTTCTGCTGTTAATGCCAACAGGGCACGCCTGTCTCTTCTGGATCAGCACTATGATATCTAAACAACGGCTCTAGCAGAGCGAATATATTTTATACCATGTCGGAATATCAACTTTTACAATTTAAATGGGAAGACTGGGAGGATGACCGGAAGAAATGTCCTCTGGTTACCAATTCAATTAAAAATTAAATTTATAACTACTTTATTAATACAGAAGGTATATATTAAATCTTGTAGTAATTCAAACTGTAGAAGTTTCTTCAAAGAGTCTTTTTAGATGGTTATGGTGATGCAGGAGGGGTCTCCAGTTGATGTCTGTATTACAGTGGTCCTGAAACAGTCTCTGACGGAAGACAAACTGCTGTTGTACTACAGTCTCCTGAAGGGGATGCTGCGGTTTGTCCATTATGTTCTTCATTTTATGAAACATCATTCATTGCACAATAATTTCTATGGGCTCCAGAACAGAGCCAGCCTTCCTAATAAGCCTATTCTATTTTTTTAAGTCATGTTGCAGCTCTACATGTATGCAGTACTAGTATATTTTGCTCATTTATCACCTCCACTCCTACAGACGAACAATGGAGGTAAAAACAATCAGTTGATCTGGCATCTTCAAAGCTGAAATCACTGAATGTATATTAGTTGTGTATTTTTCTGTTGCATCTTAAGAATGCTGTCAGCAAAGGACAGACTGGGATGACACGAACGAATGAATTATTACCAGTCATAAAAAGGTGTACTCCTTATTTCTTAAACGTAAAGTAATTCTGGATTTGCTCCCAAAAGTTCTGTTAATCATTTTCAGAAGCCAACATTTCCACTCTGTTGGACAGTCGCAGCCCAAGAACAGGGTGGGGAAAGGTTCTTCCTTCTCCATGGGCTTTTAGTTGAAAAAGTGAAATGAGCACACATGGAGGGCCTTTAGTGGTAGCTTTAAGTGTAGATTCATTCACATTCATCTTGATTCCTCGTCTGTTAGTAACAGATGAAATAATAATCCATTGATGGCAGAAATAATCCCCTTTCACTTTGGGTGCATGCTACACACATCTACTGAAGCCACAAATTAAGCTTCCTTGGCCACAGACGACGCTACAAGTAGACGTGTTAAGATCTATCTGAGCTTCCTAGTGACATGTCCTTAGATCTGTGATGGTCAGAAAAAAAAACATTGCAGAAATCATTTTGCTACACTGTAATCCACATACTTCAAAAATATAGCTTAATACATACGATTGGGTTCCAAAACTCTACTTTAATGCTGCTTATGCTATCATACGAGAAGTTGCTAACACAATCAGTTCTACAGCAACACCATTATGAATAAGGTGGATACACACTATTAGGCCCTCTAACATCCCAGTAAAAAAATCACAAGAACAAAAATAATTCTTGCTTAAAGCATCTTGGAGAACCTGCCAAAGTTTGGTGGATTCAAACTGGAACTCCATTCTCTTTACACAGTCTTTTTTGACATTAGCTATGTTTACATGCACAAAATTTCATCATCTGATTTAAGTACAGTAAATAAATCAAAATATTCCATTTATATGGGTGCTAAATTAAATAATCCAAACATGACGTGTGTTTCCATGCACCACGCGTTATTCAGAATAGACGGACTATGACATGCGCGGAGTTGTCGGATTTCTGTAAAACCAAACGCAGAAGAAGAAGTTCTCTTTCTGTTCTTTACCTTAGTTTTAAGGTTTTCAAAAGCTGCCAACGTGTTTAATGACAGACGGGCTGCAAAAAATGAAAAAAACAAACACAGAAGTGTGTTGGTTCTGAGGGTTTTGAGCATCCAGAATAAAGAACTGCCAGGTTCTGAGAGCAACTGAGGCATTATTGCTTTTCATAATCAAGCTACAGGCTTAATGCAGCAACAGACCAGTTGTTTCCCCGCAATGATGCATCTTGCCACTAAAAGCGGAAATGTGTTGTGTTGACACAGAGCACACGTGTGTAGTCAGGTCAGTTCTCCACAATCAGAAGGACATGATCCAAAGAAGTGTTAACAAGCCTGCCCTTCAGATTGACAATCGACATAAACCATCCCTCTCATTCGGAATAGAATTACATTCCAATGGAGCTGAATCCGATCAGAATATTCCAATTGGCACGTTTACATGACACATTTTTTATTCATATCGGCCCTACGTTCTGAATACTTATGTCCATGTAAACATGTCTATTAATATTAGGAGAAAAGCATGTTGCAGGACTCTTTTTTTCATTGTCAATAGCATCACAGTAGCGCATGCTACTGTTGCGATCTGTTGCGATCTGTTGCGATTCTGTATATGCAGCTTTGTAATGAATCGGTCAGCCCTATGTTCTGCAGAATGACTGGAATGTAACACATTTTATTGGTACTGACAGTAAATAGGCTTCCTGTGCATTAGGTCTGACAAATGTCATGGGCACCTGTTGGTAAACCATCAGCTTTGTTATGAAAAAAAAACTACATGACCAGTTACATAGAGCATATGTAGCCGCAGGCAAGCAGTGAAGATAGAAAGTGGTGCATTCCTCTCTCCCACTAAATACAGACATAAATCAGAGGGCTTTGAAGCGATGGATGACAAGGCTAAATCCCACAGGAACACAGGAGCCACTGTGTAAAGTGAGACAGCTGGCTGAGAACAGGCCTGTGTGAATATGACTAAAGACTTTACTAGACGTGCTGCCTTTATATGTCGTTAACGATGGGTGCTGACATGTGCTGTCTGGACCTATAATGTCAAGACTAAAAAAAGTTGTCGACACAAGAAGTGACTTAAAGAAGGAGAAAATGGTTGAAAACAGTTACCAGTTCTTAGCAGAAACTGAGAGAAGATGGATGACCTATTCCAAAACAATACAGATTATAGACCTATCTGCAAATACACCTTACAGGAGAACAAAAACCTGCAGGAATGATTACTAGAGTAGTAACAGTGGTACAGTATTGATATACTTGAGTTAGGAGAGATTATCTAAACCAGGCAACTGCATGAAAAGTGAGAGACCACAAGTCAAATGCAACTGCTCTCAGATAATCCAACACAGTTTGGTAGTAGAATGGTAAATGGACTGAATTTATGTAGCACCTTTCCAGTCATACAGACCGCTCAAAGCGCTTTACACTAGAGCCACATTCACCCAATCGCACTCACTAACACTCACACATTCATACACTGATATGCAGATCGGTAGGCAATTTGAGGTTAAGTGCCTTGCCCACATCAACATATAGCAGGAGGAAGCTGGAATCGAACCCACAACCTTCTGATTGCAAGACGACTACTCTTCCTACTGAGCCACAGTCGCCAAAGTACCTAAGTATAATAGCCTTTCCTTGGCAGTACAGATAGAGCTGCTCGAAGGACATCTCTCTCATCATTCATTGGCAAGAGTTCAGCATGAGCCTCCTAGTAATCACTTTAAGATTTAAGAAGGAGGAGGCGTGGTAAGGCGTATTCGTCACTTCCTGTTTTGCACTCGGTGGATTGTGTGGTGTGTGAAGGCTCTCTCGTTTGATCTGATTTCTCTCTACTGTGATATCTCTTACTTGTTATAATACATAAGCACGTTAAAACATACTTTCTGTTGCTGTATTTAATGTTTGGGGACTCTCCGTGTTTCACACGGTTTTTTCTAGTAGTGGTAAGCGGTCGCTAGCTTAGCGTTAGCTTTAGCTCCACCATGGCTACCCGTTCTGCTGTTTCCTTTTCTGAGTTCCCCCTTTTCCCGCTTCCCGTGTCAGATTCAGTTTCTCCCCTGCCCCCTTTAGGAAAGGTACGTGTAAAAATGTAGCTTTTTTTACTTTGGAGGCGAGGGTGCGGTTTGGAGGCCCGGCTCCGCGCTTAAAAAAACCAGCAGATAGCCGAGGCCCCTTTAGAAGCGCGGACCCACCGAGGGAGCTCCCTTAGCAGCCCTCCCCGCAGCTGGGGCCTGGGCCGGGGGTGACGGTAGTGGAAGCATAGTCCTAGACTCAGCCCAGGTCACCCCCAAACCCCGTCTCCGTTTCTAATAGATTTTTCCCCGCCAGGACACCCCCGCTGAGAACCCAAAACTCTGGAAATTTGGCAGCCATAATCGGGAAAGTGGCACTAGAGACCCCAGCGACCATAGTAAAATGCCCGCCAGGGGCAGAAGGGCGACATCAAATCATCCCTAAAACTGCTGGCTAAGGATAAGCTTTAAAATACAGTAAGTTTGTTATTCACGTGGCGGTAATGACACCCCCTTTCGTCAAACGGAGGTCACAAAGTTAGTGTTGCTTCGGTGTGTAAGTTTCCCCAAAAAAATGTGACTCCTAATTTTCTCGGTCCCCCCCCGATCGACCAGTGATGACATGTTAGCGCAAGCTGTATTCAAAAGGGCTGCTAGGTGGTGCCAGAAAACAATGGGGTAATGATAATTGGCGAACATTTTGGGGAAACCCTGGTCTGATCGGAGAGACGATCCCTCCCCCTTTTGGGTGGCAGCTTTTCTTTAGGAATCTGCCCAATTTTTAGTTCCCAAAACTCTGAAACCCCGGGTCAGACAGGAAGCAGGGTTAGTTTTAAAACTCCTTCTGCAGTTTGTACTGCTACCACCCCTTACTTATTTAAAACAGTGTCTCGCCCGGGCCAAAAAAGAATAGATTAAAAAAACTAAAAAAAAAGGAAACAAGAAAATCTAATAAAAAAAACACAACTCAGACTAAAAAGAAAAATAAAACAAAATTAAAAAGTACTGAACATAAGATCTCTCTCCAAAAGATTTGCTAGTTTGTGACCTGTTTGTGACAATCGATTGATTTATTTTGCCTAAAAGAAACCGGCTGCAGCAAAAGGATTTTGTTATATAAATGATCAACCCTACTAATATTTAAATTTTTTACTTTCCCGCGAAATTGGGCAAGGAGGGGGGGTAGCAACCTTTTTCAGTCCGATTTTTTGACTAGCCCCAGACAATAAATAGACAACCTTTTGACTATTTAACCCTTCTTTTTCCCTATACAAATTGCAAAGCACTAAAACACTTTTTTTTTGTTGTTTTTGCCGTCCACCGGGCCCTTCTCTCAATTTTTGATCATTTTTCAGTTTTTACTGATTTAGTGTAAATACAAAAAAATTTATTATAGGGGGGGTTTTTTAACATTCATGGAACTGAAAGTGATAGCCTAAAATAGCCTTTAAGGTATCTTGACTCAGTTGGTTTCCCAAAACATTAACAAACCTACCCACCTTTGTCTTCATTCTCTAGACCTTGTGCTGACATATGGCATTGAGTGTAAAGACATAACAAATTTTTCATAACCCTGTGCTGTCTGACCTTTTTTTTAATACCTTTGAGTTTAATTTAACAGAGACCCCACACCTGAAAGAAAATTTCATTATAGTAGATCATTATCAGACAATGCTGTAACAACCTTTAAAGAATCTGTTCCACTTTTAATCTCCTCATTATCACAGAAAAGCATAGTGGGGGCAATAATTTTCTTTTTCTGCCCCTTCAAAAAATTGATTTTTGTTCAGAGGTATTTCATCTTTTGCGTGGGGCATTAAACAATGCAGCCCCCTTGAAAAAAAAAGGTTATTATTCATAGGAGGCTAGCCCCCTGGTTTAATTTAGACCCGGATTTTAAAGCACAATGTTAGAAAATTGGAGCGAAAATGGCGCTCTACACACCTAGAGGATTCCTACTTAATCTGGAAAAAATCTGTCTACTGTTGTAAAAAAAAGACACTTCACCAAGCTAGAACAGCTTATTGCCCATCCTTAATAGAAGAGAACAAGAATAATCCTAGGTTTCTCTTTAGTACAGTTGTAAAATTACACAGAGTTCCCTTTTTTTTGAGCCATCTATTCCCACAGCTCTCAGCAGTCATGACTTTATGGGATTCTTCCAAAATTTAAATTGATTCTATTAAGAAAAAAATTTTTGACATACCCCCCAAAGATTATTTCATCCTCAACAAGTGAGACAACATTGGAAGTAACTGTAGAACCTGACCCGTGTTTTTGGACGTTTTTTCCTGTGGAGCTTCCTGAGTTATCAGAAATATTAGCTTCATTTAAAAACCTTCAACTTGTATGTTAGACCCAATCCCAACCAAATTATTGAAGGAAGTGTTTCCCCCTTGATTTCAGCCCCATTTTAGATATGATTAATTTTTTTAGTAAAGGGGTATGTACCACAAGCTTTTACGGTAGCTGTAATTAAATTTTGCTTAAGAAACGTTTCTTGATTGAGATGACTTAATAAATTACAGACCGATATCCAATCATCCCCTTTTTATTAAAATTCTTGAGAAAATAGTTTCTAATCAAATGTGTGAGCATTACACAGAAAAACCTGTTTGAAGAGTTTCAGTCAGGTTT
Source organism: Crenichthys baileyi (assembly GCA_036173005.1). Classification (NCBI taxonomy): domain Eukaryota; kingdom Metazoa; phylum Chordata; class Actinopteri; order Cyprinodontiformes; family Goodeidae; genus Crenichthys; species Crenichthys baileyi. Next base: position 506,157 of record JAHHUM010002620.1, read on the forward strand.
CAGAGCTCATCATTTCACGAAAACAGCTCTGCTGAAAGTCACTAATGATACTCCTTATTGCCTCAGATAATGGACTTGTGTCTGTTCTGGTTCTGTTAGATCTCAGTGCTGCATTGATACAGTCGATCACAAATATTCTCTTAGAAAGGCGGGAATATGCTGTAGGGATCAGGGGAACAGCGCTAGGCTGGTTTTTAAATTTTTTTGTCTGACAGATTCCCGTTTGTTCATGTAAATGAAATAATCTTTAAACTCCAGGGTTAATTTGGGAGTACCCCGGGTTCAGTACTTGGGCCCAAATTTCTTTACATAAATTCTCAATAGGTGAAAATTTATCAGGCAGCATAGAAAAAATTTTCACTGTTTCGCTGATGACACTCAGCTTTACTTATCCCAAAATCCTGATGAAACCCCAACCAGTTAGATAGACTACAAGCATGTCTTGAAGACATAAAAAACTTGGATGACTTTAAATTTTCTGCTTTTTAAATTCAGACAAGACGAAAGTTGTCGTCTTTGGGCCCGGAGTCTTTAAAAAAGAAACTGCTTAGTCAATAACTAACCTGGATGGCATTAAATTGACCTCCGAAAAAAATTTAAAAAAACATTGTGTTTTTTTGACCAGGACATGTCATTTAAATCCCCATATTAAACATGTTTCTAGGATTTCCTTTTATCATCTCCGGAAAAAAATTAGAAATATCCTATCCAGGAGTGACGCTGAAAAAAAATGTCCATGCATTTGTTACTTCAAGGTGGACTATTGTAATTCTTTACTATCATTCTTTACTTCGTTCTCAGGGCGCGGTTTATGGTGGTTCCTAGAGTCTCTAGAAGTAGAATGGGAGGCAGATCCTTTAGTTATCAGGCTCCTCTCCTGTGGAACCAGCTCCCAGTTTTAGTCCGTGAGGCGGACACCCTGTCTACTTTTAAGGCTAGGCTTAAAACTTTCCTTTTTGATAAAGCTTATAGTTAGAGTGGCTTAGTTTATCAGGGAGGGAGCCTTCCTCCCTCCCTATTGGATGGAGTAAGGGGGAGTCAGGTTTAGCCTAAACCGGCTCAGTTATGGTTGAGGTGCAAACACACCGTCCATTTCTGCTACCTGTATGACCCTTTCTCTTTTCCAGTGGTTATGGTCAATCTGACAGAGAGAGGTATCCCAATCGTTGTGGTTTTTAGTATAACAATGACCATCAGTGGGACCCTCTTTGGGTTGCCTTGAAACGACATTGTTGAAAATAAGCGCTGTTTAACTAAATAATCTGAACTGAAACTTTCTGTGTAGTTATGCTGCTATAGGCTTAGGCTGCTGGAGGACATAATGACCACTTTCACCCTCTTTGCTACATTCTCACACTACTCTCCAATTTTGCATTATTTGCTGTTATTTAAGCTTTTAAATTTGTTCTCTCTCTTTTCTCTTCCTAGAAGATACACCTGGCCTGACTCTGTGTCTACCCGTGACACCTTTCTGGAGAGGGGCATCGTCCGAGCTTCTGCTGGCAACAACTTAATGCTCACCCTCTACCGATGATCCGAATGGCCCTGTCTTCCAGTGTTTAACCCTTTCACTCTCCTAGACATGGCGATTGACTGAGCTTTTACTGTAACTAATTATATGTGCTCTCTTTCAGACTCTAACCTTGAAAACTGGCTCAGAGTTTATCTGTTCCTTCTTTCTAGGTGAAACGACTAAAGGAGCTACATCCATTAACATTTACCTTTTCCTTCCTATAGAAAGTACTCCTGGATCAGTGCTTCTTTGTTCTCTTTGTGTCTCGGCTCTGTTTTCTCTAACCCCCAGTCGGTCGTGGCAGATGGCCGCTCACACTGAGCCTGGTTCTGCTGGAGGTTTCTTCCTGTTAAAAGAGAGTTTTTCCTCTCCACTGTTGCTACATGCATGCTCAGTATGAGGGATTGCTGCAAAGTCAACGCCAGTGACTGTCCACTGTCTCTACATGCTCATCCGGAAGGAGTGAATGCTGCAAGCCACTGACTGGATGCAATCTGCTGGGTTTCCTTAGAAAGAAAAACTTTTTATCCAATTATAAATAACAGAATAAATAACTAACTCTGATTGCACTGTTCAATGATTAGGATTAATTGGAATGTATGTACCTGACTTTTGTGAAGTGCCTTGAGACGACATGTGTTGTGAATTGGCGCTATATAAATAAACTGAATTGAAAACTGAATTTAAACCCAGTGGGGGAAGCAAGGGGGTGGGCCTTGGGGCAATTTCTTTCATCCCACTTGGTATCAATCCTGTTTCATTTCTGTTGGATTGTCTGGCCTCCTCAAAACAGCATCATCAACAATCGGAGAAACAGATTTACTGAAAAGTGGAGATGTATAAAAAAATCCTAATTATGAAACCATATTTTCTTACAAAAGTCTTCAGAAAACTTTAGTAAACCACTAGCTGCCAAAGAATATATGAAAGATCTCCATGGTGTGTATACATGGTTGGTATGAAACCTCCTGCAGTAGGTGGCATCATTTTGCACCCAAAAGAGTCGTGCAAGAAAAGACCAAAACCACAAAGTTGCAAAAAACTAAAGTGGTGAAATGACCAGCACCCGTTTTATTGTTTGAGCGATCGACCACTGTCTGCCATTAAACATGTTGGCAGCCTTTTGGAAATCTTAAAACTAAGGTAAAGGAGTGTATTTTCTGTAAGGGATAACACAGATAATGCTCTTTTAGTTAGCTAACCTCGCCTTTGGCTAACATAAGATGCTAAAGATAGTTTAAAATGTAAATTCGGTCACTTCATTGTCTTAGTAATGTAACTGCTGTCACATACACACACACACACAGTGTGATATCGCTTCTGTTTCTAACATGACTAATTAATAACTGATCACAGCAGAAAGGCTTAAAAAATACTTGTCATTATAGTTCTTACAGAGACATCGAAGTTTCCTAAAATCTTTACTGGAAGGTCAATACTGGCTGTTTTTAGAAACGGAAATTGGAAATTAACCACAAATGTCAGGTAGGGGCATCTCTGCTAAAAATTTTTATTTGGAGGTCGGGCTTTGAAAAAGTTGTAGACATGTTACTCATCAGAAAAGTTTAATTAAAGTAGTATTTCCCTAATGTGGTCTTACTCAGATCTCTCTGGCTGGTGTTTGAGTGTTTACTGTGGCATAGTTTACCTATTGTCTAATGTCTCAGCAGAGCGAAGAAGCTGGATGAAAGGTGGTTTGGATCACATTGATGATTCTACGTAAAGACATACTTTCCTTCTTCTAATTATGCATTCAGGCTGACAAACTCTTCCTTCTAAGCTCCGTACAATACAAAAAAAAGCAGCCATAAACACAGAGCAAAATCTAAAACAATGCAGAGTCTCTGTGCCAGTGAGAAAGGCCAGCATGACGGAGCCAGAGGTGAAAAGGGCCAAGGCAGACGCCACTTTCACACACAAACTGGAAGAGGCTTCATTCCACTGGGCTTCCTCAACTTTATGAAAGGGAGGGAAAAAAGAAGAATGGCTTGTCAAATGCCATTCTGCCTCATGTATTAACATGTATGGAGGAGCTGGTCGGACCTCTTAACTGGACAGTTTACAAGAGCAAAGTGTGATGAATATCAGACGGGTCAGAACAGGCACCACACAGTATATAAGCCAGCAGAGTTCTTATGACCAAAAAAAAAAAAAAAAAACACATATGTTATATGTCTAGATAACATTAATTATGAAGTAAGAACCACAAAGGGATACTTTGAACTTTTTTAATTGATGTCATTATCAGTAACAGTTCCCTTACCTTTATTAGACCAATGTGATATTGTTTAATCTGGTTTTACTATTTTTAAAACACATGAAAATTATCATTTTTATAACACTGAGACATTAATCATCTATACTTCCACAGAAGTCTGCTGTTGAGTTCGTCACTTTGTTTTCAACTGAACAAAGTTCATGCTACTATGGTAATGGTACGTTGGTTGTGGCTGCCGGCTGTGTCAATCTGCTTTCAATGTCTGGTTGTTTGGTGGACCAAAAGGCAGGCAGGCAGACAGGAAGTAGGTAGGAAGTAGATGCAATATAAGGCATCTTTAATTTTGAAAACCCAAACTTACAAAACGACAAGCAAGAGAAACAAGGCAAAACTAGGCTCAGAGACATGTAACAGTTGGAATTAGCAATGAAGTGAAGCAAGCTGGAGAAATAAATACACTTAGGGGAAGTCAATAATGGGATTGGGATCAGATGACTAAATGGAGACAGATCAGAAAGAACCAGAAGAATAAGATACTGGCAATCTGACTTTACGGTTAAACAGAAACAAACACACAAAAACACTTAGCAGAATACAACAGCACAACAATGACTCAAAATACAAACCACAAAGGCGTCATAGAAATTCAGAAACAGGAGGATTGGGACAGCAGGAAGTACATGGAATGTTGTGCATATAAAGAACCAGACTACCAAAATAAAACGGGACCGGATGTCAAGGAAAAAGGAACCCAGTAACTAGAGTCAACAACTTTCAAAAAACATAAACAACACTGCAGGTCCTTAAGGTACATTTCAGGATAAACACAAAGTCCAACACATGATGACATCTGCCTGATCAGCAGCATATCATCACTCTAAGTGCACCACAAGTGGAGTAAACTTTTAGGGATGTATCAGGCTTACAGTTGTGCAACAACATCTAAGATGGAACAGTCCTGTGCTTTTCCAGGTCCTGTAGTTGTTTGAAACGTATCCCCATGTACTGACGATTAGCTGATCAAGCAAACTGCAGGCAGCAACACTGGGCATGAACGTGGGTAACTTTAGGGTTATAACACAGACATTGTTTGGAGAAACCAGCATCAAACGGTCCTCTTGTGAAGGTGCAAATGGGTAGTATCTCCTAATGTGGAGTTGGATTTTGTTGGTCTGGACATTTCAGTTTCAGTTGTTTTAAATAGGTAAAATTAGCTAAAACACAGGCCCCCATGTTAACTAGCCTTTCCCTGCCCTGCTCTTCCCTTTGACAAATTCATGACGTTGACATCTTTCTAGTTTAGGAAAGGGAACTGATAATACCTTCACAGACCCTCCATCCCTATAGATGACAGGACCTGACTATCTTCTAAGCAAGCATCAGTCTATCTGAGAACTGTGTAAAGACTGATCACAGCAGCTGTGGGTTCTTTTATTTCCTCTGAATCCCCCTCTTCCTATGTTTACATCCAGAATCAAATTCTGAAACACAAGTGGAAAAAGAGTGTGCTGTTTTTCCAAGCATGTATTTTGTTATCTGAGGACATTTAATGGGAACTCTGTCATTTATAGGGCAGACATTATGGTTTTCCACAGAACCATACCAAAAACTTGGACCTATTCTTTCAGCAAAACCCGTCTGGTGGAAGTGGAGTGAGGAAGGTGAGGCCCCAGGAGGGGACTAGTTTGATGAAAGATACCACCTGGAGGCCTTCAGCTCACATCCCCTAGAAAGACTTTCAGAGTCATGCAGAACAGCTGATAAAAATAGAAGCCAAGCCGTAACGTCATGCTGTAAACACCTTTTTTTCAATGTAATTTAAACAAGGAAAGTAATTTTTTTACTTTTCATTTTACCATTCCCCTCTCCTTCCTCCATGAAGTCACAGCACATACTACTCGTACTCTGCAGCCTCAGGACTCACTGTTTTCCACAGGGCTGATGAACACAATGGAAAGCACACTATCACCCCAGCTGTCTCCTATTACTGGCTCCGACCAAAATTATTTACACGTCTGTTACTGGAACCATGGAGAAAAAGAGCAAGAGAGAGAGGGGAAGGAGAGCAGGATTCAGTTTACTCCTTCGGATTTGCGTAAGCATCCTCTTAACGGGACGCTGACAACATATGGCAGAGCTGAAATATCTATTTGTAGGAATGCGTGTGGAGTTTCCTCTCCCCATGTTAAAGTGTGTGCTTCTGCATTCAAAAGAATGTTTGAGTGAAGAAAAATACAATAAGTCATCTATCCTTCACTTTACACATTGCTATTAATTAAAGTTGGTAATGCAAAGCTAAAGGAGCCATTCTAAACGGACAGGGCCAGAATGAAAGCCTCCTCCTTGACAGTACTGCTAAGATAAAGGCCTCATCATGGGGGCAGAGTAGACCTGTAATTAGACACAGTCAGGACTCCCGTTGCTATGTAAACATCCCGACCACTATGCCTAGCAGCACGGCCTCTTTGCTGCCCCACTCCGGTTCCTCGGCATGAATCACACAGCAACATCTGGTTTAGCGCGCTGGAATGGACTTTGTCGGTTTGGCACGCCGTCCGTGTGTGGAGTGTGTCGATCAGGACCAGACGACCCACGCCTGCGCCTGCCTCTATCCTCCTCCCCTGACTACCCCGGTTCTCATATTACAGCGGTTGCACAATACATTCTGGCACTGCTGCCTCTCGCTGGCCCTAAGAAAGCCTTGTGGATATGGAGACAAACATTTTGCTCAACTGTGGTGGAAGGGGGGAAAAAAGTTACAACCACTTCTGGCATCCCAGTGACTTGTGTCTGCCAATAATATACAAAAACCCAGACAGAAGGAACTTGTTTACTTTACTGTAAAGCTAAAGCAAAGCATGTGGACTAAATTCTGAACACATCTAGTGTCTTTTATGCTTCATCTGGTGGCCTTCAAAAGACAAATTTACCTCCTATATAAATGTTGCCACCAGTCAAATAAAGTACCTCCATCTTAACCAGCGTCCTGCCGAAGCTCTTCGTGTCGCCTTTTCACATCTTGCCATTTTACAACCATAAGATTCAATCTCTTTATGCGATAGATCAAGATGGGGTGAAAGGTAAAGGATACATAATTCCAATAAAATACTCTGAACTTTCTAGTTGTATTGTTACAAAATGTGGTAACATTCAAGGGGTGTGAATACTTGTGCAAGCCTTTGTAATATCTGGCATGGCTCCTGAAAGACTTCGTTTCCTTGCAAAACACACAGTCAGCCCAAATGTTTTACACATCCCCTCCCAAAATTGTGGTAATAGCAATCTAGGGAGAGGCAACCACAGAATGGTAATGATTATATGGAAAGAGAAAAACATACATAAAAGGAAAAAAGCAACTGAAATGTAGACGTCAAGGTGCACTCTGAATTTTAGGAGTTTTAGGAGGCTCGCATCCCGTGTTGCATTACACTAAGAGCAGATTGATTGCAGGCTAATCTAAACATTACATAAGAGCTCTTCTGTCTAGTTTAAAGACAGATCTGAGTGTTTACACAGATGCAGCAAATTCATAGACATATACAGCTAGGAGAGGTTGAGTCTGATGTGACTGTGTATTAAATAATTTAAAAAGAAGAAAGACCTGGCTGAAAGAAGATGATAAATAGCTGCTTAACTTCAATGAAAGTATCCATCTGGTCTGGTCGCTTCATTGGTATAAAGAAGAACATCTTAAACTGTCAGCAAACCATAACTGCAAGTATGCTTGCTGCCAGTGCACTCTGGAGGAAAGGGCACTTGGTTGTCTAACTGTAAATATCATTCCCTTGTGACACAGTACAACAATGCTTCGTGCCGTATGAGGAAGAATTTAGAGGAAAACTTCATACGGGACCTCATTGTGTTCTAGATCCTGGCATTGTGGGATAGATGATGTTTGCTCTACCCACAACCCAGACTGACTACACCGCTTTTGTTTTTGTTAGAGCAAAAGTCAGCTCCGGGGAGCGCCGTTCACATCCCTGGAGAATGGAGAAGAGCTTTTAAATAACAACATTTGGCGGCAAACAGACAGAAAGAATGAAAGATGCAACCCACCAATTAGTTACTTTTTTTGGGAGAATTCTTTCTGGTCACTATCCCTGTGCTGCCAAAGCAAAATAATATGAAGTAGCATGATGCAACTGATCTTTGGGAAATGGACATACTTCTGTCTCAGGTTGCTTGGCAACATGATCATAACTACTTTAACTGATTTTTTTTTATCAAAACGTGGACCTGAACGCCAGACTTAGGTCTGTAGATCTGATAAGTTGGTCAGGTTTCCAAGCAAAACTGCTGCTATCTAGAGCCGTGAAGCGTCCTCAACTTGCATCAAGTGGTATTAAAACTCCACTCTCAGGCTTTCCATAAAAAACATACAACCACAGTCTCCACAACTGATGTGCAGGAGTCTTCCCACTAACTTCTGGAGGCAGGAAAATTGGTGCAGATGTTATTGGTGGAGACAAGATGATTCCTAATGACGGTGGTCTTGCCCTGAATTTTCTCTTAGCAATACAATATGAGCAGATACAACATTCCAGAGGTTGGTACTAATGATCTAGCTTCCCAGGGGATAACTCTTAAAGGGGTAGTTGAGATTTGTTGCGGAAAATAGACAAAATGTCAGAGTGGTTGAAATAAACTCTGCTGGATTTTCTACTGGATGGTTGCTCTAGACAGTTACCTTTAACAGAACTTGTTCTACACAGTAAATAACTAAAGAGTTGTATTTGAAGGTTGAAACGTTCACTAAGAACGTTAGCTCTAAAAATGGCCTCTGTTTCATCCAAGCAAAGATGTCGGGTATGGGCTCTTGTCTAGTATCAAGGTATAGCACCAAGATTTCCCATCATGTGGTTCCTGCAGTTTGAATTCCTGCTCATTAGCTGCAGGAGAAAGTGTCGGAGTGGCTAAAGCTATCTTCAGTGTTTGTAGAAGAGAATAATTCCCTTTTTCCTACCTGTTGCTGTTTATTGTTAGCTAGTTAAAGAAAGAGGTTTATAAAGGTCTCCCTTTTAGAAAAAATTATGATGTAATGAAAAAATGTATCCGGTCGCAAAAAATCTGGATGGTGATACTAGAGGAACGTTATGGCAGGCCGTTTTGACATTTATTAGCTTGACTGAATATGTATTTCAGATATCTTAAATAAAATTCTTCCCATCTAAAATGAACATTCCAGATATCTTGAATATAATTCTTACTAGTACAAATGACGTCACTTTCCCCATTCAGGTGTATTGGACATTTACTTTCTCCTATCTAAAATGACATTCCTCCTATCTAAAATAAACATTCCAGATATCTTGAATATAATTCTTACTAGGATTAACTCTAATTTCAGATCTCCATAATCCACTTAATACTAGTCATAATGACCATTTCAGATATCAAAAATGAAGAAAACATTCCAGATATCCAGAACAACAATTCTTGCCATCAAAAATATATTTCTACTAGTAGAAATGTTATTACAGATATCAACTACTGATTATATGACTACTTAAAATGGAATTTCAGATATCTGAAATTTTAATAATGCCTATACAAAATGTAATTATAAATGTTTACAAACATATTTTGGCTAACTTGCAACAGAATAATGGGGGGCCATTTTAACATAAAATAGACAAGCTGACTAGCCACATTTCTATTATAGATAGGACTAAGGCATTCTACCTAGTCATAATTACAATACTCCTAGTCAGAATTGTAATACAGATATCACCAATTACATTTGTGCCACTAGAAACTAACTTTTAAGTGATTTTAAATTAAAATTGTACTAGTAAGAATTAAGTTTCAGATATCTACAAATCTTTACAATTTAAAGTGGCTGATTTAACATATATTTACTTGACCGGATATGTATTTCAGATATCTTTAATAGAATTCTTCCTATCTAAAGTGGACATTTCAGTTATCTTAAATATAATCCTTACAAGTACAAATGACGTCACTTTCCCCATTCATGTGTATTGGACTTTTACTTCAGGATATCCGAAATGACGTTACTCCTAACTAAAATAAACATTCTGGATGTCTAAAACTGAATTTCAGATCTACATAATCCAATAGGGCTTTTGAATGTGACGTCACCAGCGCAATGCATTGTGGGAGCCCTGGCGAAAGACAGGCATCTAGTTGAAGCGGTGCTTTTTTGTTTTGATTTAACAATCTAAAAAAAACGATACAATGGCAAATGGTTGTTTGGTTATTAACTTCTACAATCGAGAGAAAAACGGATCCCAAATGGAGAGCGTTTTTTCCGTTTTCCAGCATGGAATAAACACAATGGTCAGAGCTAATACACCTTACTGCGGGGTAACATTCCATTGAGCATGGTGATGCCATGACACGGTTTTACTGGCCAAAATTATGAGTGTGTTGTGCTCTGACCAATATGTGCCCCAGTATTGTATTGAAAGTGTAAAACCTAACAGCTTTGTGAACCACCTGTGAAACGTGTGCTACGTTTTAGTAACTCATTTTTAATTTCGTGAATTCCACTTCCCTCCACACTCCAGTCCAGTAGGTGGCGGGAATGCACCTTAATACTTGGTTTGCCAGCCGCCACAAAACACAAGAAAAAGAAATTTCGCTTCCTCTCCACGAGCAGTAATAGATGGCGAGCCCTCAGCCAGCGAATTTGTGGCGACATAGAGCGTCGATCAATAGACAGTGTGAAAAGTCTGTCAAAAGCAGAAGTTCCGTTCATATCGGTTTCCATTTTAGCAAGTCCAGAGGGAAAAATACACCGACAGTGCTAGAAAGCGGGAAAAACGACTTCCTGCATGAGGTGGTCAAAAAAGTCCCACCCACTATGACATGTCCAAACGTCGCATCAGTGATCAGTTACGTACATGTAGTCATTTAATTTGATATACGTAAAAACAGAGTTATAGATAGGAATAATGACAATTATGGATGTCCACAACTAAATTGTTCCTAGTAAAAACTGCAGAGTAGATATCTGTAATGACATTTTTACTAGTAAAAATATATTTTTGATGTTAGAAATTATATTGTAGATATCTGGAAAGTTTTCTTCATTTTTGATATCTGAAATGGTCATTATGACTAGTATTAAGTGGATTATGGAGATCTGAAATTAGAGTTAATCCTAGTAAGAATTATTTTTAAGATATCTGGAATGTTTATTTTAGATAGGAGAAAGTAAAAGTCCAATACACATGAATGGGGAAAGTGACGTCATTTGTACTAGTAAGAATTATATTCAAGATATCTGGAATGTTCATTTTGACTAGGATGAATTTTATTTAAGATATCTAAAATACATATTCAGTCAAGCTAATAAATGTAAAAACGGCCACTTAGAAATTGTAAAGATTTATAGGTATCTGAAACTTAATTCTTACTAGTACAATTTAATTTTTTTGATATCCTGAAATTAAGTTTCTGCTAGCAAAAATGTAATTGAGGACATCTATAATTACAGTTCTGACTAGTAGGAATGTAATTTTGACTAGGAAGAATCCTATTTTAGTGATCCACAAATGGAACAACAGAGAGGTGCGTTTTAAATAAATGTTAAAACGGCCTGGCACAGGAACGCCATCCATCTCTCCTTTCCTAACACCTTCTGGAAGTACTGTTGGCAATAAAATACAAAATATAGCATGTCCGTCTGTACAATAAACAGTCCACTGAAGACTTGCCATAGGTGCACAAAATCTAGCTAAATATCAACCTACTTTACTACTAGCTATTAGCCTTTTATTCAACATTAGTGTTCAGGTTTTACACCAGTGAGACAGCACCAAGAAGATATATATAAAACACCTTAACAGAACAACACTTCACTTGCATTGGAGAATGCTGGAGACAATACAGACATGCACATTTAGCCATACACAGAACAATAGTTAGATAAATTAGTTAGGATTAGTGGTGTGTGCTGGGGTCATTGGATGATGTCATCCAGAGCTAATTTGATATAGCATGTCAGAGTTTCTAATTTTCTCTCTTTGCTTTGTTTTACTTTTCTCCTTCTATATAATTGGTAGTATTATGGCGTCATTCCACTCAATCTGACAAGTACACCTGCTGAGGCCTGCTGGGTCTTTTTGTTCTCAGATTGAGTTTGTCAGCACTTTCTTGAGTTTTCATCCTCCTTACTCACGACCCTGACATGCACCGTCTAGAAAGGCATGCTGAGAGATAAAAGTGGAAAATCCCACAGCATAGCCTAAACTATGATTGCCAAGCACCTCAGCAGAGCAATATGCCCTAATTTAAATAAATAACTAGAACATTATCAAATGTCTACATGAATAAATATGTATATTATGTATATATATATATATATGTATATAAATATTTTAGATATATATATTTTATATATATATATATATATATATATATATATATATATATAAAAATTGTGAAATAACTGAATGCAAGTAAAACTCTAAGCTCATTATTTTAAAATATGTTTCATTTTCCTTTAAAAATGTGTTTGTTATTATAACACGTCTTTCCAGAAAGTCGGATTTTACTTCCTAGTGGTGTTTTTCCTGATAGTTAATTTTTTTATGACACTTTTCAGCAGAAAAGCAGCAGACTTCCAGTCAGTGTTTGTGGATGTAGTTCAATACATTCTCCATCAGGAATCCTAAGAGTCTAAAAAGTCTGAAATTTTCTTTTGTCTTTTTCCAGGTCTGGATAAGTATGGAAAAAAGAAAATTTAGTAGGAAAAGGTTTTTGAATTTCTAGGCATTTATTCTTATCTATTTTCTAAAAGACACAAGTCTAACAAACCTTATTAAATGTTTTGGATCTTACACTCATCAGCCACTTTATTAGGTACACCTGCTCGTTAACACGGATTTCTAATCAGCCAATCACATGGCAGCAACTCAATGCATTTAGACATGTTGCAGTTCAAACCGAGCATCAGAGTGGGGAAGAAAGGTGATTTAAGTGACTTTGAACGTGGCATGGTTGTTGGTGCCAGGCGGGCTGGTCTGAGTATTTCAGAAACTGCTGATCTACTGGGATTTTCACACACTACCATTTCTAGGGTTTACAGAGAATGGCCTGAAAAAGAGAAAATATTCAGTGAGCGGCAGTTCTGTGGGCGCAAATGCCTTGTTGATGCCAGAGGTCAGAGGAGAATGGCCAGACTGGTTCGAGCTGATAGAAAGGCAACAGTAACTCAAATAACCACTCGTTACAACCAAGGCATGCAGAAGAGCATCTCTGAACGCACAACATGTCGAACCTTGAGGCGGATGGGCTACAGCAGCAGAAGACCACACCGGGTGCCACTCCAGTCAGATAAGAACAGGAAACTGAGGCTACAATTCGTACAGTCTCACTAAAATTGGACAGTAGAAGATTGGAAAAACGTTGCCTGGTCTGATGAGTCTCGATTTCTGCTGCGACATTCAGATGGCAGGGTCAGAATTTGGCATCAACAACATGAATGCATGGATCCATCCTGCCTTGTATCAACACTTCAGGCTGGTGGTGGTGTAATGGTGTGGGGGATATTTTCTTGGCACACTTTGGGCTCCTTAGTACCAATTGAGCATCATGTCAACCCCACAGCCTACCTGAGTATTGTTGCTGACCATATCCATCCCTTTATGACCACAGTGTACCCATCTTCTGATGGTTACTTCCAGCAGGATAACGCATGAATAAAGCACAGTCACCAGATCTCAATCCAATAGAGCACCTTTGGGATGTGGTGGAACGGGACATTCACATCATGGATGTGCAGCCGACAAATCTGCAGCATCTGTGTGATGCTATCATGTCAATATGGACCAAACTCTCTGAGGAATGTTTCCAGTACCTTGTTGAATCTATGCCACGAAGGATTAAGGCAGTTCTGAAGGCAAAAGGGGGTCCAACCCAGTACTAGCAAGGTGGCCGGTGGCTGGTGAGTGAACATTGTTTTATATCAGACTGACATATTTTATCTTTGATTTGCCACATCACACCTTGCACTCATTCAGGTGTCTAAAAGGATCTATTCGCTACACATTTGTCCCCAGACAACTTATCTAATGGATCTAAAATGCAAAACAAAACCCTAATACTGCTGATTTGGAGTATTTTTGCAAACAAGACAAAAGGTACCAAAGTTCATACACTGTTCTTTAAAGAATCTGCATTTAGTCTAACATGTTCCATAGCTTATTTGGCAGGTCTGAGCGATCTAGACTTTAAAGTGGAGCTGATCTGAGTTAGCCCAGATACCACAAAAGCAATGAAATTGCCCTGTACCTCACTTTGGAAACCAAATTCTGAAATGGGTTGTTACATTATGCATGGAACTTATAAATAGAAAGGCCAGAAAACTATTTAGACATGTTCAAGATTAATATTTTGTATGTGAATGCATGAAAAAAATTGAAATTTGAGCCTGGAAAGTTACATGGAATATTGAAATGAAGAATGTGTAGAAATCCTGTAAACAGATGCCTGTCATGCATGGCATGCATAACAATGAGATTTGCATGTTTACTGTGATCGTTTGAGCAAACTCACCTGCAGACGTTAGGCAACATAATGCCAGAAGTATCAGAAGAATGCGGAATCTTTGAGCCATTTTGGGTTTCCCTGCAGCCTCTGGTAGAATGTAAGTGGGTGAGTTGCAATTTTTTTGGTTTTTCTCAGAGATATGGGTCTACAGGAAGCCACCTTCAAGCTCCAGCTGCAAAGTGAGCAAAAATAAAAGCCGTCAACTGGGGGAGAAAGTCAAACCTGAGCTTGAACAAACAGCGGGGGCACCAGCCAATGCTTTGTCTACACCGTGGGAGTGATGCGATGAGACAAGAGTAGCAGCCAGTTTGCAGACCAGGGGATTAATTTGAGGGTTAATTGGGGGTAACACAAGCTTCAAAGGCCCACGCTGCAAACAACTCTGTTGCAGGTCAGAGTGTGTAAAAAGTGCAGGAGTGACTTAATTGGTGGGTGTTAAACACTCTGCAATATGCCAGATTATAAACACACTTGATTTACAGCGTCAGGAAACACAGTGACTTGCCAGTGGGGTCCTATAGTAAACAGCTCAGTACAACCAACATGAATATTTTTAATGCCTTTTCTTCAGCACATTAACTCCGACAAGTCCTAATACACTACTCAAAAAAATAAAGGGAACACTCAAATAACACATCCTAGGTCTGAATGAATGAAATATTCTGAATGAATACTTTGTTCTGTACAAAGTTGAATTTGCTGACAACAAAATCACACAAAAAGCATCAATGGAAATCAAATTTATTAACCAATGGAGGCCTGGATTTGGAGTCACACACAAAATTAAAGTGGAAAAACAAACTACAGGCTGATCCAACTTAGATGTAATGTCCTTAAAACAAGTCAAAATGAGGCTCAGTATTGTGTGTGGCCTCCAAGTGCCTGTATGACCTCCCTACAACCCCTGGACATGCTCCTGATGAGACGGTGGATGGTCTCCTGAGGGATCTCCTCCCAGACCTGGACTAAAGCATCCGCCAACTCCTGGACAGTCTGTGGTGCAACGTGACGTTGGTGGATGGAGCGAGACATGATGTCCCAGATGTGCTCAATCGGATTCAGGTCTGGGGAACGGGCGGGCCAGTCCATAGCTTCAATGTCTTCATCTTGCAGGAACTGTTGACACACTCCAGCCACATGAGGTCCAGCATTGTCCTGCATTAGGAGGAACCCAGGGCCAACCGCACCAGCATATGGTCTCACAAGGGGTCTGGGGATCTCATCTCGGTACCTAATGGCAGTCAGGCTACCTCTGGCGAGCCGTACGGCCCTCCAAAGAAATGCCACCCCACACCATCACTGACCCACTGCCAAACCGGTCATGCTGAAGGATGTTGCAGGCAGCAGATCGCTCTCCATGGTGTCTCCAGACTCTGTCACGTCTGTCACATGTGCTCAGTGTGAACCTGCCTTCATTTGTGAAGAGCACAGGGCGCCAGTGGCGAATCTGCCAATCCTGGTGTTCTCTGGCAAATGCCAAGCGTCCTGCACGGTGTTGGGCTGTGAGCACAACCCCCATTTGTGGACGTCGGGCCCTCATACCATCCTCATGGAGTCGGTTCCTAACCGTTTGTGCAGACACATGCACATTTGTGGCCTGCTGGAGGTCATTTTGCAGGGCTCTGGCAGTGCTCCTCCTGTTCCTCCTTGCACAAAGGCGGAGGTAGCGGTCCTGCTGGGTTGTTGCTGGGTTGTTGCCACAAGTGTGAAAGCACCACCAACATTCAAAAGTGACCAAAACATCAGCCAGAAAGCATAGGTACTGAGAAGTGGTCTGTGGTCCCCACCTGCAGAACCACTCCTTTATTGAGTGTGTCTTGCTAATCGCCAAAGATTTCCCCCTGTTGTCTTTTCCATTTGTACAACAGCATGTGAAATTGATTGTCAATCAGTGTTGCTTCCAAAGTGGACAGTTTGATTTCACAGAAGTTTGATTTACTTGGAGTTTTATTGTGTTGTTTAAGTGTTCCCTTTATTTTTTTGAGCAGTGTATATTCAACGGGTATCACAAACTCCTGTTTTTCTTGGTACAAGAATCAAACACATAAACGTACATTTGAGATGTATTATAATATTGAAAACTCTTTCAATAGATAGTAATCGCAACTGAAACCGAACATTATTTTGCAATGAACTCAAAATATGCAGCTATTAGAGCTCAAACACAACTAAACAATGATGTAACTTACTAGCAGGTACAGGAATCACTTGTCATTCACCAGATGGGGTGAAACTAAATCGACTCTTTAATGCCCATACCTGATGTATATTTCAGTAGCTGACATACTTAAGCTCATGCAGAGTAGTGAGAACATTGTGCAATGGTAAGAAAGTAAAGAGTGAAGTTGAGTGGTGAGTATTTAACATTTTACGTATGTTGTAGCTTCACACTGGTAGTTATTGTGTTCTATAATGCATTTTCAGGGAGTGCAGAGAGACTAAAGTGTCATGGTGAACCCAGTGCCAAAACATTTCCCAAGAAATATGTGGTCCAGAGAAAAAGCATGCAACCTACCAACCTACCTGTTTTCTTCAAGACAACCAAACTGTAACTGGAACAATGTAGATGTAAAATCCATGTGTGCAAGGTGTTGTAACAGGACGCCCACTTGTTCACAGTTTAAAGGCAGCGCCTTTGACCAGAATGAAAGCTACAAAGAGGAGGCACATGTGCACGTGTGCACTGCAGTGAACCATACAGTGTGCATGGGAAGTGATGCACAAAGTGCTGAGGTGCATCACTCTGCAGTGCAAGCAGCATTCACAGGACAAAAAGGGCCTTCACTGTGTGGCAGCTGCATGACTTGGAAGTCATTTTTGAAGATCTTGACAAATATTACACTTTAAGCCCATCAGGCAGGATTAGTGCCATCTGCTTGATTTATGCTCCTCCTTAACATTCACCCATCGCTGACTAAACAGAGTTAGGTTGTGTTGCAATACCTTTTGGGAAGCAAAGACCAAATCATAGCAAATTACTTTCATGTTCTTTTCTGCAGCGTTTCAGATTAGAGCAAAGCTTGCCCTGCTTTATTCTGTTGTATTAAAAGATTTACACAGACTTGTTTTCACCTGTTTACAGATAAGTGTACAGGTTTTTCTAATGAAAGCTTTTTGCCCAGATGCACACCAGATCATGGAGAGCCTTGAAGGAAGGTAAAGAACACTGCTGAAACCAAGCTACATACTTGTGGCGGCTTCAGTGTTAAAGCCCTGGCTTACATCTATCATCATGACGGCATGCTGTGCACTTTGTGTTGCTAGGAACTGAGAACAGACGTTACAGTAATCACAAAGGACTATCTTAGGAGAGATGCAACTGTCTGTACTACATATTGAGTCTATACGTCTACACTACTAATATGAAACAGTCTGCTTTATAGTCGCCTGCAGTTAGTGGATAAGGAGAGTCTCACAGAATGATAGCGTTGGGTACAACCAATTATTAGGCCCGAGCAGCTAAGCGCTGCGAAGGCCTATTGTAATTCGAATGCTATTATAATTTTTCTCCGGGCAAATGAATTGCCTTTTTGGGGGCCTAAACATATTCAAAAACTCACCAAACTTCACTGAAAATTGTCCCCCAAGGGAAATGTAAGGTTTTTAATGAAATACCAAATGTGCGTGATCAAACCTCTTTGCCACGCCCCCTAAAGTGAGATAGACCAACTGGTAAGTCCTAGAGAGTTGAAATTTGCTACATAGGTAGATCTCCCCAAATTTAGGTATGCCCTAAAACCAACAGGAAGTCGGCCATTTTAGATCAAAGGGTCATTTTTGTCAATTTTTCACTTTTCATACATATCAAACTTTAACAAACTCCTCCTAGGGATTTTGAGGTACCGGCTTCATATTTGGTCAATATGCAGTTAAGGCATGGGGGATTAAAATTCATCAAAATTGTGAGTTTTTGAGCATGTTGAAGGGGCGGAGCCAGGCCTCAAAGTTAGCCTTCTCGCCGCAAATTCCGAACAGCTATAACTTTCACATAAATAAGCTGAATTACACCAAACCTGATATGATTGATACCTGTCAGGTGACCAACAATTGTATGTGGTCATATGATGACATCAACAAAGCCACGCCCCCTGAGAACGGGATGTCACTTTTTTCACTTGGAAAGGTCCCTCTGTGGCCCTCTTGACTCAATCAACTTGAAAGTGTGTCAGATAACAGAAAACAAGTTGGTCTAACTTCGTTTGGAGCACTGATAATTTTCGTAGGAGGGTGTGGCCATGACATCGTGGCGAAGTGAGACGTCATGCCATGGCCATACGTTTGGCTCTAATTTCCACATCTATCATCTGATGTGCACCAAATTCAAGATGATTGATCCTAGTTGGGTCCCCAAACGAGATCTGTTGATATAATTGGTGGGCGTGGCCTACTTTTTCCACAGCGCCCCCTAGAAATTTTTTTAAGAATCAGCCCCAAACCATGCTTTGACCAAGGATTGTGAAATTTGGTATACATATGTAACTTCTCAAGACCTACAAAAAAGTCTCTTGAGCATTGGTCCAAACCCCACAGGAAGTCAGCCATTTTAAATTGAAATTGCGACCCCATTTTTGCCATGTCTAGCCTGTGTATCTGAGCAAATTCCTCCTAGAGATTTTGACTTAGAGACTTCAAAATCACTCAGTATACTCTCAAGGGGATCAAAAGTTATCAAAAGCTCTTTGCTACATGAAAGCATGTGGGCGTGGCCAAGTCTCAAAATCTGACTTCTCGCCATTAAAGACGAGATTGATATAGCTCCTATAAGGAAAGGAAACTGACTTGTTTGGCAGGAGGGTGTGGACGTGCCGGTGCAGCAAAGTCTGATGTTACGCCATGGCCATATGTTTAGCTCTATATTACACATGCATGGTCGTGGTCCGATTTACTTCGAACTGAAAATGGTTGATCTTTGTCAGCCCCCAAACATCTGTATTGGATTACATTACAATTTGGATCAATAGCGCCCCCAGGACACTTCAAGTGCTCTATATCCCTCATACATCATCGGATCCGCTTGAAATGTAGTAAACATGATCATGGGTCAATGCTGAACATGTTGAGAAAGTCAATTGATGACATCACTTTAGCCCCCACCCACTAACAAACAAGTGAGCGCAGCTTTCATCAGGAAGGTCAGATTTCGGCTACATTTTTAATGCTTCTCGCCAGAGCAGTACTCGGCTTGACCTAAGATTGTATGAAAGCCTGCTAACACTGTCACCTAGTGGGGAGGTGCGGAACTGAGCTGCGGGATCGTCGGTGGCGTGGAGTAGGCGATGCCATGCTCCCGCGGTCGCTACATAGGCCGAGCGGCGCTGAGCTCCGAGGGACGCCCAATGCTGCTTGCAGCTTTAATTATTATTATTTGCTTATTGTTATTTTGATTTTAGTAGTTTCCAAGTAACTCATTCTAGTATAAATGAATGAATGAATGAATGGTTTCCAAGCAAACAGGCATATTTTGACAAATATTACAACTTGTCAACTTGTTCTGCTCTGAAAAATATCCAGTGATTTTAACTAGCTGGTATTAGCTGGATTATACTTGCACAGGTGGCTAGCCTGCAGTTGGCTGCTTAACAGACATGCCACATATATTTTCCCAATGGTAGCTTTAAATCAGCGTTACCCTAGTGAGAGTGGTAGGTCGTGCCCCCTTTGTTTTTTGCGACCTAAAATACTTCCAAACTTCCAGCACTTTTACAGACATCTTATTAAGAGAAGTTTAAACAGCAGCAACGGTTAGAAGCTGGAGCTCACAGTTCTTCTGCCTTCAGGTTTCAAGCAGTTACAACTTGGTATACCTTGATACAAGTATTGTGCTGTAAAATGTATTTGCTTCCTTACAGAGTCTTTCTGCTTTGCTTTGTAACATATAAATGTTTCAAATCATCAAACAACTATTAATGTCAAACAAAGATTTATTTAGGTAAACAAGCGATTCAACACCCCTTTGTCCCTTTTTAAATCATCAGTTAACTGTAATTTGCCATGTTTTTAAAAAACTAACTTTAACTTCACATGCCTAACCCAGGCCTGATTACTGTTGGACCTGCAGAATCAAGAACAACATGAAGTAGGCTATAAGATCTCAAAATGCAATGCACCATCCCCCTGATCTGAAGAAATTCAAGAACAGAGAAACAAAGTCAACCCACCATTCTGGAAAGGCTTACAAAATCATTTCTAAGGCTTTGGGACTCCAGTAAATCACAGTGAAAGGCACTATCCACAAAAAAAATAAACATGGATGAGTGATGAACGCTCCCTGGCGTGGCAGGACTACATGACATTGCATCAATCCAAGACTGATTCTTTTTCCTTTGTATATTGACCAGTTTAGTATTAGTAGGATTTTGAATGTCGTTCAGTTGAGAAACAAGTTACAAACTACAAAATGTCACCCATAAAAGCAGTGCTGGGAGAACTATTACCTTTAAAAATCGCAGTGTACCGTAGGCGTTAATCACCATCCGTAGCTTTTACCTCAGCTTGTCTGTGAGGAGACCTCAGAGACACTCAAGACTGAGACCTATGTGACAGTGGCCAGACACCACTGACTGATTTTAAGTATGTCACATAACCTGAAATCTAAAATAAAACTGTATACATTTAATATTTTACCACCAACTGCTCAGATGTCATTTCTTATTCTGTATCTTCCACCTAACAAGGTGACAACCTGTAGAGATGTTTAACTAAACAACATGAACCCTGAATTACTACTTCTTTTTATCCCACAGGTCTGTGTGTACAGGACTACGCCCCAAATCCCCACAATTATACTTGTGATGATGAGCTACTTATTTTGTATTTGTGTGATTATTTACCTTATGTAATCTTAATCCTGCATGCACAGTTACAGTTAACTTCATTCACCCAAATACTAACAGGTGAAAGTAGAGCATGACAAAACAAGGAGAATGTGCTGTCTACACAGAACAAACATGTTAAGAAACATCTGTTTGCACTACCCTGTCTCAAACAGCGGCAGACATAATGCTGACATTGACAAGCAGCACGGTTAGACACAACTGGTATCTAGAGCAACATCTATTCTGGTTTTCCTTAGCATGCAAACAACTCTGTGAATGTGGGCTCAAATAGGTGCAATGAGAGGCAGCAAAATGTAAAAGAGCGTCCTTGGACAGAGTTTAGCCACAGAACGCACTGCTGCATTTAAAGTCATGAGGGGTTTGGAGAAGGCTGATGACCAATGAGGAGAAGTTGTGCAGGAGAGTGCAGCTCAGCTTGCTGCTGGCAGATGAAGAGTGAAAGACGGAGCCAGGCATGTGCACGGGCACAGCTTTACGGGAGAGATGGACAACACCAGATTACACAGATGTAAATCCAGATTTCATACCTCGTTCGAAAAAGTACTGACATAAACTGATGTCTGTAAACCACCCAACCCTAGATAGAGACACACAAGCCGAGACATTCAACTGACTGTGCCTGTCTTCTACTATGGACATATCGTTTCAGGCCAGAAATCTTTTTTTAAAGACATCTTAATGTTCCTGGATTATTCCTTAACAGGCTACGTCATGGAATACAGACAATGCCTATTTGTTGTAGTTTACATCAAAACTTACAGATGATTTAGCTTTTACTCACTAATATAATGGCAATTACCATTCTTCTTATTACTTGTCACTGACAACCCCACTCAAATAGCTCTAAATAGCATATGAGAACTGATGGTCCTATTTACAATAAAATCACCCATAGTTAGAGCCTGATGCAAACTTTGATCAAACAGTCATGACTAAGCATGAAACATTTATTGGTATCAAGGTACCAAAATGTTTTAAAAAATTATGATTTCAAAACCACTAAAAGTTCCCTCATACTATTCCAAAGTCCTGCTATGCAAAATGACAGCATGGATGGAGTTTTCGCCGGCTGCATAGAGAACTAAATAATGAAGCCCTGACTTTCCCCCACCTGCTGCAGCAAACTGCTGGTCAGCTGACTGAAGTAGGACTGAAAAAATTAATTGAATCAATTGTTGTCCTATTAAGCACCTCATCAACTGATTAATCGATTAGCAAAATAATCGTTAGGTGCAGCCCTAGAATAAAGGCTGTTACTATTTCCCTCATTAAGAAGAGAAATTGGTTATGAAGACAAATTTGGTTATGTGGAAATTTTTCCACTCGTGAACAACATGGACAGTCACGTACATTAAGGTACAGCAAGGTACATTAAGGTACATTAACGTACCTTGCTGGCTGTTTTTTAAACAGGTACCAATAGCATGTCTGTAAAGCAACCAGCTGCAGGCTAGCTACCTAGCAGATAGCATGACTAATTAACAAAACTCTCACGGTTTCTCAAAGTTTCTGTAAGTTCAGTTAAATACTTTTCAAAACTTTTTAATATTTAACATAACTTAATAGCATTAGCAGGTTGAATGGGGTGAGTGGTGGCCTAGTGGTTAGAGAGCATGGCATTTGCGTCCCACAGAGGCCACCCTGGTTTGAATCCCACAGACAATGTCACTCTGGATCCCTGAGCAAGGCCCTTCACCCCTGAATGCTCCCTGGGCGCTGCACAATGGCAGCCCACTGCTCCCTAAGGGATGGGTTAAACGCAGAACACAATTTCTCTATCGTGAGATCAATAAAGTCTATATTATTATTATTATTAAATGCAACTTTGCCAAAGCTAAAGGGGGGTTTCCAGTTCTGGCATGTCACTTGAGAGTTTTTACACCTAGTAAACTTCATTAAAGTTAGTGACAATGGAATTTAGCTAACTATTATACTGTATAAATTGAATATTATATTTAAATATACAGCTTCCAATGCAGAAGGAATGGGTAGCGGATAACATAATGACAATGTCTTGATTAAAACGTTTAGCCCGTTTCAGGAGCAGAATTCTTTTGCAGGTTTGCAGGGAAGTTTTCTTTAGACAGGATTTATTGCTTCCTCACAGCGTAGGGTTTGTAGTTTTATCACAGCGCAATAACACTTGAATCACGGAACAAATGATTATAACTAGAGCCAAACACTGCATTCAAAGACCAGGAGTATTGGCGTATTTAAGATTTTACAAGGCCTGACATTAAGACGATTCAATTTAAGAATTTATTGATTCTTTAAAACCTGCCAGAAATCCTGACTAGTAACTCCATGATTTTTAAATCCGATTCTTGTGTCTCTTGTGAGGTCATCAACCCAAATACATACAAAGCAACATTGGCAGGGTTTGTTTTCTTTCTTAAATGTGCTATGTAGTAAAATCCTGGAGAGGAATTCCATATATTATTACCCAACTACGCCTTTCTAATTGGCAGCGTACATTTGAAGCGATACAACCGTTTATTTAACAAGAGATTAGACTACTACATTTTTTTTAGTTTTTTAAAGAGATCTCGTACATCCAAAACAGGAGCATCAGTGGCTCAAACAGGCAGACACTGCCATCTTTTTACGGACTTTTATAGATGTTTATGGACCGAATAGAAGTGCTTATCCCAAACGCTGCACCAATGATCTGTCAGTCACGTTTCGGCCCACAACAACGCGTGGACTGCCAGCCTGACAGCACACACACAGCCCCACTACCTCCTCTACCCATCTGAGGGGAACGCGACACGTTCTCTTTATTTGGGTTCGGATATAAAGAAGAAAACTGGCTGTAAGAAAATGTGCAATAAAGGATCAAAAGGGTAGAAGCGTTTCAGGATATGGCATGTCAACCGGACTCATGAGACAGAGAGATGTTCTGCTAGATTTAAGTTCCCGCAGAAAGCTTAAAAACGGGTTCGAATACACCGCTGACAGATGAAGAGGAGTTGAGACATTGTTCTGAACAGCAAGGCGTTCCAGGAAATCTGTTTTTTTTTAAGATAAAAAGTCAAACCGTTAGCTTAAAAAGAAGAGAGCGGACGTACCATGAAGAGTCTTCACAAAAATGCCCTGAAAAACTTGGTGGAAGCCGCTCCGGTTGATGTCAAAAAAATGAAAGTCCTTCTTCTCTCTCAGCTATGTGGTCAGAACGGTGTCTTTGATGGAGGAAACGACTGTTTGCAAAGTTGTTGCCTTGCAACAATGCGGACAAACGCCCCGCACTAAAAGTTTTTAACTTCACGAGCGTCTATCTGTTCTACTGCAGGGGCTTCAGGGAGGGGCGGGGCCTGAGGGAGGAGGAGAGCTGCGCGCGAGAGGAGAGAGTTTCGAAGCAGAGCGCGCGGTGCCTTCAGATCGGTAACCCCAAACACATGTCATGAATTTGATCCAAATTTGACATTTCATAGTTGATTTGTCAATTGCGCATGTGTAATACCATGTAAAACCTCAAACATACTGCAAAAGGTGCAATGTAGGTCAGTCTCATCGCATGGGGGATCGGTGATGTGCATCTATACAGGAGGCTTCCACCAGGCTATGCTGAGATCTGATTGATTAAGACACATGCTGACATACATAACAAATCACACAGTAGGGTGCTCAGGAGACATAAAACACACAAACTGAAGTGACATCCCATTCTTAATCCATTCAGTATAATATGATGTTGACCCACTCTTCTCAGTTAGAACTGTTGCAACTCCTATGAAGGCTTACACTTGATGTATCAGTGTGTTAATGAGAATTTCTGAGGTCAGACACTGATGTTGTCACAGTGTGGTTTTGGGTTGGACCAAAGTGCAGACAAGAGCTTGGGAAGCGCATTGTGAGCAGTCTTCAGCTTTAATTCAAATGGTTCAAAAAAAGTAACAAAAACACTGCAGGTACAAACCAGAGTTAGATCCAAACACCTTCATAGACACTGCAGGAGCTCATGGCAAGAGCGAGGGTAAACATGGGGTTGAGAACGAAGTGTAACGCAAGGAACCAGCAAACCATAATGACACAAAACCAACTAATATACAGGGAGACGTGAGAGGAGAACAAAGGGCAGATAATCAAAGATACACAGAACAGGTGTGGCAAGGAGACAGGGAGGCTGAAGGGACAGGTGGAACTGATTATCCAATAAAGAGAAACAAAGACCTAAGCAGAACAATAGTCTAAACCAAAACATAAGAAATCTACAATAGCCAAGAGGTAAATGAAACAGAGGAACTGGAAGGAACAGAAGAATAATAAGAACCTAAGGCCTAAGCAAAAGGAAACCATAAAGAAACCCTGACTACAAGTGAACAAACAAACACTGAAAGAACAAACTGAGAATGAACACGTATGGAATTATGTAGCAAACGAAAAATTGTAAAGGAACATTCATTTTGTTTTATATTTTAGATTACTTACAGTCGCCACCCTTTGCTTTGATGTTTGAAATATTAACCTTTGGCCGTCTCTCTACGAACCTCTGGGAAGTTCTTTCAAGACTCGTTGGAAAACCATTCCAGGTGACCACTTAATGAAGCTCATGGAGAGAATGCTAAGAGAGTAAAGCAGTTATCAAAGCAAATGGTGGCTATTTTCAAGAATCTAAACTATGAAAATGTTTAGAGTTATTTTTTTACTACATAAGTCCATGTGCGTTCATTCATTGTTTTGATGCCTTTGGTGAGAATCTACATTGTAAATAGTCATGAAAATAAACAGACCCATTAAGTGAGAAAGTGTATCTAAAACATTTGACAGGTGTGTATATATATATATATATATATATATATATATATATATATATATATATATATATATATATATATACTTTAAAGTATTATGTCCTGCATTATCTACTTAATGACTGTGGCCACTGTATATTAATATTACTAACATACATGAATCCCCTCTTGCTCTTTGCAACTGCTGAGGAGTTGCCTGTTGCTCAGGCTGTGGCATTAGCAGTAGGACAGAAATGGTTCCCGAGTTGTCAAGTTGCACAACTGTGATGCTCACGGTAACTAGACACTAATAAATACCGCTTCACTCACTTTATCATTAATCGATTTCCTGGAGTTTCACTCTGTTGTGATTTTCCTACATGTGCGATCGTTTCCTCATTAAAATCTATAATCCACTGTTTACTCATTGTTATGGCTTGGCAGCATAAACATATATGTATACATAATATTCACATGTAAAATGTTATTTTACTTAATGGTACCAGAATGTAAACTAATTTCATAGTCCTTGACATTATCTTTTGTCACAGATATTTGACTGAGCTTAAATAATGCAGCCATGTTAACTGCAGAGGGGGCTGTTTATGAGAAACTACAGCTTACTGTTGCTGCAGCACAGAGGAAATGAGACAAGAAATATGTGGTGAAACGTAAGAATTCTAATCAGGACACTTTAACCGCGGTGAACGATGGATTGCTGTACCATAAAATGCAGTGTAGTTGTACTTTTTTGTGAACAGATCAGAGATGCAGTGATACAGTTTGGCACAAAGAGGTAGTGTTGTTGCTTAGAAAGACGAAACCTTGATCGCTCCTTTTATACCCAATCCTGACACCCCACCTGCTCCTTGTGAATCTGTCGGCTGTTAATCCTTGAAGGACAGCATTACTCTTAAAATCTAGAAACTGTTTGCCATGCCATTCCTTTCTACTCATAGAGCTAAATTTTATAGTTCCCAGACTACGCTGAAACAGTTTTCTTTTATACAGTTCTGTTGTTCTGTTTGCACATTTACAGATTTCCTCTGTTTTTTTTCTACCTAAATGTTTGAGATCATCAAGCTAATTTTAATAGCACAGATAACCTGAGTAAATACAAAATGCGGCATTTATTCAAAAAGGTATCCAAACCAACCAGGCGTAAAATTAAAAAAGTAATTACCCTCCTTGATTAATCATAAATAAATCAAAGTTAATTGATGACAAATTGAGAAATCTTGCAGTAGTGGTGAACCTTCCCTAAAATCACAGGATCAAAGACTAATCGATCATTTAAAAAAATGCATTTTGCATTTAGTTAGGCTTACTTTTCAGATATTAAAATAGTTAGATAATCTGAAACATGCAAAAAATCAAAAACAAAAAATCTACAAGAGATCAAATACTTTTTACAGCACTGTCTTATTCAGCACATTACCAATTAAAATCTTTTGTAGGTAGTGGTATTAAATATGGGGCTGCACGGTGGCGCAATTGGCAGCACTGTTTCCTTGCAGCAAGAAGGTTCTGGGTTCAACTCCCGGGCGGGGATCTTTCTGCATGGAGTTTGCATGTTCCTGCATGCGTGGGTTCTCTCCAGGTGCTCTGGCCTCCCCCCACAGTCCACAAACATGACTGTTAGGCAATTTGTTTCTCTCAGTGTCACTTAAGTGTGCATGGTTGTTTGTCTTGTGTGTCTCTGTGTTGCCCTGCAAAGGAATGGCCACCTGTGCAGGGTGTACCCTGCCTCTTACCCGTAGACTGCTGGAGATGGGCACCAGCTCCCCCGTGACCCTGTACGGAAGAAGCGGGTATAGAAAATGGATGGATTGGTATTAAACATATTACAAGTTACTATAAAGATGTTTAATAAGTACAGTTGAAAAGACAGAAGCACATCACAGATTTGCATTAGATCTTTTTCTTTATCAATTGTTTCCATTTTCTTTCTCTGAAGAAATGCTGAGTTGCACATCTCAAGTGTGATATCAGTGAGTAACTGGGAAAAACCCTAAAGTCAAGCAAGAGAGTCACTACTAATGAGATGGCACCTGTGACAAGAAGGAGGGAATCTTTGTTGTGGAAAACACACAGAAGCACATTGATTTGCAGATTTTGAGAGTTGACAAGGAAACTTGCTCCAAGGCTCACATCATTTTACATCTCATGCATGTGCATGTTTCTGCTAAAGTGTTCCATCTTGTTTATTTACACTATGTTGGGGCTGTGAATACAGCTGAGATGATGGAGAACAGAGCATGCTGCATCGAATAGAAGAACAGTGATTTCCTGGTGCCTGCGTAAAGTCCTGTCCTCTTCTGTCTCAAATCTAAAGCAGCTTTACGCACAAATACCGCCAAGTGTTATAGCATGACATACCATTCAATTACATGTTCAGTTCTACTTCAATTGGAATTGTTCTTGTTACCTTCTATTGTATAACATATGTTGTCAACTGTGTACAAGGTCTTACAAGATCATCTACTCAAGCCCACTGCACTTTTTAGATGTTGTGGAATACCTAAGCCAGATCCAGCAAAGATTATCCACATTTTGGTAGATTTTTCACACCATACTGGGGTCTTTATCCAGAGGGAAAAGTCATTTGGTTCTCACTTTCAATCCTGTCTTTGCTTTGTAGGTTCTAATAGTTTTAATGATCTTTGTCCAATCTTAATTTGTCTGGTGATCTGAAACATTTAGGTGTGACAAAAAAGGCAAAAATACAAGAAATCTGAGGGGGCAAATTGTTAATTGGTACAGTATGTAGTGGCCCTTTGATGAACTAAAGAACTGTTCAGGGTGTACCTTCTCCATAAGACGGACAAACAGACGGACGGATGGATGGATGGATGGATTCTTTTGTACTGGTCTGCTATAGAATGTAACAAATAAACAGCTACAAGTGAAAAAGGCGATGCTGAGTGTTACATACGGGTTAATAGTTACATCTTTCTCAGTGCGGAGACGGTTGGCTAAGGGAACACCATTCAGAGTCACTGCAGTGGTAAAATTCCAAGGTCTGGAGTCTGGGCCAAGGAGAAGTTAGGAAATAAACTGTGAATTGTGCGTCACATTAAAAAGTGCTTAGAGAGACCAGTAGGTCATCTGTCTGAAAGTTGAAGCTGAATCAGAGGGAGGTTATTTCAACAGAACAATGATCTTTAGGTTGCCCCTAAAATGTCCTTTGTTTTAGAAAGAAAATCCTCAATTATCTCACTGCTGAAGGAATTTTGCATGACCCTACTGTCCACAGTAAAGTCAGAATTTTCTTTGAATAAAATATTGACAAAGTGGACAATCCTTGTGGTTTTCTTTGACATCTGAAACCACATAAAAACAATGGCACTTTTTTATGCTTTTGTATTGAACAGTAAATAGAATACGTCTGGATCACTGCATGAATCCCTCTTGATTTGTCTGAGGTCCATATCTGGCTTAGAAAGAAATTGTTTCTGGACAGAAGCCGGCATGAGCCGCAGGATGGTGAAAGACGGTAAAAAAAAGCATCTTGCTTCTTTGCACATTTTCAATCACATGAAGGCCACAGAAAATTCCAGAGTTAACATTGGTCTCCAGCTGGCTCTCACCAATAGCTGGATGAAGCTAAGCAAACGTTGCCATGTTGCCCTTTTGATTTCAAACACCTATAAACTGTAGAAAAGATGGGAGAATTTTTATTGCTGGTGTTGCTGTACAACCAGTATTGTGCAGTAAATCACTGCTGTCCACACATCTGAGCACCATTATAGTGGTACCGCTCCTCCTAATTCTTTTTCTAAAATCCACACCATGTGCTCTTTGAACAATCCGAACATTGTTACTTATTTTTAACCTTTACCAACTGCATATAAGGCTCATTAATAAGCACACAGGTTAGGTCATAGTTAATGACAGACACTGATTAAGAACAGATACCTGCATGTAAGAGCATGATCTAAATGGTATTTTCATTTCTCCTCTGACGAAGTCAACTCTGGACCCAAATGTGTGCACAGCTTTCAGATTCCTGACAAAGAAATTATGATATAAGGTCCAACGACCAATAGGATCCATTTCAGTACCTCAACATCTTGCTGTCAACATACTAATGTTTTTACATATTCTAAACGTACATTAGAACCACAAACCTCACTGTATTTTGTTGAGATTTTATTTAATAGATTAATACAAAGTAGTGCATAAAAGTAAGGTAGACAGAAGATTACAGGGTTCATTTTTTTTCTTTAACTAATTAAAATCTGGCAAGTTGTAAATAAATACCTTTAAATAAAATCCACTGCCAACAAAACTGTCTTC
Organism: Crenichthys baileyi; assembly: GCA_036173005.1. Taxonomy (NCBI): domain Eukaryota; kingdom Metazoa; phylum Chordata; class Actinopteri; order Cyprinodontiformes; family Goodeidae; genus Crenichthys; species Crenichthys baileyi. Next base: position 536,271 of record JAHHUM010002620.1, read on the forward strand.
AGAAGTCACTAAATTAGCAAATAGACAGGTCAAATCTATAATCTATAATCTGTGTATAATCTAAGTCTAAAACTTGAACAATGTGCCAAACATTTGTGTTTAGACCTCCTGAGTCTTTTAAGGTACGTCTCTACTAGCTTTGTACAAATAGAAACTGAAATTTTACCTTTTTTTAATACATGAAGTTTATCCAGGTTGTATGAAGAGCATCTGTGAACATCAATCCTCAAAACCGAGCCAGTTTTTCAGTTAGATTTAGGTCTGGATTTTGACTGGGCCATTTTTACACATTAAAACACTTTGATCTACACCATTCCACTGTAGCTGTGGCTGTATGTTTAGGGTCGTTGTCCTGCGTGAACCAGCACCATAGTCTCAAGCCTTTTGCAGCTTCTGACGCCCTGTATTCCAGGATTTTCCTGTATTTAGCTCAATCCAGTTTGCCATAAACTATGATCAGTTTTCCCTGTCCCTGCTGACAAAATGCATCCCCTCAGCATGGTGCTGTCGCCACTATGTTTGACAGTGTTGAAAAATAAAAGTGACAGCGGCATCTTTCAAGGTGAAGGTAGCGTGTTCAGGAGCATGTCGAGTGGTAGTTTTCCCACACATAATTTAGCACTTAGGTCAAAAAATTACATTTTTCTCTCATCTGACCAGAGCAACTTCTTCCACTCCAAATAGAACCTGGCTTTCTTTTCGCCACTCCTCCATACAGACCAGATTTACAGACAGTTTTGCTGGCTTTTCTGCAGCTCCTCCAGAGTTACCATAGGATTCTCTGCTGCTTCTCCAATTGATGGTCTCCTTGCCTGGCCTGTCAGTGTAGTTGGACATTTTTTTAGTAGGTTTGCAACTGTACTACACTCTTTCCATTTTAAGATGATAGACTGAACACAGCTCAGTGTAAGGTTAAAAGCTTTATGTTGCTTTAGAACCATTTATAATGAGATAAAATTACAAACAGGCAGACTCTATTTACTAATTAGGAGACTTCTGAAGTCTTCTGGCTGTATTGACTTTTGTTTAGAGAGGCTCAATACATCTATCACCTAAATTTCCAGTGATATACATTGAAGTTTGAAGCTTTAACATGCCAAAATATGAAGCAGGTCAAGGGGTATTAATATGTACAGTAACCTACTATTAGCCATAATAGTTTCAGGACATTCCTCAGAAATTCAGACTTTAGGTAAGACAGACTGGCTAAAAGAACTGGCAATTCAAAGCCTAAAAACGCAAACGTGTGGATTATGTTGCCCTCTTATGGATCATACAGGGAGAGGCAGAGGCCCACGCTTCAGTATGAAATTCAGATGCTCTAGAAATGATCTCCCCAGTGGTGGACTAACTGTATCAGAGCTGTAATATAAGAAGAACATGGCTTTTTCACATTTTGTCTCAACAAGACCAGATCAGTTACTAGAATCAAACTATTCACAATTTTCCAAAAGTTGGCAAGCAGGTCATAAAAATCTAATATCTCATATGAACACTCCTTCGCAAAGATACCATAAATTACTTACAAGAAACTGGTTTAGTCTTGTTATTTTTGGCTTAGATAATTAACTGCATCATGTATTTGTTATTAAGCTGCTTAATGGCAAGAACACAATAAGATGAAATTAAATGGGCAATTTCAAATAAATGAACATTGTTCACGTTAACAGACCCCGAATGGTTGTTTACTGAGGAGTTGTAATTCATCCATTTTTAAAATAGCCAGGGTTCCTCCTCACTTCTGGAACATCAGGGGGCTGGGTCTTCCTTTATGACCTCCTCCCATCTGAACAAGCTTCCTGTTATTGTCAGCCAGAACACACACACACACACACACACACACACGGGTGCGCGCTGTGGCCATATTTACTGCCAGGACTCCAAAGTCAGAGTAGCACTTTTCCTTTCTGAACAGAGCCTTATCTGATTGCAAGAGTTAAAGATTATCATGTTTCAAACCTAAACAAATCCATTTCACTAAATGTATGTATCTCATGAATTGCATTGGTTTGCTATACAGTTGGAACAACAACATGCCAATTTATAATTACATTTTCAAACGGCGAATATTGGTATACTGAATTTATTAGTGTGAAAGATAATGTCCACATAAGACAATCCACTGCACTCGAACCTATTTCCAATTACATATCGTTGTGTCTGGCTCCATCTTGTGGTCAAAAGCTGAAAAACGACAAAAAACATTGCTTTCAGGTTGTTTTTTGCTCCTTATACAGCGATGATGACATAAAAGATGTGCTATTGTCGTGCACACCTATGTTACTCTACAGGAAAAACCAATGATGTGTTAAAAATTACATAATTCACCAACCCGAACATGCAAATTCTCAATATGGGGTAATAAACCAAGATTTTCCAGTTGAACCTATCTTAGCTTCTGTTTTACACAAGACATGGCTCATGAAGTCAAAGAAAAATTCCATGACTGTCAATATGGTCAAGTAAAAAACCATGTACTCCCCATAATTAAGTAGCTTGCAGAACCACCTATATCAGCTATAGGTTGAAATTGTTTACTGTACGACTTTATCAGTCTCTCATTGCTGTGGAGGAATATCAGCTGTTGCATTCAGTGTCATGCCTTCTGGTTAAAAGTGTTTGCTTTTTATATAGTTTTCTTGTGATTTGCTGTAAAATGTACTGCCCATTAGGACAAGATCAGAATCTGAAACTCTTCTTTATGACATTGATCCAGTTCAGTGATATTTGCAGGCATTGTTCCTCCACAGCTCTCTTAAGCTTCCACCAGAGAATTTTAGTTGGGGTGAGGTCTGCGCTGTACCCCGACTGGTCTGCGACACAGAATAAACAACAATGCACCATGTACTCTGACATCTTTCTCCCAGAACCAGCTTTACCTTCCTCTGCAATCTGTGAATAGCTACAGCAGCTTATTTGTTCAGTGATAACACGCAGCAGCCTTCAATCCCTCTGTGCTTAAATGAGCCTAGGTTACCAAGACTGGTTTATTCCCTTCAACCGTCAGTGGTCATCTTTTTTTTTTTTTTTTTAAATCAGCGTTTAACGTTTCATGGACCCAACACTGAACCTAAGAATCATTGCATCCACTACAGCAGAGGCTCCCAACCCTGCTCCTCAGGACCTCACTGTCCTGAATGTTTTGGGTGTTTCCCTGCTGCTACACACCTGGCCTAAATGAATGGGTGATTAACAGGGTTCTTCAGCACTTGATGGCATAAAGAGGTAATGCAATTATTTGAATCAGTTGTGCTGGAGCAGGGAAACGTCTAAAACAGGCAGGACAGGGGGCCTTAAGGACCAGCACTGTTGGAAATACAACATATCTCATTACAAAAAAACTTTAGGTGGAGAGACAGAGGTCCATATTAATCCAATATAGTCATGAAGATGCCTTAATACACCAATATTGATTGGTATACCTAAACAAATATCCGTTGCTTAATGGACCTTGTTTGCTCGCAATGCTTGGATGTTGAACTTGACTTTTTAGGATCCAAATATAAATTAAAATGGAACGTTATTTTTTTCCCCTTTCAGTATTGCTGCCTTGTTCCTTCTCACATATGGGCTTCAAAACTTTCGAAACAATCATTGATATGAAATGAAGAACAGACAGTTTCCTGTGTCAGAATCTGTTAGTGTGTGATCGACTCTCTGGTCTTTTTGAAACCTGCACTTAGGAGGATTGCTTAAACCTGGTTTGATTAGGGTGCTCATCTGCAGCTCGGCTGGGCATTTATAAAAGCGATTTAACCAGGCTGCTCTGAAAGGCTTGCTCAAACCCAGATTTCTTCTTTTATTCTGGATTAGTCCACTCCACTTCTATAAAATAGCCCCTGTGGAATAATAACTAAACGCTTTCCAATCCAAATTGAATGTCGCCTTAAAGTCTGAAATGAACTGGAAGAAACGATGTTCAGTTCTAATATTTTTTTTTCTTACTAGACAAATAAATTCTACACTTTAATCTTAAGATTCATATGCCTGCCGAAACAAAATTAAGCATTTGAAATCTGAATAAAGCTTGGACAAGAAAACATGGCCGATTTATATTCGACTATTCGGTTTACAGGAAGCAATCCTGTCTACTTCAAAGGTCAATTATTCCTAGACCTTTTGCAATCTAGACTCTGTTTTCAATAATAAAAATGCAAATGAAGGATGGAAGGTCAAGCTGTGTGGCATAGGCGCCATGTTGAAAATAGATGAGTAATATGACATTCAGTGGCTTTTATAGAAAGGGACAAAAAACAGAACAGCTCATGCAAGTGTAGGGCTAATTTGTCTTTATAAACTCGTTTTTTGTTGAATGTCCGATTCTATTTCCTTGAAAGGTTTGTGTTTGTACTTTGTTGAAGCTACTGTCCCGAACAGCTTTGTGTTCCCGATGCCAGAGCGAATGCGACGCCATGCCGCCAACTGTGAGCAGCTCAGCATTTAAACCGCACAGTGGTTCTGTTTGGGTGAGCTCTGATAACGGTCACTTTGGACTTAGGCAACCAGCGGTTCAGCTTCCTCCTGCGGTGACAGGAAGTTGCCATTTTGTTTTCGCTTACTTAGTTTTACTACATAGTTACCTTTTTCACTGGAACGACCAAAACTCCCTAAATTAGAACGGGTTTATTATTTAATTATTAAACACATTGCGCGTGCGAGCTGTAACGCATAGACCAATCAGTCGTGGAGGCTTTGGCCGGAGGCTATAAATCTGAGGTGGTTGCCGTAGAGACGCCTGCCACTGAAGAGCTGAACTCGGGAGCCCGACAGATTTCGGAAGTTGTTTAGGTATGTAGCACGGCAATAAACGACTAAATTTGATGTTTTCTAAGCGGAGACGCATATTAATGTGGCTGTTGTACTTTCATCTCCGTCGGAAAAGACATTTTTGTAAGGCAACACGTTTAAAAGAAGCATTGAGTTATACTGGCCTCGGTGGAAAAGTGAGAACGCTAGCAAGATGTTAGCAATGCAAGGTGATGGCGTGAACAGTTTGCGCTATAAATGGACGTTTTTCGGTTTTTTTGCGTTTACTTTAAAATGTAAAATAACGTCGTAAAAGGGTTTAGCCCAAAACCTATTCTGTTGCGTTAGGAGTTGAAAACGTTATTGGATCAAAGTCATGCTGAAGTCTTTAGCACTACGTATACAGTTGGGTTACGTCAGGCAAACTACACATTTTCCCTCTGCCCGAGCTGCGTTCATGTTTACGGCTGCTAACGTTAGCTGCAACGCTAACAGGCGGTGATGCGAACCCGGAGCCCACAGGTGGACGTGACCAGCGGACTTGACAACCATGTAGCATGCTCCATTTCATACCGTTGAAACGTCATCCGACTTGAACTCCACTAAAATAAAAGGAAAACCCACCGAAATGGTTTGCACTAATTCTTCCTCATTTTATAGCTGGCTCTTTGGTTTTTTTTTATCCGCACACTTCCCCAGATTATTTTGTTCTTATTCTGAGTTTATGTACATCAGAAGCGTAGAAATATATATATTTTTTTCTATTATTCTGTGTCTAATAAATGAATTTGACAAAGTGAAAAGGGTACTCCAAATTGGACTTCGGTTGATACAGCATGGACATAAATAACACTCTTTATAACAATGCTGAACAAAAAACGACATTACTCTGAGTCTCATATATTCATTATACATAGATTGACATATTTTAAGCCTTCTATTTTCTTGTAATTCTGAGGATGATGGCTTACAGGTGGTAAAACCCGACATTCATTGTCTCAGAAAATTACAATATTGTGAAAAAGTTAAATACTGGGAACAATGGTGTCACACCCTTATCAACAACTTAACTCAAAAAAGGTAGGAAAAGGTACAACAGGGATCATCACAGCCTTGAGAGGATTGTCAAGCAAAATTCATTGGGAATTTGGAGGAGCCTCACAAGGAGTGGACTGAGGCTGGAGTCGGCGCATCAAGAGCCACCAAACGCAGACTAATCCTGCACATGAGCTACAAATGTCGCGTCCCTCATGCCGAGCCGCTCCTGAACCAGAGACAACGTTGGGGGCATCTTACCTGGGTTATAGAGAAAAAGAACTGGGCTGTTGCTCAGTGGCCCAAAGTCCTGTTTTCACATGAAAGTGGAGTTTACATTTCATTTGGAAATCAAGGGCCCAGAGTCTGGATGAAGAGTGGAGAGGCACAGAATCCATGTTGAATAAAGTCCAGTGGGAAGTTTCCACAGTCAGTGATGACTTGGGGTGCCATGTCATCTGCTGGTATTGGTCCACTGGTTTTTCTGAAGTCCACAGTCCATGCAGCCACCTACCAGAACATTCTAGAGCATTTCATGCTTCCATCTGTTGACAAACTTTATGGAGATGCTGATTTCATTTTCCAGCAGGACCAACACTTGTTTTAATGACCATGGTGTTGCTGTGCTTGGATTGACCAGCAAACTGGCCTGACCTGAACCCCATAGATAATCTATGGATTATTTTCAAGAGGAAGATGAGAGACGCCAGACCCAAAAAGGCAGATGACCTGAAGGCTGCCGTCAGACCAACCTGGGTTTCTATTACACCTCAGCAGAACCACAAGCTGATTGCTTCATACCACATTGCATCGATAAGGTCATTCATGCAAAAGGAGCCCCAACCCAGTATTGAGCATAGAGCTCATTGGTGCATCGACATTTTGTCTTTACTGATGTTGCGTAATATTAACATTTTCTGAGACTGAATTTCTCATTATCTTTAAGCAATACTCATCAAAATTACTAGACATATAGGCTTGAAATATTTCACTCTGTAATGAATCTATATAAAATGAGTTTCACTCTCTGAAGTAGAGACAAAAAAATAAGGATTTTTTTAACAATATAACATTTTTTTAGATGTGCATGAATACAGTTTGGGGTGGGAAAGACTTTCTGTGACACATGCTTTTACAATGGGTCTCAAGCTCCTGTGATTGGCCAGCATCATATAAAAGAGGGGAAAGATTTTCCAGTATTGTCTTTCAGTTGGACAGCATCCTCTGTCTGAGAGCAGAAATCCTGCCTAGAATGCGTTTTTCCTCACTGAAGTGTTTTGTGCAAGGCCCAAAATGTTGACCTAATTCTTCAATATTGCAACGTTGCAGAGCTTTCTACTGCACTTTTCTTTGGTTTTATGTAAAGGTCTGAAGTCAAGATTTTTCTCCCACTCCCATCTTGCCCAAAATGTTGAGTATTTCTTAACGTAAAATGTTTTGTTTAGTGTGGACGTCTTTGTGATCAAAACTCGTTTTTTGTGAACACTAAGTGAGAATATCTCAACTGTGTTTACATGCCTGGATGAACTTTTCTAAAGTGATTAGCAAACCAAATTATTGATAGAATTACAGAAAAAAACTATTTTTCTTATTAGATTATCTGGTTGTGGTGTAACGGGAGACGAGGAAGGTTCACTCGCATTGCAACCTGCAGATTACCTGCAGTGCACTTCATTATTTCACGCAGGATTCTTTTTTGCAAAGTCACAAATTTCCTCAATCGAATAACCAGCAGCAAACCTCTGAAGTGTTTTTTGAAGAGGTGTGACATGACAAAGACCTCCTTTTTTTTTTTTTTTTTTTGAAAAGGTCTTTATAAATGTAGCAAGTTTGTCCAAATGATTGAAATTATTTGGATCAAGAACCAAGTTTCCCATATCTTTTTATTAAATTTTTTTGTTTGTGTGTTTTGCAGTGGAGCGACGTCTTCAGTCAGTGGTATAGACTGTACCAGTGTTGATTGCTTTCCCCACACAGGGAAATATTTCTCCAGCTTCATAAAATACAGTCAATATGGCAGCAAGACACAACACTATGACGTTAGGTTGCTAAATAACACTTTCTGTGATTCTATTGTCCATTGTTCAGAGTTGATACTTTAACACGGCTGTACAAAACAAATGAAGAATTCTCTGATAAACACACAAAGACCAGTGAATGTTTTGGTTTCACAGCGCAGTGATGAATAAAATAAGCTGTTGGAAATCTTGGTTTATGTTTAATTCATGGTGGATAACCCATTTAGACCAAAAGGTAAAAATACTATGACTGTACTAGGAGTAATGTTTTATTTATTCACTTATGATCCATTAAGCCTTACTAAACTTATTCAACACATGAGCCTTCATGGTAATTAAATCTTTAGACAAAATGAGCATATTTACTTGAATAAACAGTCTGGCTCAATCTGAACAGCAAATAAAGCATGTAGTAACTGAAAGCTATGGGAATAAACGCAACGTTTTGGTTGAGCCATTATAAACCTTTCTCTGCTGAGCTGAACTCTCCACTGTTCCAGATTCAGAGATGGGCAGTAGGTGGCGCTATCACCCAGCTGAAGAAGGGCCTGTTCTGGTTTCATTCCCAGTGGTGCTGGCTAAATATGAAAACCATTAGAAGTTTTAGTGAATTATTCATGTGCCTTTTTATTTCTAAGCTGCTTTAACATTTCAGAGTGCTGGTTACAGATCTTTATTTTTATACCAGAGTAAAATAACCCTTCGCTTTGACCTGTTTTATAGATGTTAGACATATTTATTGATATCAGAATTAGAATTTAATGTGTTTTTATTGAATGTTTTTTTTATTAATGGTGGTTTAGTTAAGTCAATGATTCTTTGTTGTTAATGATTCACAATAATTAGTATATTTTGATTTTAAAAATGTTTTTAATTTAGTTGGAGTTCCAGTTGGGTTGATTGGTTAGTTCTTAGGGTCCTTGTGTTTTGTTTTTTTTTTGTTTGTTTTGTTGTTTTTAATAGAAAATGTAGCAAATGTCAGTTTCATAAAGCTCACTGGTTTGTGTTTCTTCAGCAGGAAAGTGTGTGATGAGCTCTTAATTGCAGCAAAGCGCGGTCTCCAGGCAGTCCATCCCCCCCACCCCCACTCCCCATCGACGCTTTTAAAGAGCAGGTCGGCTGACGTGAAGGCCTGCTTCACCATGAGTGGAAATCCACCTCCACCAGAGGTCATAAATCACAAGAGACCCGGGCGCCTAACCAATCAGCTAGTGTATCTGGAGAAGGTGGTCATGAAAGCGCTGTGGAAACATCAGTATTCGTGGCCTTTTCACCAGCCTGTGGATGCTGTAGCTCTGGGTCTTCCAGTAAGTAGTTCTGTTGTCACATAATGTTTTATTGTTGCTGCACTTTGTGAAAGAATTTAGACTCCTTCAATCGTTTAACTGTTTTTGTTCTTTTACTAGCACAAACTCTACTTTGATTATTTTAAGGAATTTATGTAATAGGCCAACACCGTGTTTTGTATATTTATGAAGTGAGAGGAAGAAGAAGCATAGTTTTCATCATTTTTACAAATCAATCATTGAATTAGGGTGTGCCTGGCTATTATAGCCATTTTAAATTCATCCCTATGAAGAAAGTCCAGTGCACCCAAACGCCTTCTGGAGTCCCTTCATTAGTAAATGGATTTTACCCTGTGTGTAAATGAACTCTAGCTACACAGACAGCTGTGCATTTAAGGCCATTCGTGGACATGCTTTGATCTAAACAACTCCTGCTGTAAGGTAAAGCTCTTCCCAATCTCAGGTGTTTTGCTGCCTACAACAGATTTTTGTACCAAGATATATTTAGCTCCATCCATTTTCCTACTAAACTATGACCAGCTTCCCTAGAGTGTTCAGTGTCAGTCCTCACAGGCCAGGGTCCTGCATGTTTTAGATGTTTCCCAGGTTTACCACAATCTTATCAAATAATTGAATTTCCTGGCCTCTGTGGAGCTTGATGGCATGCTAAGGATGTCCTCAAGCAGTTTGAATCAGCTGGGTTTGATCAGGGACACATCTAAAACATGCAGGCCTGCAGCAAGTAGGTCAAGAAGCTGTATTCTGGTCTCGTCTGAGCAGAGCACCTTCTTCCACATATAAACTGTATCCCCTTCATTGCTTTTGGCAAACAGCAAATGGGACTTCTCGTCAGGTTCTTTCATCAATAGCTTTTTTCCTTCTCTATTATGAAGGCCAGATTTGTGGAGTGCATGCCTAATAGTTGTCAGATACCTCCACCTGAACTACAGATCTCTGTAGCTCCTCCAGAGTTCCCATGGGCCTCTTAGCTGCTTCTTTTGTAAGTGCTTTTGCCTGGCCTATTGTGTTTTCCCTAATGTACTCATACAAACCCCTCCGGCCTTCAAAGAACAAGAATTACTTACAGGTTTACAATCAGGATACTTCTGAATGCAACTGGTTGCAACGGATTTTATCCTCTGCAGTTTTTCCTTTCACTCCATGAAATATATTAATGTTTGGTGTGTAAAGGTCCTGTAAAGCATTGGTAAGTTTCTTCAGTGAAGAACCAGAAACTTCTTCCATTGTGTGCCTTTTTGTGTTTTAGGATTATTATAATATTATTACATATCCTATGGATCTGAGCACTATCAAGAAGCGACTTGAGAACAAGTATTACTGGGAAGTAAGTGAGTGTATAAAAGACTTCAGTGCTATGTTCACCAACTGCTACATGTACAACAAGGTAAGAATACAGTGCTCTATGTACACTGGTATGTTTTCCTTCACCTAAACTGATTGGAAGCAGTATTACTGTTTTTGAGGTGGCCCAGCCAGAGAATCTGTGGAGGGAGCTAAATATGGGTGTGACGGCAAAAAGAAGACTTGGTGCTCACTGCTAAAAAAAAATACTAACTGCTTGTCAGAAGTGTTGATAGCTTTAATGCCAGTAAAGGCTTTTCCACTGATAATTTAGAAAGTGATAAATCCTTTTTTACATGCCAGTTGTGGTTAAAATGCAAACGGAAACATTTTTTATTTTTTTTTTCCCCCGAAACTGATACCCTGTAGACATTGTCTTGCCATCTAGGAGATGCCTGTCATTTCTTTCAGTTTTTTGGTCGAATGCAAATAACTTTAAATCAGAACCTGCCAGTGGTATGAGTCAGTTTGGGCTTATCTGGATGTAAACAAATCAACTTGTAAAGTAGTAAAAAGGCTGCATTCTCCTGCAAAGAATTGCTGTAGTGATATGGCCAAATTCAGTAGCCTCTATGCTTTCTTTGTTTTGTTTTTCTTGTTTCACAGCCTGCAGATGACATTGTTTTTATGGCACAAACCTTGGAAAAGGCCTTTTTGCAGAAATTGTCACAAATGCCAAAGGAGGAGGAGGAGGAGGAGGAGGTTACTACAAACTCTTCTAATGAGCCAGTAAAAGTGAAAAAAGCCCATACAGGTGGATCAGAAATGTGATATGTGTATTATTATTTAAGTTTGTGATGGGGATAAAAGTATCTCATGTATAAATGTTTAAACTGTTAAAGTAATTAGCAATGTAATTAAAGCAATGAGTTCTTTTACATACATAATTCTTCGCGGTCCATCAGCATGTTTTTGCTCCCTGTAAGCAGATGCAGTAAAGCACAAGTCTCGTATATCTGAAGTTGTTCTCCAGCAGATGGTAACGGTCATTCCTCCTGATGTGGCTCAGATCAGCCCACCCAATCAAGTGTCTGCAAAAACACAAACGGTAAGGTTTGATTTGGTCGTAGGCTTTTATCGACAGCCTGAGCATGTTTGTATACTGCAGAGGATTAAATAGGTGGACAATACAAAGCTTATTCCTTTGCCCCAATACTATCTGAATATGCAGATTAAAAAAACCTTGAGGAGGAAAGCTCACGTGGCAACACCCACTACCTCAGCTTTCACAAACAGTGAGGTATCCCCTGATGAAGAACCTTCAGTACCTTGCACATTGCTCTCCAGAACGAGCAACGGAAGGCCCATCAAGCCTCCTAGGAAGGATTTACCGTCTTTTGAGGACAAAAGGGTCAGAATGTCTGAACAGCTCAGGTACTGCAACAATGTCCTCAAAGAGATGCTCTCAAAAAGGCACTATGCCTATGCCTGGCCCTTTTACACACCAGTGGATGCAGTGGCTTTGGGTCTGCACGACTACCATGACATCATTAAGCAGCCTATGGACCTGAGCACCATCAAGGTAAAACTACTGACAAATCTGAATATTTAAATACTACAAAGTCGCACTTTCAAAAAGTATTTTCTGAAACAAGTTTTTCTTTAGAAAAAAATGGATCAGCAAGAGTATGCAGATGCCAAGGAATTTGCTGCTGATATACGACTAATGTTTTCAAACTGCTACAGATACAATCCACCGTCGCATGATGTGGTCTACATGGCAAGAAAGCTGCAGGTATGCTTTTCATGCTCTCTAATATAGGGTAGAACTGCAGAATGTATACAGAGATCTGTATGCATTCTGCAGAAAGGAAATTTGTCACCATTTATTTTTTTTCCCTAACAATGGAACCAATGTTATATCTGGACCTCAGTCACATGGACAACATGTGGGATCAGCTCACTAATCAGTGATTAACACGACTACATTGCCTGACTTGCGACCAGTACTGGGTGAAGACTGGCATGGCATCCCACAGTAGGGTGTAACCAAGCTGGCAACCAGCAGCAGGAGGAGTTGCCAGGCCATTGTGGTTGGGTTGTGTATAATTGTCTTACACACTGCTGAGGTCCATGTTTGTTAAATGGATCAGTAGCTGAATTGCCAAAATGTTTTGTTACTTCAACCATCCTGTCCAATTAACGACACTAAACAAGTCAAAAGCAGAATAAGTTGTTTGTCCTTGGCAAAGAAGATTTGGCTGATGTTCTCTCCTCTGGAAGAACAATTCATTTATTGGCAGCAAAGGTTGGGATGGTTTGAGGGGAAATGAACACACTGTCTAACATTATAAGATCTATTGCCAAGAAGTATTGTTACCAAAAGGGACTGGTCGGCCAAACACAAATTCCTATTTTGTGCAATGTTTATTTCTACTGGTATTTTCTCTAAAAGGATTCTTATTTCATCAGGAGGTTTTCGAAGCCCGCTATATGAACATACCCCAACAGCCAGAAGGGTCCTCCAGCTCTGTCCAGTGTGCCGACAACAGGAAATCTAACAGAGCTGGAAGTCCCTCAACCTCTGAGAGTCCTCAGAGCGAGAACTCCTCTGATTCAGAGAGGTCATCGGATGAGGTTGCCATGCAGCTGGCTCATCTGGAAGAGAAGGTTGGCATCACACAGGCACAAGGTCAATGTATTTTCACCTGGTTTTTCTCACTCTCTGGTCATCTTGGTAGTTGAAAGCCGTCAGGAATCAACTGAAGAGACTTGCCAAAGAGCCTCTGATGAAACCTAAGAAGAGAGAGAAAATGAAAAAGGAAAAGCGAGCCAATGAAAAGGGTCTTGCTCGACTAAAGAATATTTCTGCCAAGTACAACTCCATAGTACAAATGATTTCGAAATGCAAAAGCTCTTCTTTGTAAGTGAAACAAAAACATTTCCCGATTTAGCTTGTTTTTCTTTCACCCCACAGGTAGCATTGAACTGTACTGTGTATTGCGAAATGTGCTCAAGATAACCTGAAATGGCGTTTTTGTGTTTGTAGACTTGGAGGCAGCCCCCACAATGATGGAGTCCCAACAAAATGCAGTGAGATTTTATCAATACCACTGAGTAGCCAGGAGAGGACGCAGTTAAAATCCAACATTGACAAGCTGCCCAGCAAAAAACTGATTGAGATGGTGAACCTCATCAAGAGCAGGGAGACTTGTGTAGAAGCGTCTGAATCTGGGGAGGTCGAAATAGACTTTGAAAAGCTCAAAACGTCCACACTGAGAGCCGTGCAGCAGCTTATTTCATCTGGTCTCAGTAAATGCAACAGCAGCAGAACCAGTAAGTACACCGTACCCCCTCTGCTACTCAGCGTTACTCAACCAGCTTCTAGCAGCTCTATATAGTTTTTTATTTAATTGTTCCACATCTCAATGACTATTTAAGGCTTTTATGTGTTTTGTGTATTAGAAAAAAATGTGTTGATCCCCAAAGGACTGAAGTGTGGAAAAACAAAGGAAGGTGGAAAAACATTAAATATAAGCAACAAAAAGCGCACACTGAAAAAACCGAAGCCATTAGGTAGGAGTGGATCAAATCAACATGTGTCTGATTCCTATTTGAGGCGTTGAGATTTTAAAACGGTGCCTTTTTTCTTCTTGTGAACTGTTGAAGTTGAGGTGTCTGCTAACCAGAGCCGCCTGTCGCCCTTCAGCAAAAGCAGCAGCTCATCAGACCGTTCTGGCAGCAGCAGCAGTGCTAGTAGCTCGAGCTCCAGCACTTGGGATGGTAGTGACTCTGAATCAGGTTAGTTTCTCTGCACAGCTTCCTCCTCACTTCTTCCTGTACTGTTGTTTGAGTTACATCCCACACCTGGGATTTCTTGGTTTTTTGCACTTATCTTCAATACTCCGATTTTATTTAAAAACAAGTTGTGTGTTTTGTTTTTTTTTTTACCACACTTTCTGATTTTTCTTAACACAAATGTGATAAGATGAGATCTTGAGTTTGAATTGTTCAAACCCGAAGACGGGTTCCTTTAGTTTACCATTACCTACAGCTACAATAAAAAAACTGGAAACATGTTTTACTTTGGTAATTTGGCAAACAAAAATCATCAATTCACCAATTATGTTTATTTTTTGGGGTTTTTTGGGGGTTTGTGTCACTTAACTTAAATTTCCAACTTGAAGTGTTTTTTTGTGCTGGTACTTCCAGTAATACAATTAAAATGGTACCACAAGGTGGGAGTAATGCAACTTTTCTGCCCACAGCAATGCTTTTTGAAAGTTCTGTGATGACACAACACCTATAAAACATAATGTAACAAAAAAACAAACACTTTTTGCAATTGTTTGGAAACTATGGCCAACAGGTGGGTAACACCTTTCCTCCCTGTGTGTGGACACTATGTTCTGGTGAAACATGGAAGAATTGGTGAAAATACAGGGACATACAGTTTTGGTCAGAAAGTGGGCATGAATGTCATCTTAATGTAGCTTTATTTTACTGTGAGCATTTTCAACCATGATGCTACCACCATTATGACACCTGTACATACTGAACTGATGCACAAGAGAAGAGCTGCAGAATATATCAGATTACTGTAGTGATCTGCGTACCAGTATGTGCAGTATCGCAATCACAAAGGTCTACTTGGGTGGAATTTTTGATAGTCTGTTGTACGTCAAGTGATTTCACTCTGTGAACACCAATATTTATATGGCCTGTTGGATGAAACCTTGCTGATGTTGAGAGACCAAGATGTTTAAGTTCATGAGTGGTGGCAACACCTTTGATAACAAAGCATGGTGAGGAAATTGTGTGTTAATTGTACATTGCAATATTCAACAAATGTATCAAAAATGAATGGTTTCCCCAGTATCCTGCAGCCCTGCCGAAGAGTCGAATCTGTGAGCTGCAGTGTTACTGAGGTTCACACACTGCTCACACTCATCTCTGTGAAAAAGCTACACTCAGGATTCATTTCTAGTCTAGAGAAAATAGCCAAATTTGGATTAGTTTTTTTTTGGGTCACTCAAATTATTCAGCTTTCTTTCCCTGTGACAGTTGATAAAATGTTGCAACGATGGATGTGTAGAAGAGACTGACAAGGTTCACATCCCCAGATATTGCTGCAAATGCATCAGTGTTGTGTAGCTTAGTCACATCTGAGCTGATGGCAGAATTTATATTGTTGAACAGGTAACTCTGGTGAAGTCTGTCGATGGATGAAAACCTACAGCTAACAGTTCAGCATCTGGACGGCAGAGAACATTTCACAGTAGTGTGTGTTGGTTTCACCATCTATTGTTGACGAGCATGGCTAATCCACCTGTGTTTTATTCATTGCTCCATTCAAATCTGTTTGCTCGTATAATGAAAAAAAAACAGGCAGAGATATTCTATTTGGATCTAATCCTTGTTAGTGTTCAAGGTTGTTCATCTTATTTGCAAGAGATCCTACATCCTCTCTATGATTGATGGAAGACATGGTTTCTCTCCCTCTGCTTTACTCCTGCTCTGCAACCACGCTGTCCATTCTCTTAACTCATCGAGGATTTGAAGTCACACTTTGGGTTTTAATTGGTTATCTTTATCGATGTGGATCTGCTGGGTTGTTCTGATCGGTTACCCGTTTATTTGTTTTGCATAGTTCTGATTTGTAGGGGTGTTGTCTAGGTTGAGGTCTCCCTTGTAAAAGAGATCTCTGATCTTAGTGGGACCTTCCGGTTAAATAAAGGAGGAATATTATTTTTTAAAAAATCTTTCAAACTGGGCAACATGCAAACTAGCATCAGGGGTTTGGGAAATGAATGTTTGCAACCAGAAAACAGGGAAGAAACCTAAATGGAGTAAGCACTTGCAATGTAACAAAGCTGCTAGTTTGGCAAAAAATGCAATAGCTAAATATTTTTAAATACATACAACTATGATGTTAAACTGAACAGACTGTAAAGCCTGAGGACGGGGTGTGTGTGTGTGTGTGTTTTTTTTTTTTTTTTTTTTACAGTGCCAAAAATAAAGAAAAGGTGTAAAGATCCCTGTCAAAAAGTGCACCAACAGGTAAAATGTTCTATATCTGCTCCCAGAATTACAACTGGCTAGACTGCAGATGTTAACATTGTTTATCCTCAAATTAAAGGTGACACACAATCCCAGCAATAACCAGATATCAGAGAGCAGACCTTCCTCAAAGGCCTCGACCAGAACCTGTCATCCTTTACATCCCATTAAGTCCATGGTTCCAGAAACTAAATACGATCTAACACAGCAAACTGCAGACCACATTTATGATGTGCTGCCCATCTCACCTCAAGGTAAATCTTCTTTAGATTTTCATGAGGAGTGTCCTGATTTGTCAGTTCTAGCTGTAGAGGCTGTTCTTTTGGGTCAGAAAATAATTGGGGTGTTTACTCCTCTGTTGAAATATTAACAAGCTTCTCTCTATATTTTCCATCTGCTTTTTCTGTGGAGAACCCGGTTATAATGCTTTATTTCTGGTTTAGTTCTCTTCATGATGTATCTCTTGTATTTCTAAGTAACCAGTTTTCTAAAGCTGTGATGAATGGTGTCATGAACCGTTGGCAGGTTTGTGTACGCTCTTATCCCCCATGGCTTCTCCTGGAGTGCTGCCAGATTGGGCTGCAGCCAGATTTCAGGTACTCTGCACTAAATGGAAGAACTTAGCAGTGAGTTTGTTCCTTTGGAGTAAGCCTTGGAACCAGAACTGGTCTTGGAAAGAATACGTAATAATGATGAGTTGCATTATAATAAAATTTCTGACATTGAATTTTAAATCTGAATTATTTTTATTCCATGGAATTGAACGTGAGCTATGAAAGGGTGGTCTTTACGATGTTATGGTGTATTTATAGTTTGTTGCTGTTATTACTATCGAGGCCTTTCAGAAGGTATGAAATTTGCTTGGAGCAAGAAAGTGTGGAGAATGGAAAGAATAGTTTCTACACGGATCATTCTGTACTATCAGGATCCGTCAATGTGTAAAACCTGACTCACCTTTAGCAGGGTCCAGTGCTGTCCCCTCTCACAGATAGTCCATTGCTGTGCAAAGAAGAGACGGGTTGCAGTAAGTTCCTTGGAGACATATTGTCTGATGTCCCTTTTTTCTGCTTTGTGAGTTTTTAATAAAACGTTTGTTTTTGAAAGTTGATATGACAGATTTCAGGGACCCTGAGGATTTTTCTGACAGCCAGGGGAGCAATATACCCCACATCCAGACCACAATTACATCAACTGAAGAGGAAAAATCACAAATTACTAAAAAGGTTGGACATGTTTAACTTTATCCTTTTTTTAACCTTTTTTTAATGCTGACAAATGAATAAGGGGGCTTTAAAACCAAAAATGTGAAAACAGGTGCAAAAATAAATGAGTTTTAAAACAAACTTCAGATAAATGCTGTCACTTCTCTTTGTCAGGGCATTTTCCTGAAAAATGCTGATTCTTGGGCAAAACTAGTGAGACAGTCGGCCACTCCAGCTGCTATCAAGGCCTCCAAGGACAGCTTCCGGCTGTTCCGAAAGGCCGCCATGGAAAAGGAAGAACGGGAGAAAGCAGTGAAGAAGAAACCATTGGATGAAATCGGAGAGATGGAGGCTGCTGAAAGAAGCAGGTATATATCAAAGAAGTCAAACTGTTTCATGTGTTGCAGTTCATTAATAGAGTTGAAAGAGTTCATTTTCCTCAGAGCTTTTGCTCTTTTCCAGTTTAAAATCTTGCCAAAGCATGTTGTTCTTCAGGATTCTGTGTTTCAGACCTTCTCTCTTTCAGTCTTCAAGGCTTGCGTAAAACAGAAGAACCTCCTGAGAAGATTGAACAAGATCCTGATGTGCTAGAGAGCATCTGCCCAGAGGCTGGATTGGATGCTCCCAAACGTGTCAAGAAGCAAAAATCTCCAAGTGAAACAAAGCCCCAAACCCAACAGTGTTGCATGGATAAAGAGCGAGAGCTGGCCCGCAGGAAAGAGCAGGAACGTCGCAGACGGGAGGCTGTTAGTGCAGTTCACTGTTTCTCACCTAGTTGTCATTTTCTTCAGTTGTTGATGGAAATCCCATTTTAACTTTTTGGCTTTTCTCTTTGCATAGATGTCTGGCATTGACATGACCATGCAGCGGGACATCATGACTACATTTGAACTTTACCTGGACTGATGAATGAAGCTGTACCTCCAAGGTCTTCGCTTGTCCTGGGTTTAATAGTGTGAGCTGTTCTCTCTGACTTGTGGCATGAAACACAAACTTAAACTTGCCATTGAGCTTAAAGAATAAACTTGTACGGAGACATAAAAGGTCAAATGCAAATGGTTCCTTCTGTTTAGCATTTGGTATTTGCACTAATTCACTCTTGAGCTTCTCATAAAGTGTTTATAGCACTGGTATTATTTGAACTCTCATTTCCTGCATTGTCCTTTTTGCTACAGTTTTTCGTGTTTCTGTTGTCAAATGTTAAGTTCTGTTCTTTGTTTTAATTGATTCCTTTCAGTTGATTGACACAATGTTACGGTCATCTTGTCCTCAGATGTTTCAGTCACATGTGCATCATACATTCCTGCGTTACAGTAATATGCTAATATGTGGAATGATGAATAGGGTATTAATATTTCAGTGTTAACTGTGCATGCCCTGCATGTCTGGTCATACAGTTCCGACTGTTAAGCAGTTGTGAACAATAGTAGCATATCATCCAAGCTGTTTGTATATGTTCTCTTTTAATTAACAAAATAAAGCTATTTTCACTAATCAATCTGCAATGGTCCATGATTGAGTCTGATCATTTATTGCATTTTGGTCTATGCTGCCACTATGTTCTTTCTTGTGCTCCAGACCTTTCCATTCTTCAATAGGTTTTCTCTAATACTTATATTAGGACCACTGTAAAAAAACATGAACCTGTTACAAGTCGTCGTTGGACCGGATCCAGTATGTCAAACTGGAACTTTTCAGGAAATAAACTATTTCTAAATGTAAACTTGTTTGATGAATGTTGCATACTTTAAAAAAATATATACAAGTATGCCCATATTATTCATACTCCTGACTAATTTAGATTTAAACAAATCTTTAAACTTAATTAAAAGATTATATTACTTCCAGTCAGAAGAACTATTAAAGATTTTTAAGTGGCCTGGTGACTGTCCTTGAATCTAATACAGAGCCTGTTGATGGGGTCGAAAGATTAGGGTGATGGCAAGGAGATCTATTCTCAAAGAGTCAAATCCTAGTGGAAACATGCAAAATGCTTTTTGGCAGTGAAGGAGGCATTTGACTGCTGTAATGCCAATAAAGATTTTTCCATTGATTAAGGACAAGGTTATAAATCATTTTCAACATGTACTCGTACTCGTCGTCTTCTGCTTCATCCGGGACCGGGTCGCGGGGGCAGCAGACTCGGAGACACCCAGGCGTCCCTCTCCCCAGACACCACCTCCAGCTCCTCAGGGAGGGCCCCAAGGCATTCCCAGGCTGCCGAGAGACATAGTCCCTCCAGCATGTCCTGGGCCATCCCCTGGGCCTCCTCCCGGTGGGACGTGCCTGGAACACCTCCCGAGGAAGGCGTGCAAGAGGGATCCGGTACAGATACCCGAGCCACCTCAACTGGCTCCTCTTGATGTGGAGGAGCAGCGACTCTACTCTGAGCTCCTCCCGGATGGCTGACCACCTCACCCTATCTCTAAGGGAGTACCCGGCCACCCTACGGAGTAAGGTAATTTCAGCCACTTTATATCTGGGTTCTCGTTCTTTTAGTAATGACCCAAAGTTCACCACAACGGACCGGCACAGCGTCCCCATTACTGCAGCAGCCACACCGATCCGTTTGTCGATTGCCCGCTCCATTCTCCCCTCACTCGTGAACAAAACCCCGAGATACTTGAACTACCACTTGAGGCAGGAACTCCCCTCCAACCTGAAAAGGACAAGCCAGCCTTTTCCGGTCGAGAACCATGGCCTTGGACTTGGAGGAGCTGATCTTCATCCCAGCTGCTTGACACTTGGCTGCAAACCGCCCCATGCTGTAGGTTTTGGCTAGAGGGGGCCAGCAGGACCACGTCATCTGCAAAAAGAAGAGACAAAATCCACTGGTCCCCAAACCAGACCACCTCCGGCCCTTGGCTGCACCCAGAAATCCTGTCCATAAAAGTTATGAAAAGGACCAGTGACAAAGGGTAGCCCCGCCGGAGTCCAACATATACCGGAAACAGGTCAGACTTAGTGCCGGCAATGCGGACCAAACTCCTGCTCTGCATATGCAGAGATTGGATGGCCCCTATAGGGCCCCCGACTCCGTACTCCTGGTGCACTCCCCACAGGGCACCATGAGGGACACAGTCGAATGCCTTCTCCAGGTCCACAAAACACATGTGGACTGGTTGGGCAAACTCCTACGAACCCTCGACTAGCCTGCAGAGGGTGTAGAGTTGGTCCAGTGTTCCACGGTAGCGATGTAAACCAAACTGTGCCTCCTGAAGCCGAGGTTCAACTATCGGCTGGACTCTCCTCTCCATTACCCTTACAAGGGAGGCTGAGGAGTTTGATCCCCCTATAGTTGGAACACACCCTCTGGTCACCCTTCTTATGAAGGGGGACCACCACCCCAGTCTGCCAGTCAAGAGGCACTGTCCCCGACCGCCACGCATTGTTGAAGAGGTGTGTCAACTATGACAGCCCCACAACATTCAGAGACTTGAGGTACTCAGGGTGGATCTCCTCCAACCCTGAAGCTCTGTCACCGTGGAGTTTTTTAACCACCAACCAACTCGGTGACTTCAGCCTGGGTGATGAAAGAGTCCAACCCCGAGTCCCCAGCCTCTGCTTCCATCAGGGAATGTGTGACGGCAGGATTGAGGAGATCCTCGAAATACTCCTTCCACCGCCCGATAACGTCCCCAGTCGAGGTCAGCAGCTCCCCACCCCCACTTTAAACCGTGTTGGTGAAGCACTGCTTCCTCCTCCTGACGCGCTGGACGGTTTGCCAGAATCGTTTCGAGGCCAACCAGTAGGCCTTCTCTATGGCCTCACTGAACTCCTCCCAGGCCTGAGTTTTTGCCTCTGCCACAATCCGGGCCGCAGCATGCTTGGCCTCACAGTTCCCTTCAGCCGCCTCAGGAGTCCCCCAAGCCAACTATAGCCGATAGGACTCCTTCTTCTGCTTGACAGCATCCCATACTGTCGGGGTCCACCACTGGGTTCGGGGATTGCTGCCACGACAGGCACCGCAGACCTTACGGCCACAGCTACGGGCAGCGGCATCGACAATAGATGTGGAGAACATGGTCCACTCAGACTCTATGTCTCCAACCTCCCGCGGAATCTGGTCAAAGTTCTCCTGGCGGTGGGAGTTGAACGCATCCCTGGCCAAGGGCTCCGCCAGACGTTCCAAGCAGACCCTCACTATGCGCTTGGGCCTGCCAAGTCTGTCCAGCTTTCTCCTCTTTCACCAGGTCAGACTCACCACCAGGTGGTTATCAGTGGACAGCTCAGCCCCTCTCTTAACCCGTGTCCAAAAAATGCGGCCGAAGGTCTGAAGACACAACAACATAGTCAATCATCGACCTCCTGCTTAGGGTGTCCTGGTGCCAAGTGCACCAGAACACTCGAAGGCATTTTCAACATGCCTATATTTATTACATCAAAACAGTATAAAATAGAAAAAAAATGTTCAAAACTGACATGAAGGGTGACCTGTGTCCACCACTGATTTAAAAAAAATGCACCTGACATTGAAAGGAATTGTGTTTAAGCAGATGTTGCCAGTGGGGTTGTGCATTATGATCCAACATCTCCAGGTGGGCTCATCGTTGCAGAAAAGGTTGTTGCACAAATCCTGTTTCTCTACATGCAACTTTGCAAACTTTGTCCGTATTTTAGTTAGGATCTTTAAAGTGAGGTTCTGTGGAGTTACCTGTGATAGTTTTCTTAGCTGTAGTAGAAAGATGCCATCACCGTAAGTTTGAGTAACTTAAACTGGTAATGTTCATATCAGGGTGATGTAATGGTATGTTGAGAGTAGCAGTCTAGGATTTTCCCAACAGACCATTGTTATGCTTTTTTTTTCCAGCTGAATGGTGTCCCTGTCTCAATGTCATCAGGAGTTTTTTTCAATTACAGGTAAATCTTAAAAAATATTTAAATATTGGGAAATATTTTATAAATTTTTGACCCATCTCAGAAAGTGAAACTCATATATAGATTCATTACACCCTAATCAGCTAATGGACTCAGAACCTGAGCCTCTAACTGTCTGTCAGTCTGGGTCAGTAGGCTACACAATCATGGGGGAGACTGCTGACTGGACAGATGTCCAGATGACAGCCATTGAGACCCTCCACCCAAGGGTCATTGCTAAAAAAGCTGGTTGTTCAAAGTGCTGAATCCAAGCATATTTATAGCAGCTGCAGCCTTAAGAGGATTGTCAAGCAAAATCCATTCAGGAATTTAGGGGAATTTCACAAGGAGTGGACTGAGGCTGGAGTTATCACATCAAGAGCCACTACGCAGAGACAAATCCTTTATGGGCTACAAATGTCACATTCCTCATGTCAAGCCACTCATGAACCAGAGACAACCTCAGCAGCATCTTAACTGAGCTACGGAGAAAAAGAACTGGACTGCTGCTCAGTGGTCCAAAGTGATATTTTCAGATGAAAGTAAATTCTGCATTTCATTTGTAAATCAAGGTCCCAGATTCCGGTGGAAGAGTGGAGAGGCACAGAATCAACGTTGATTAAAGTCCAGTGTAAAGTTTCCACAGTCAGTGATGGTTTGGGGTGCCATGTCATCTGCTGGTGTTAATCCACTGTGTTTTCTGAAGTACATGATCAATACAGCCATCTACCAGGAAATTATAGAGCACTTCATTTATGGAAATGGTGATTACAATTTTCTATCAGGACTTGTTTCCTTCCACACTGCCAGAGGTGCCAACACCTGCTTCATTGTCCATGGTGTTACTGTCCTTGATTGGCCAGCAAACTCTCCTGACCTGAACCCCTTAGAGAATCAATGGAAAATTGTCCAGAGGAAGATGAGAATCTTCAATCTTCAATCTACAATGTAGATGACGGGATTCTGCCATCAAGGCAACCTGGGCTTCCATTACACCTCAGCAGAACCAGAAGCTGATCACCTGATCACAGAAATTAACATACTTCCTAGAAGCCTGACATTGCTGTTTAAAATATCCTTTTATATTTATCTTATGTAATATTCCAAGACACTTTAGGTTTTCACTATCTGTAAGCAATAGTAATAATTTTAAGAAATAAAGGCTTGAAATATTTTTCTCTATGTGTAAATGACAACTTAATGCGCAAACGTTTACACAATATTAAAACTTCTGAGATGCACCTAATAATGACCTAATTAACTAACACTCTAGAGAGAAGTGCTCAGTCCTTACATGCCTCTAGTGACAACACCTAAGGTAACTAATCAGTTTTTTTTCTTTTAGCTCTTTATCCTATGAAGCTACAGTTGAAACTTTGAGTCGTAAATAATGACACTGAATAGATTTCAGGAAATCTTTGCAGCGGTTTGCAGAGATGAACACATCAGACTAGAATGGCCAGATGTCTTTTTCTAATACCTTGAGCTGAACTGTCAAATCACTTGACTGTTTAAGGTGGTGACACCTAGAATATAACATGCACTAATATTATCAGTAACGGATATGCACAAAAAACAAAAGGAAAATTTGAAACAGGAATATAAATAGATTTGTGCCGATTAAAGTTAAATTCAATTCAGTTTTATATATAGTGCCAATTCACAACACGTGTCGTTTCAAGGCATTTTACAAAGTCAGTTCAATCGAATCATACAGAAGTTCCAAATATGGTGCCATTTGTTTCAGCTTTGCCATCCACAGCAGCATCCACCATGGTTTGAGGTTTGCAAGTGGAGTCCAACTCTTGCTCAAACGTGTACGGTTGAAGGAACTTAAATGCTGTAGTGCTGATTCTGTCAAAAGTTGCTCAGCCAACATGGTGTATACAAATAACAGCTGACCATTCTTGTGCCTCTTGTGATGTCATGGACCCAAACACACAAAGCAGAGAACCTTTCAAATATGTTTTGTGAAAGTCCAAATCCATTTGTTACATTATTATGTATAGTTGTAGAAAAACGTGCAATTAGAGAGTAGCTTTAAATCTTTCCCACTGTAGAATCATTATTTATAATGATGGACTTCAAATGCTGTAGTTTTATTGAAGGCCTTATGAACCTTCCCAGATTAAGAGGCATCAGAGTGCAGGAAGACCTTCAGCCAATTTCTGTGGAGTAAATCATATTTCCAGATTGGCATGGCAGGTTGTGATTTGTTCATGGCAGGATTGTACAGAGATGTCTCTATCAGAAAGGTGAGGTAGGTCCCAGAGAGCATTGAGGAACTGCATGCAAA
Organism: Crenichthys baileyi; assembly: GCA_036173005.1. Lineage (NCBI taxonomy): Eukaryota > Metazoa > Chordata > Actinopteri > Cyprinodontiformes > Goodeidae > Crenichthys > Crenichthys baileyi. The sequence goes on from JAHHUM010002620.1 coordinate 561,073, forward strand.
CCATAAAGGAGCCAGTTGCTTAAGTAAGGATGTTACCACAAACATGGTTAATCTTCAGTTGATGACAGGATTTCAAGCCAGTCTTCTACTGCTGTGACGATACTCATTCTTGATCAGATCAGAGGTGTGACACTCTTAGGACCATTTCGTTTGTCTTTCTGCCCTGGCATTGTTTTTAAAAATACACGTGTACTCCAGATTAGCAAAATGCTAAAACTCTGATAATAGTCAACTGCTTTTGATTAGCAGCTCATCCTGCTACTTTTCCACCAAAATCTTATGGAAACTGCCAACTGTTTCCATTTTGCTTCATTTTTGCTGAATAAACTATGACAGTGTGGAATCTATTGTGTTTATTTTTATAAACTTGAGTTTAGAATTTAAATAATTTTAGAGCCCTGTAAAAACTAGATCACCTTTATTATGTCCTGATACACTAAATTGCCAAATGTCTTCACTTATGAACTTGATTGACATCCCATTCTTAATCCACAGGGTTTTATATGATGCTGCTCCACCCAACTAATTTCAACTGTTCAGGGAAGGCTTTTCACAAGGTTTAGGAATGTGTTTATTGGAATTTTAACATTCTTTCAGAAGCGCATTTGTAAGGTAACACACTGATGTTGGGCGAGAAGGTCTTTCTTGCAGTTTCTGTTCTAATTCATCACATGTTTTGTTGAGCCATGATTCATCACTCCAGAGAACACGCTTAGCTGCAGGTGCCAAGCCATGGAAACCCATATCATGAAGCCATCTATGCCCTCGTCTTTGCTAATCTGAAGCTGACCTCCAACCTCATGAAGGTTCGCTATCATGCCCACATCTGTGTCATCACAGGGCCAGTAGACTGGTGTTGACCTCTCCTAATTCTTCTAATGATTTTGATACACCCATTTCATTATTACAAAACACAAATATTACAGCCCCTACCATTCACTCCATAGCTTAGACCTGCCTGGCGAGATCTTTGAAAATAACTTGAATAAATCCCCAGAGCAGCTGACTGCATTCTGAGCACGCAGGCTGTGTTGTCATTGCGGCGTTGTTGCCATAGCAGCGACTTGATGCCGTGGCGCTTTGCAGTGATTGCTCTGTGTTGCCTCTCTAAAACGGCGCCTTCTTTTCTCGGCTGAGATGTAAAGAGTGAAAACAAAGAAAAACCATGGGTGTCCGCAAGGAACGGGTTACTGGCGGACATTCGGTCCGTTCTTATCTCTCGGTCAGCATCTTATGCCGCTAAACCACCGTCGCTGTCACACGCAAACGTGAAATCTGACGTGGTGCCACCGTCCCATTCAGACGCTTGTCGGGACCCTCCCTTAAAACAGTCGTGCGTATGAGCTGGTAGCGAGACAACGGGGCCACCGGAGCCGAGGTTCAACACCAGCGGCCGGTTGTAGGAAGGGAATCAATAGTCAACGCGACCTGGATTGATTTCCTGCGGCTATGCGAAGATGGCGAGAGTGCTCCATAACTTATTTTTATTTCTAGTCAGACTTGCGCTGAAAATCAGAGTTTGGGGATACTGGTCGCTAATTTACGGTTATTGTGCTCTCTGCACCACCGCAGCCCTGCTGAAACTTTGCTGGAACATCGTGCTGAGGCCGACAACAACCTTCCAGTGGGGGACCCGTGAAACTCCCCCGGCTTGTCTGAATGACACGTCCTTGGGAACTCATTGTTATGTTAGGATCAAGGTAAGACATACACGCGCGCTGTCTCGCGCCGGGGCTGGAACTCATTGTGTTTGAGTCCCTCGCGCAAGTGTGCACGTGTTCTCCCACACCTTTTTCCGCCGCGTCGTGACGAGCCGGACGGGGCCTGGTTCTGTTGAGCCAAATCGTGAAGCGTCTCTGTTGTTGTGCTGTTGATTTGGCGGAGCTCAGGTGGTGGTGCTGAAAGAACAGCTCCTCCGCCTCATTGCTCTGCTTGCAGCGAGGCACAGCCTGCCTCCAACCACCAACCTACAGAATGTGTCAAAGATTATGTAATTTAGTATGCTGGTCATTAAATCCTCCCTCAAAACAAACACACTGTGAGTAGGAGAGTTTTCACATTTTTTTTCTAGTAATCTGCCACAAGTACAAGAGGAACTCGGGATTCAGCTGCAGACTGTGTTTACTGAAGCTTTACGTGTGGTAACATGCTGATCGGGGACTTCGTTGATAATCCGTTGAGCAGTTCTACCCATAGAGATGCTTCATGTTTATTCTGTCAAATAAAATAACGAGCTGTAGTCTACACTCTAGATTTAAGTGAAAATACATATAGCGAAGAGAGGAGAGCAGTAAAATGAAACTACTGGTTATTATACGAAGGTGCATTGATGTGCTCCAGTTTGGTCAGCATGTTTTGTCCATCTTTGGTGTCCTGTGACCAACATGCCTTGTTAGAATTGCATTTTTTCAAAACGACAGTCCAGAGAGGATCATTGTCTGGAGGTTTGTCTTTGATGTGGAAGCGCTGCAACAGAGATTAGGCATGTGCATATTCTGATCCTCTGCCTGTTGTGAACAAAAAATGTTTGCAAGCAGTTGAATCTTATAACAGTGTTTATGAGCTGCATTTATGCAATGCACTCACACCTCTCAAATTAGTTAATGCTTGGTCATGTACAACCACATACTGTAATGTATTTTATTGGGACTTTGTGTAACATGCCTTTACAAAGTAGTGCAGATTTGTCAACAACAATTGAACACAAATTCTCAATTGGATTTAGGTCTGGAATTAACCTGGAGCATTCTAACACATGAAAATATTTTGATCTTAACCCTTCCATTATATGTCTGGCTGTATGTTTAGCGTCATTGCCCTACAGGAAGGTGAACCTCTGCTTCAGACTTTAGTCTTTGAAAGCCCCTTAAAGGCTTTCTTCCAGGTTTGCACTTTATTTACCACCACCTATAGATGTAGGTAATTAAAGGGCAAACCTTTATTTATGGGTAGCTATATCTACCCATAAATTCTGAATAGCTTCCTTGTTCCTGCTAAAGACAGCCACCCACCCAGTACGATGCTGCCATCACCAAGTTCTACGGGGTTGTGTGTTCAGGTTGATGTGGAGTGTTTGTTTTCTGCTACTTGTAGTGTTATACGTCTCAATTTATTCCATGGTTTTTAAGTTATGTTTTAAAACCACAAAAACATCCATTGTACAGTTTGACATGACCACTACACACTAAACAATGAATGCTTAGGAGGAATAGTTACATTAACTTTTTCACTCAAAGAGGCATAGACAGGTGGATTAGTGACATGGATGATCAAAAGGTGGAGTTTCGGACTGGCCAGTGACCGCTCTTTCTCCTGAGACCTACAACATGCATTATGAAATAAAACAAGGCACCAGTTAAGGTGGATGTAAAATCCTTAAAGGTAACCGTCAGACACGTTTGACTGGTAAATGTTTCTGTGCAAAGACAGTATCTAACCATAAGGAGCTGCTTTCAGATGTAAATCAGAATCAGAATCAGCTTTATTGCCAAGTTTGTACAGACAAACAAGGAATTTGACTCCGGTACACAATCATAAAAACCAAGTTGTACTAAAATGTTCAATAAGAGTTGGCTTATGATGACCTTCTGTGTTGTAGACTGGCGCGCGTGTGTATGTGTGTGTGTGTGTGTGTGTGTGTGTTTCTGTTTTGGCATCACAGTCAAAACCAATTTTCCGATATCACCATGAAATTGAGGGCCATTTGTGCCAAAGTGAGGACATTTTGCTGGTCCTCACGAACCTATTTTGCTAACGGTTAGGTTTAGAACTAAGGTGTGAATTGAGTTTAGGTTAAGGTTAGGGTTAGGCATGCACTGATAATGGTTAGGTTTAGGGTTATTGTCAGGGTTAGGGGATAGAAAGGGTTGAAAATGACTGAAAATCAATGGTAGTCAGTGGGAGTCAACACATGGTCCTCACTACATATAGCAAAACAAAAGTGTGTGTGTGTGTGTGTGTGTGTGTACAAAGCTTTAACATTAGCTGATTCTCATTTTTACATTTCAGTTACTATAAATCATGAATGCACAAGTGCTGAGCGGGTATGTTGTTGGTAATAAGGTTGTCAGCCCAGTCTTTATTTGAGTGCCTTTCCTTTCTGCAGGAGTCTGGCCTTCGGTTTCACTACGTTGCTGCTGGGGAGAGAGGAAAGCCCCTCATGCTGTTTTTGCATGGCTTCCCGGAGTTCTGGTAAGTCGAAGGGGGGAAAAACCCCGGGTGTGGCGAATCTGGGCCCTGATGCAAAAGAGTCAGTAAGATTATTTTTATGCAGTTGCTCTGTATTTTGTGTAGCCGTCACCCCTCTAAAACTTCCCCTGACTATAGAATTTCTTCACTTTAAGGTTGCTGCAGGTCTGATAAATATCTGTGCTCTGATTCTAAGACTGCATGCAGAAATCCATACTGGCCTTATTCACAGACATAGTTTCTATTTGGCATGTGGGATCCAAAACCTTTAATATCTCCTTATTCTGAAATGGAAAAAGAAGATGTTGAGCCGTGTACCCTGGACTGGGGCCAATAAGCTATAAGCCTGTCCATATCTGTAGGACGTTATGTAGGCTGAAGCTCAGAAAAGGGTTCATTTAACAGTAGGCAGGAGCTGTTTCTGCTTCACTCTCCATTTTCCTGATTGGAATCATGAACTGAGCTGAAGGTGGTCAGAAAGACTTGCACTGAAAATAGAGTGGGATGTGCAGTGCCCTAAAGAAGTATTCATAACCATTGAACTTTTTCACATTTTGTCACATTAAAGTTCAAGCTTCATTGAATTTTAATAGTATGTTATGAGAGAGACCAACGCAAAGTAGAGTACAGTGGGAAGAAAAGGATTAAAAATGAAAATGTGTCCCATGCCCTCCTGAGCCAATATTTTTTCACACTTCACTGCAGTTACAGCAGCAAATGTCCTGGGCTATATTTCCTATTCCTCATCGCAAAATAGCTGACGATCAGTCAGATGAAACAGAGAGCAGAACGGGATTTTAAGTCATTCCACAAATTCTTAAATGGATTCTGGGCTGAACTTTGGCTGGGCCAATCTAACACATGAAAATGATTTCATCTGAACCATTCTGTGTTTAGCTCTATCTTCCCATCGGCTCTGACCAGTTTTTCTGGCCCCACAGCATGATGGAGCCACCACCATGTTTCACAGTGAGAATGGTGTGTTCAGGGTGATGTGTAGTGTTAGTACCTGCCACATTAAAATTTAGTTTTTCACTCATTTACTGATTACCTTTTTTTCTGAGCTGGGAGGGAGCAGTCTATGGCCATACTAAAATATAGTCTTCATCAGAGATGGAAGCAGACTTACCATTGGAGTCCTTAACCTACCTGGAAGACCTTTTTTGTCACTGAATCTAAATATTTATCTCTTGATTAATTGATCACATATTTATAAAACATGTAAAACCTCTGGAAAATAAAAATTCTCTATGTAAGGAAAATTATATTTAATAAATAATTGTCAAACTTAATTTTATTGGCACATTAGTTTTAATTTGCATTGTGACTCATTGGAAATCCATAAACGTAATGTGTGGACTGTGCAGAAACCCTGACAGGATCAAAATGTTGTTGCTGACTGAATGCCTGTGTTCCTCAGGTTCTCCTGGCGCTACCAGCTGCGAGAGTTTAAGAGTGAGTTCCGTGTAGTGGCCATCGACATGCGCGGCTACGGTGAATCTGACCTGCCGCTCTCCACTGAGAGTTACCGCCTTGATTACCTGGTCACCGACATTAAGGACATTGTGGAGTACCTGGGTAAGAAGTGTGTGTCTGCCATCTTTATATAACCCAGAGCGCTGGAGCGTGTTGTGACCGTGTCTCAGGTCAAAAATAAACTTGTTTATCAGTTCTAATCTTTGGACAGGCCTGCAGCACAGCATGACAAACTTCCTGTGAGTCAGACAGAGGCCCAGCAGTCTGCTCTCTCCACCCTAACACTAGCAGAAGGCAAGCTTGAGGCTGTCCTCTCACACCAGCATTATCTGACAATTATCTGAGCAGAATAGCTGTTGTTACGCTTTTACTCTTCAAACTAGCTCATTTTTTAAGGTTCTATATATATTCAGCACTAAAATGTCAGTGAAGATTTAGGTTCACAGTTGTCACTTCATACCCAAATGTGTTAAAGTGGTTTCTTTTGCAGCAGTTACAAGAAAACTGATCTAATTCGAATGGTCGCTTTATGATTTTCCTGCAGTTGCCTTTACTTGTTCATTAGCATGAAGATTGTCTGTATTTGAAGAAGAACGAAGCCAATGGCACTTTGCAGCACATTAGATGTGCCCTCGTGTGGTTGGTCTTATTTTAGATCAAAGCAATAAACCCATTATAGCAACTATTTAACCAGTTAAAGAGGCACAAGCTGTACATCAACGTCCAGCACTGACATATTTTTTCATTTTAAACACATGTTTATAAGAACCCTTAGCCAGCACACATACTCGTACAACACTAAACTACAGAAGGCTTTGCCTGGGCTTTAAGAGAGAGTCTCACAGTTTGTCTACCAATTGTATGGCTAATGGGCGTTTAGGTTGCAGTGAGCAAATGAAAGCTTTCTCATTTAAATCAGTCACAGACAGCTGAAAATAAAGCTGACTACAGACGCTGACAGCCACTATATGTTAGTGGTGACAACAACATTGTGCTGATAACTTAGCCTAAACCAGCTAAGTTATGGTTGAGGTGCGAACACACCCTCCATTTGTGCTACCTGTGCGACCCCTTCCCTTTTCCAATGGTTATAATCAGTCTGACAGAGAGAGGTACCCCCAATCCTTGTGGTTTTTAGTATAACAATGACCATCAGTGGGCTCTAGATTGATAAACTTTATCAGTTTATTATTTTACTTAGTACCCCTACACATAGCCCATTCTAAAATGACCAAACTCTAACACTCAGTAGTTTATTCTAACCTCCCCAACAACCCTACACCATTCCAAACCCTTTGTGAAGTACCTTGAGACGACATGTGTTGTGAATTGGCGCTATATAAATAAAAACTGACTGAACTGAATATGTTCATTTGTTGGTTCTATAATGTAATTCAAGCTTGAAGCAATAATTCATTTTTACCTTACAGAGTAAGCCAATAGTGCAGTTTTAAATGAGAAACCATAAATCTATTCATTTAAATCTAGAATGCAGCAGCTGTGAAATTTATATATTCTAATTGTGATATACTCTGGTTAATAGCCAGTAATATCCGTCTTATTTTTTTTTCCATGTAACACTAGAAAAACAATTCCATCTGCTTTAGAAAATAAAATTTATTTAAAATCATTGTAAGAGAAAGTAATTTAATGACAATAGTACTATTAGCCTGAAGCACTGTTCCTGACCTGAGCCCAGTGAGGGGCTCAGACCTTGGTACTATCCCCCAACAGCTTTGGAGCACATTCCTGGTGAAACATTAAAGAAAGCACTATTTTAGTAAAGGCAGTGATGGATGTTGGATAGCTTCCTGCATTGTTCCTGCTGTCACTGTCAGTTACTTCACAGGCTGTCAGGAGCAAAGCACTCAATAATTCATCCTGCTGTGCAAATCATGATGGTCACTTGAGCGGAGAACAGCTTGCTCTGATTGTACAATACCTGCTGTCCTCTGCTCAGCTACTAGGCTACAGAGACCTTTATGCATTTATGACCCACACCTCTGTGAAAAATCCACACTTAACATTAGTGAGTTGCAAATGTATTCATACCACTTGAAATTTTTTTTCATGTTACAGCTGCATTGTATTTCTTGGGATTTTATCTGACGGGTCAACAGAAAGTAGTCCATGAGTATAAAGTGGAGGAAGAATGATACATGGTTTTCAAATAGTCAGTCAGTCATTGCTACCACTTATTCCATAGTGGGTCGCGGGGGAGCTGGTGCCTATCTACAGCAGTCTATAGGCGAGAGGCAGGGTACACCCTGGACAGGCTGCCAGTCCATCACAGGGAAACAGACAAACAACCATCCACACACTCATTCATACACCTAAGGGCAATTTAGAGTGACCAATTAGCCTAACAGGCATGTCTTTGGACTGTGGGAGGAAGCTGGAGTACCCGGTGAGAACCCACACATGCACGGGGAGAACATGCAAACTCCATACAGAAAGACCCCCGGCCGGGAATCGAACCCAGGACCTTCTTGCTGCAATGCAACAGTGCTACCAACTGCGCCACCATGCAGCCCAAATAAAAACAGACAATTGGATCTGGATCTAGAGTTTTTTCTGTGGCATTCTGACACATGAATATGCTTTGATTTAAACCATTGGTGTCCAGCTCCAGTCCTCAAGGCCAGTGTCCTTCCTGTTTTAGATGCGTCTCTGCTCCAACACAGCTGATTCAAATGGTCCAACTGCCTCCCCAGCATGTCATAAAGTTCTGCAGAGGTCTGCTAATGAACCATCATTTAATTCAGGTATGTTAAACCTGGAAAAGAACTGGACACCACTGATTTAAGCCATCCCATCATTGCTATGGATGTATGTTTCGGATCAATGCACTGTTGGAAGCTGAACTCTGTCACAGTCTCAAGTCTTTTGCAGTCCACAACAGATTTTCTTTCAGAACTGGCCTGTATTTAATCCGAACACTGACTAGCTTTCCTGTCCCTGCTAAAGAAAATCAATACTACAGCATGATGCTTCCACCACCATGTTTCACTATGATGTGTTATGTAACGGTAATTTTCGGACACACATAGGTTTATTGGTTCTATTTCATCGGAACAGAAAAGCCTTTTCCACATATTTGCTTTGTTCCCTACATGACTTGCTTTCAGACTACCAACAGGATACCAACAGGATTTCTTAAGGTTACATTTCTTCTACATTTCTTTCACAAAAAAATGATTTTTTGCGAATCAGTTCTGTCAACAGATTCTTCTACCTGAGCTGTGGATCTCTGCAGCTGCTGCAGAGGTAACATGGGCCTCTTGGCTCATGGACACTCCAACCTTTACCCTAACTCTCTCTGTTCCTGACCATGTTTTGGTAGATTTGCAGTTCTGCCTTCCTCTTTCCCACCTCAGATGATGGATTGAACAGAGTTCTGAGATGTTCAAAGCTTGGTGTGTTGTTTTCTAACCTAAACTTGCTAACCCAGCATTACTATTAGTGAAATCCTATCTTTATTAAGTTGACCTGATAAGGCTGTTGTTTGCACTGGAGTTGATGATAGGGGCATCACAATCATGCTGAATACAAATGCACAGACTTCTATCTGCAGAAATCTTTGGACACAATGTATTGATTTCCTTCAACGTTACAGGTATTAACTACTTTGTGTTAGTCTATCACGTAAAATCCCAAATAAATATAGTGAGCTTTATGGTATCATGTGACAGAAGGTGATAGTCAAAACAGTATGCTGCTGCCCTCGTGTCTCTTCAATAAATTAAATTAGCAGGTGGTGATTTGTCTAAAGTAGCGCTGAGATTTTCTGCATTGCTGTGAAGCTCAGTGTTGATGGGTGGTGGAAATGGGTCTATCACAGGTTGCACAGAGGATTACTCTGTAGGGATTACAACAGCAATGTGATCATTCCGATCCTTTTGCCATGGTCTGGCGAGGCTGTCGGTCATTCAAAACATTTATTAGAGGAGACTGAAGGTTCTTTCAGGATAGAAGGTTACCTGCAAACATTCACCTTTAAATTTCTTCTCCCTTTGAAACTTAATGTTTCAGGTCATCAGAGTTAATGAGAGACAAAGTTAACCTGATCTAATTTATTAAGAAGAAAGCTATCTAAACCAGCCTTTCCCTATAAAAATAATTACCCTCTAAACCTAATACCCAGATGTCTCACCCTCATCCATCAAGAATTTGCAGAAGTTGATAGGGACTATCTTACATCACTGTGGAGGAATTTTGGCCCCCTCTTTTTTGCAGAATGTTTTTAATTCAGCTAAATTGGTGATTTTCAAGCATGGGCGGCCTCTTTAAGGCCTGTTTAAGGTCATGCCACATCATCTCTGTCGGACTGATGTCTGAACCTGGACTAGGTCACTCCTAAACCTTTGCTTTGTATTTTGTTGTTTTGAGCCATTCAGAGGCTTAGATACTCTGGAGCTGATAAAACTGAAATAAAAGATATGGTTGATTGCAATTAATTCCTGATTTAACAAAGGAGACAATTACTTTTTCACACAAGACCAGGTTGGTTTGGATAGCTATTTTCTCATAATTAATACAAAACACCCTTTGAATAATGCATTTAGTATTTCTTAAGCTTATCTGTGTCTGATATTGACAATTGTTTGATGATCTGAAAATTTTAAGTGTGACATTAAAGCAAAAACAAGAAATCTATATAGGGGCGAGTACTTCTTCACTCCACAATATCCTTAAGAGTGTTTAGTTTTAAGGAAAAGAAAAATGTTCTATGTGTGTTTGCTTTTCTTCCAAGGGTACAATAGGTGTTGCCTCGTAGGCCACGACTGGGGTGGAACGATAGCGTGGTTGTTTGCCATACACTACCCTGAGATGGTGACAAAACTGATCGTCCTAAACTGCCCCCATCCTTCAGTGTTCACAGGTATGATCTCACCACGAGAACATCCTCATACATCACCCTTTATGTTTTAAGGGAAACTCAATTTTGCTCATGCTTATTCAAGAAGCTCCGGTTTGGCTCTTGGATTATCACAGGAATTATGATCATTAATTAGGAGGCATTACTACTTCAATGCATGTCTGCATCCAGCTGGCAAATCATCCTCTGCCTGTAAGGCAGGATGATGAGGAGCTAATTACGGGGAGGCCCTCACAAAGCTAGAACAGCAGGATTAACTGAAGCAGAGAGGGTGGCAAAGTCAAATCACATCCACGACCTCGCAGTGTGTGCAAACTTTTCTTTAATTAAAACTAAAAGCGTCTCTCTTGCTCCCCTCCTGTCTTTTTCCTCCAGACTACACTCTGCGTCACCCCAGCCAGCTGCTGAAATCCAGCCATTTCTTTTTCTTCCAGCTGCCCCGCTTCCCAGAGCTGATGCTCTCCATCAATGATTTCAAGGTGGGCCTATACATGCTTTCAAGGTCAAGCTTGTATGCATGCATGCCGGCGTGTGGGCATACACGTGTGTGTATATGAGTGCATGTGCACTGACAAATGTCACACATTGTTGCAATGTCTGTTTTTTTTTGGCTTACTTCAGTGCCATTAGTAAACATACCCTCCTGTAAACAGTCTACAAATAACAATCACATACAAAACAATTCGTCTATTTAATATGGCGGATACATTTTTGCTGATTTATAAATAATCAGAGATCATTTCAGATTTGTCAACAGTTTAGATTTTAATTATTCAGCCCAAATGGAACTCATTTTGGTTTAAGCTGAAGCTGAATAGGCTTATTTTCTGGGTAGTAATATGAGAGAGAAATCTGGTACCCCCATACCTCCTTATTAAGCACAGTGCTGCAATAAAGTATCCATCCCCTAACAGATTTCTTCCGTTGTTGGTTTTTTGTCACAATTAAATATTTCAGATTATCAAACAAATGTAAATATCAGACTAAAACAACCAAACTATTCAAAATGCAGTTTTCAAATGATAATTTTATGTATTAAGGGAAAGCGATCCAGACTGGACAAGTGAGTGTAGAAAAGACACGCCCCCAGCAAGATGCCAGTGGAAGGAGACATGGAAGAGATTAAGCGTTCATGTCAGGTGAACTGGCGAGAATGATGTCACAACAAGAGCGCCTGCTTAAACATGTGGATGAAGTGGCCGCATGAAAAACTTTGATGAGAGAAAAAGATAAATGGATTTCTGTGTTGGAGCAGTGATGTCGATGAACTGGAGCAGTACACCCAGAGGGACTACTTGGTGATTTCCGGGCTTGAGATGCGACATCGAACCCATGTCAGGGCAACAGCTAACGCGGAGACGACTGAGGATGCTCCGAGGGAAGAGCTGCTGTCGCTGGAGCAGCAGGTGGTGGATTTTCTTCACAGCAAGAACATAAACATTCGCAAGGAGACAATATCTCTTTGCCACACATTGCTCAGGAAGTCTGAGAGTTCAAGATCTGCTATTGTGATTCGTTTCATAGGCAGGAAAGTGAATAATGATGTTTTAATCCAAGAAAAAAACTAAAAGGGACTAATGTGTTTATAAATGAACACCTCACAAAGGAGAATAGAGCCATCGTGAGGGTAGCAAGGATGCTTAGAAAGCAGGAAAGAATTACGGGGATATGGACACGGAATGGAAATGTGTGGGTTAGAGATCATGAAGGGGCAGTCAAGGTGATAAGGGACATGAAAGATCTCAGGAAATTCAAGCCTGGGTGATTACATTGGGAGTGATGATGCCAACACTGCAGAAGGGACAGACTGAAAGCAAAGCCCAAAGGGGAAATTATGTGGGAAATACAGACATCAAATTATGGACTCACAGATTGACCTAAACAATAATAAAATATACGATATAGATCATTTTATTGAACATAACCCGCTTTTGCCCAGTGACAATTATTATACTGTACAACAATACAGGGGTGCCCCTCCTTGAACCGCCACCTTAACGTGGTGGAGGGGTTTGAGTGTTCAAATGATCCTAGAGGCTATGTTGTCTGGGGCTTAAATGCCCTTGGTAGGGTCTCCCATGGAAAAAAAGGGGGTTAAAGGGGATGGGTCAGACAAAGAGCGGGTTCAAGAATCCCTTTTATGGGGGGCAAGTATATCGGGGGCCCCGGACGTAGCCCCAGGTACGGGGGAGCCGGGGGTCCCAACCCCGGGGCCAGGCCCCTGGGGTCGGGACTTTGGGCGGAGGGGCGGGGGGGGGGCCTTTGGGTGGGCCCGGGGGGGTTGCTCCTCGCCCGGGGACCCCGGGCCCCGGGCCCAAAACCCCCAAGAGAGACCCCCGGGGGCCATCCCCCGTGGCCGGGCCCCCCACCTGCAGGGGGAACCGTTGAGGGACCGGTGCAAAAAGGATTGGGGGTTTTTTGGGGGACGAAGGGGGGAGACCCCCAGCGGCCCCCCATCCCCGGATGCCCTTTGGCCCGGCTCTAAGGGGGTGGAATGTTTTCCTCTCTGGGGGGGAAGGAAACCCGAGCGTGCGGGAAGGTCGAGAGATAAACGACAGAAAAAAGTCGGGCCGCCTCCACGCACAGCGGGGCCCCCTGGAACCCCTCCCCCCTTTAAAAGGGGCCGGAGTCTTTCATCTGGAGGGCCCACGGGAGGGGGCGGCGGGGGCGGGGTGGGTTTGCCCTTTTTGCCCCCCCGCTCAGCCGTCTTGTGTTGGGGTTTTTTTTTTAAACCCCCCCCCCCGGTGGATGAGGGAGGGTGGGATCCCTTGGCCTTCCCGGGGCGCGGGGTGGGTTTTCTGACTGTCGTTTCGGCCCAAGGGGCCCCCCCGGGGGCGGGAGTGCCCCGGGTACCCCCCGGCCTTCTTTTTGTCCCTGTTGGGGGGGCTGGAAGTGCCCCCCCCCCGGGGACTCCCTTTTTTTGCAGGGGGGGTTTAACGCCCCCGTGGGAAACGACAGTGACCCCCTGGAGAGGAGTGATCGGGGAGGAAATGGGCCTCCCCCCCATCTGAAAACCGAGGGGCGGGTTTTTTTTGTTTTTTTTTTTGGGCTTCTGTGTAGTCACGGAAATTTTCCATAATGAACCCCATGTTCAAGCATAAGGGGGCCATAAATGCACTTTCCAACCCGGACACCCAGGAAAGGGGGTCAATGATCGACTTTTTTGTCGTATCATCAGACCTTTTGGGCCCCATGTTTTGGACACTCGGGTGAAAAAAGAGGGGCCCCGAGTGTCCACGATCACCACCTGGTGGGGTTTTTAATTTTTTATGCCAGGAGGAGAAGAAAGCCGGACAGGGCTTGGGCAGGCCCCAAGCGCATAGTTTAGGGTGCTTGGGGAAAGCCCCCGGGCGGGGGCCCCCAAAAAGGGGGTGTATTCAACTCCCCCTCCGGGAGAGCTTTTACCAAAATTCCCGGGGGGAAAGTTGGGGGAAATGAGGTTTTTGAGTTGGGGGGCCCCTGTTCTCCCCAAAATTGTCGATGCTGCTGCCCCCCTAGCTGCGGCCGTTAAAGGTTTTTTGCGGTGCTTTTCGCCCCGGGGGCCCAAACCCCGAACCCGGTGGTGGGACAAACCCCCGGGAGTAAGGGATGCCTGTCCAAAATGAAAAAAGGAGGGCCTATCGCCTGTGGTTGGCTTGTGGGACCCCTGAGGCGGGGCCCGACGGGTACCCTGAAGGGGAAAGGGGCTGCCGGGCCCCCCGGCTGGGGAGAGGCCCCCCAAAAATCGGGCCCGGGAGGAGTTTTGGTGAGGGCCCTGGGGAAGGACTAAAGGTCGGCCCCCAAAGCCCATTCTGGCCCAAACCGTTTTCCCGGGCCTCAGGAGGGGGAAGCAGTGCTTCGCCCAAAATGTTTTTAGTGGGGGTGGAAGGTGTGGGGCCTCGACTGGGGACATTTCGGCGGGTGGAAGGAGGAAAATTTTGGAAAGGGTCTCCTCAATCCTGCCCATCACGCCCTTCCCCGATGGGAAAAAGAGGCGGGGGACTCGGGGTTGGATTCTTTTTATCACCCAGGGGTGAAGTCACCGCCCCGGGGGGTTAAAAAAGCTCCGTGGTGGGAGGGCTTCGGGGGTTTGGAAAGGGGGATCCCCCCTGAGTGCCCTTTAAAACTTGATGTTGTGGGGCTGTCATGGTTTAACCCCCTCTTAACATTGCCCTGGCCAGGTCGGGGGCAGTGACTCTGGACTGGCAGACCCGGGGTGGTGGTCCCCCTTCATAAGAAGGGGGTTGGGCCGGAGGGTGTTAAACCAAATACCCGGGGGATCACCCCTCCCCAGCCTGGTAAGGCCTACGCCAGGGTATTGCGAGAGGAGAGTCCGGCCCCCATAGCGAACCCCCGGCCCCCTTCCCGGAAGGAGGGAGTTGGTTTTCCCCTCCCGGCCCTGGGGAACACTGGACCAGCTCCCATACCCTCTACAGGGTACTCGAGGGCTCCCCTGGGAGTTTGCCCCAAACCCGGGTTAAAATGTGTTTTGTGGGCCTTTGGGGAAGGCATTCGACTGTGTTTCCCTTCCGGGGATGCCTTGTTGGGGGGGGTGCCCAGGAGTATGGAATCGGGGGCCCCCCTTTTTTAGGCCGGGGCCAAACCCCCGGGTCTCGGGACAAGGGAGCGGAGTTTAGTCCGCATTGCCGGCACTAAAAATCGGACTTTCACCCCCTGCCGCATGTTGAAATCCGGCAGGGTGCCCCTTTGGGCACCGGTCCGTTCATAACTTTTATGGACAGGATTTCTAGACGAAGGGCCCCAAAGGGCCCGGGGGGGGTTGCGGGTTTTGGGGGACCACGTGGATTTTTCTCTTTTTTTTGCAGATGACGTGGCCGGGGGCCCCCCTCTAGGGCCCAAAACCTAAAAGCATGCCCCATGGGGGGGGGTTCGCCCCGCCGAGTGGTGAAGCGGCTGGGATTTAAGGCCCGCTCCCCCAAGTCAGAGGCCATGGTACTCAACGGAAAAGGGTGGCCCTTTGTTTTCCCCCTTCAAGGTTGGAGGGGAGTTCCTGCCCCAAGTGGGGGAGTTCAAATTTTCTCGGGGTCTTTTTTCACGAGTGAGGGGAAAAATGGAGCGGGGGATCGACAGACGGATCGGTTTCGGCTGCCGCCCGTTTAAAGGGGGCGCTTTGCCGGGTCCCGTTGTGGTGGAAAAGGGCCCGAGCCCAAAAGCGAAGCCCCCCAATTTACCCGGCCCGGGCTACGTTCCTACCCCACCTATGGCCCGAAATTTTGGGTCTTTACCGAAAAGAAAGGGGGGGATCCCCCGGGTACAACCGGGGAAAATGGAAAGGGGGCTTTTCCCCCGTTTAAAAGGGTGGCCCCCCCCGGGACTTTCCCCTAGAGATAGGGTGAGGAGCTCAAACCCTTCCGGGGGGGGCTCGGAGTAGAGCCGCCCGGCCCCCTCCACTCGAGGGGGAGCCAGTTGAGGTGGCTCGGGCATTTTAAAAGGAAAGCCTCCTGGGGCCTTCCTCGGGAAAAATGTTCCCGGCCCCGTCCCACCGGGAGGGGCCCCGGGGCGGGCCCCGGATTTCGTGGAGGGACTTTTGGGCTCTCGGCTGGCCCAAGGAAAAGCCCCTTTTTAAACTCCCCCCCAGGAGCGGAGGAGGTTTCTGGGGAGAGGGGCATCTGGGCGTTCCTCTGGCCCCGGGGGGGTTTTGGCTGCCCCCCGGGGCCCCGGTTCCCGGGTAAGGGAAGGGGACGAGTTTTTCGAGAAAGGGTACGAGTACGAGTACGAGTTTCAAAAACAGTGCCCCAAAATAAAGGGACTGGTTTTTAAAAAATATCCATTATACACTTCAATAGTCGTAGATTGAAATGTAATTTGGTAAAAATAAGAGAGTTTCTTAGTGAATTACAGATAAACTTTAATGTGATTGCAATAAATGAATCTTGGGTGATGTGATTGATGTCCAGATTGAAGTTTTAACATCTTTTATGTAAATCGAATAGAGAAAAAGGGGGAGAAGGAGCCATCTGTGTTGAGATAAAAATAAAATGTAATCTTGTTGAGCAAAAATGTATTACTGTGAATAATTTGACGGTGATGCTTACTGTAGAAATTTTAAATGAAAAGGGTAAAACTATATTGTACGGTTGTGTGTAAAGACCACCAGGTTCAAGCATTGAACTATTTATAGACAGACTTCAAGAAATGGTTGACAAAACTTATAACAAATCATAATTTTCAAGAACTAAAGATGCTAAAGTTAGGTATAAAACTCTAAAAATAAGTTAGTAGTAATCATAAGAACACTACAGGATAACTACAGTAAACTGTAATTAAACATAGCACTAAACACACTTGGAGTATAATAAATTCAGTTTCACAAAAAGGCAAGGTAAAGTCAAATATTCCAAAATATTTTACAAAGAATAATGCTGACACTGAAAATAAAAATTGAATTATGAATAAATTCAATAATTAATTTAAAATATTAGTTCTTTACTGTCACAACATACCCCTTTTGGAAACGTTGATGGAGGAACAATACCAGATAATGTTAACAGTATTTTTCTTGAAAAAGTACAGGCGAAACCCAAATAATCCCTATTTTTTTCCCGAAGTGTGCCCAAAAAAAAAAATCCCAATGGTTTTTTACCGATAGAAAAAATATTTATAAAAAACAAGTTATGGATGTAATTATTGAGCCCTTTACTTATATTTGCTAGTTATAATTTACTTCAGGGACATTTCTTGACCGCATGAAAGTGTCCAAAAAGAATTCCACTCTGTGACTTTTCCAATTACAGACCTATATCACTACTTCCACAGTTATCTAACATTTTGGAGAAATTATTTTAAATTAGAATCAAGAGATTTATTTATAAAAACAGCCTTTTAAGCAATTGTCAATATGGGTTTTCATTCTAATCTCTCTACGGCTACAGCAGTTGTGGAGCTGACAGAAGAAATTTCAGATGCTATTGACAAGAAACATTATTTCGCGAGTCTCTTTGTAGACCTTCAAAAAGCCTTTGACACTGTATTACCAGTTACTTACAAAATAGAAACCAGTTTGTTGAAGATGACAGCACAACGTCAAAAGTATGTGATATAGTTTGTGGCGTACCCCAAGGGTCAGTCCTTGAACCAGTACTTTTTCTGCTTTATATGAATGATATAGTGTTTTTGTCACAGTTACTACAGTGCATTTTGTTTGCAGATAACATTACTATGTTTTCTGATGGAGAAAATATAAAAGGAATTCCATTAAAATTATGAAATTATGAAATGGTTTAATGCTAATAATTTGGCTTTAAACATTAGCTAAGCTAAATTTATGATCTTTTGTAGAAAAAAGAAATCCATTGATGTGTCATTAAATATTGAAGGATCATGAGTTGAAGGGGCACATGAGATTAGGTTTTTAGGTGTTATGATTGATGAACATTTGACATGGAAATCGCATATTGATAATGTCAAAGTAAAGGTATCCCAAAGAGAGAAAGTAAATATGACTTAAAAGGAACTGCAGTTTTTACCAAATCCAGGTTCAGAACAACTGGAAAGAAAAGATGTATTTCAATCAAAGGGGTCAGTCAGAGGAACAGTGTGGACTGTAAAACTAAAACATTTAAATCCATTTATAGGTTAAAAAAAAAATTATATTTTCGATGTTACAAAAATATAATTCTGCTATGATTCAGAGTAGCGGGTCAACTTTTGTTTTCAATCATTTTTATTATGATATTATGATTTGATAGGACAGCTGTGTTGGACAGCTCAAAAAACTGGAATTGTAAATAATTTAGTGTTGTTAGGGGGCAGATATTAAAAGCCATTGTTTCTTTCGGCTCCTTTTCATTCATGACAAATGCTATTGTTGCTTTTGTTTTAAATGAAATAAATAAATAAAATGAATGAAATGAAACTAATCTGGCCCTTTGTAAAAAAGTAGTAGCCAGTAAGCCCAAAAATTGGCTGTGCCACCCGGCCTTTGAGCATTTTCGATAGTTGGCAATGAGTCTTTAACGTCATTTTGGAGGAACTGAGGCACACTTCTCTTGCCAGAATTGTTTTAATTTAGCCTCATTGGAGAATTGAGGGCCAGCAGGCTGTTCTTGTGTTCTGACTTTGACTAGGCCACTCTAAAACCTTAATTTTTAGGTTGTTTTAGCTATTCATAGGTGGACTTGCTGTTGTGCTTTAGATCACTGTCCTACTGCATAATTCCAGTGTGCTTGAGCCTAAGGTCATAAACTGATGGCAGAATATTCTCCTTCAGGACTCTCAGGTAGAGAGCCAAATTCATGGTTTCGTGATTTCCAGCAAGTCGTCCCCGTCCTGAAGCAGCAAAACATCCCCAGACTATTACGTTAATGTTTGACTGTTGGTATGAGGTTATTTTTCTGAAAGGCTGTTAGTTTTACAGTGGCTTTAACTGGACTCCCACCTTCCAAAACTTTCTGCTTTTGTCTTGTCAGTCCACAGAGTATTTCCCAGAAGTCTTTGGGATCATCAGAATGTTTTTTTGGCAAGTAGAAGATGGGCGCTGTGTTTATTATAGTTCACAGTGGCTTCAGCCTTGGTATTCTCACATTGAGTCATGAACTCTAAGCTCAACTGAGGCAAGTGAGGGTGGCACTGCTTTGAATGTTGATCTGGCATGTTCTGTGACCTCCTGGATGAGTTGTCGCACTCTTGGAGTAATTTTGGTAACCTGATCACTCCACATCACCACTGTTCCATGTGGATAATGGCTCTCACTAGAGCCCCAAAGAAATTATTTTGTGACCCTAATAGATGTCAGTAACTTTGTTTCATGTCTGTCCTTGAATTTCCTTAGAGTCAGTCATAGTGTGCTGCTTTTTGAGATCTTTCAGCCTACTTCATGCTGTCAGTGAGGTTCTATTTAAGTGATTTCTTTATTCTGCAGGTCTGGTAGTAATAAGTCCTGGCTAGTAAAACTGAGCATAAATATTTGGTTAATCGAAGTTAATACATGATTTAATAAGGAGGACAAGTATATTTTCACATAGGGCAAGGTAGGTTTTAAAAGCTTTTTCCTTTACCAAAAAATAAATTCTCATTTAAAAAAAAAAATTTTGTATTTACTCAGGTTATCTTTGTAGACTATTAAATGTGTTTGATAATCTGAAACATTTTCATTTGAGAAAAAGCAAAAACTGAGAAATCTTAAGGGCAAATACTTTTTCACAACAATGTATATAGCAAATTTTTATCTTCATTGACATTATAGCAATATACAATATTCACAAATTACAGGGTGAGAAAATAATCCCACATCTGAATAAGTCAGTTGGGGCAGCTCATGAATGTTCAGCAAAACTTTGATAATTAGTAGCTCCTAGAAACCGTCACTGCCTTGCTGTGTTTAGGTCAGTTGATTTCTGATTTGCAGCTACTATTTTCCAAAATATACGCCAGCATTCATCTCTGATGATACAGTTTCTGTCTGTGAAGTCCATCTTCTCATTCCTCGTGTCTTGTCTCCATCTCTCTAATCCCTATCAAATTTAAATATTTGTGTAAAGCTTCTAACTCAAACTAAACCAAAGCTTATAAGGTGAGTCGTAATGAAGACACTGCCACATCCACAGAGGTGTGTCTTTGCAAACAAAAAAAGCTTTCTCTTTTTTCTTAAATGTTAGTGATAATGGTGGTTTTGGCAGCAGTTTTGCTAATCAGCTGTAAGACTGAAACCATAATTATGTTTAGTCTGAGTTTTCAGATTTAGAAGCACAGCATGAAATGTTGTCAAGCCAGCAGTAAGTCAGACCGCCTGAACTGCAGCCGAAGGTCATCAGGGCTGGTTTCACCAGCAAAGTCGCTTCTCTGACTCCTGTTACAGCAGTGGAGGCTGTCCTTTCTGTACATTTTCTGTAGATCAAACTGCTCCAGTGTCGGACTCATCCAGCAGTCTTCTGCTGTCTCTCCTGCAGGCTCTAAAGGCTTTATTCACCAGTCGAAGCACAGGGATTGGGAGAAAGGGCCGGTGGCTCACTGCAGAGGACCTGGAAGCCTATTTGTATGCACTCTCACAACCGGGAGCTCTAACAGGAGCCCTCAACTATTACAGGAATGTCTTCAGGTGGGAGACTGACTCACAACAATACACAGTAGAAATGTTTTGTGCAAAATATTTCTTTTTTACAAAGAGACAGAATTGGCCGATTTCTGACTACACTGAGGAAATCATTTTATGCTATTGAATTCTGTTATTTCCAACAGATGATGTAAAGCACTATGATAAAAAGGCACACTTCTATGGGTCTGAAAGCATCTGGGGTAACCTACTGGCCTTCAAACAGTCCTGACTTATCTTACATACACAATAAGAGGAGGGTTTTCAAATCAAAATACAGCCAAAACGACCCTGTTCTGTTGTCAAAATGCCACCAGATGGTTTGTTGCTTCACATTACCGAACCAGTCTTTTAAATGCTGGTAGCAAGAATGTGTTGCAGGTCTGATACTATAAAAGCTTTCCTATCGTCATGCCTTATGCTGTCTGCAGTGAAATTTAAAATGGTACTAATTTCTAATTACCATTTCAAAAACGGTCCTCATTAGTGCTTCATCAACATCAGATGTACAGTACCCTGCCAGAATACTCATACCTGTGACTTCCCACATCTTGTCACATTAAAACCACAAAAGAGTGTATTGTGAAGTAGGAAAAAAACATGGTTTTCAATTTTGTTTTTAAGAATAACAGTGTGAAAAGTGTGGCATGCATTTGTAATCATCCCCTCTGTGTTGGTACTTTGTAGAACCACCTCTTGCTGCAGTTACAGTTGAAAATTGTTCAGGATTTTTCTCTACCTGCTTTACACAAAGAAGCTAACATTTTTTACCATTCTTTATAGTAAAATAGCTTAAGCTCAGTCAGAATGGATGGAGACTGCTGTGAAGATTTATTTTCCAATCTTGCCACAGATCGCTGAAGAAATGTATTCCCACAGTCATTTTTTACAGAAGCCAAAACATTCAATTTTGGTCTCATCTGACCAGAGAACCTTTGCCCACACTGTGTTGTTTGGATTTTGCATGTAAAGATACACACAATGCATTTTTATTTAGTAAGAAATTAGCGGTACCACCCACTGTCGGTGTCTAAAAATATTCACATCACTGACAAAATTCCACCAGATATTTGTATTATCCTACAGCTTTTTCTGATAAACTTTGAACTTCTGTTAGTAGAAAATAGGAACAGGGAAGAATATTGAAGGGCATGTACTGTATTTTTACATGAGCTCTGCATGCATGACTGGGCTTGCCATCTGCTCCCTTCTCAAGCAATTAGCTTCCTCAGAAAAGCTTTTATCTGCTTACATAAAAGAAATTTCTCTGACCCATGCTCAGTTAGAATCTACTGGACCACCGGGGATGTAAAAATAAACATATATTCACTATGCATCCATGCATTTTACATGTAGTGATTAGTCCTTTAAAGATCAATCTAAAAACACTTTCAGCTGTATGGCATTTCGCTATGATTATGGCGCAGATCCAGATAATGTAATCTGGTCTATCAGGAAAACAATGCCCTAGTTGAATCAAAACCTTGTTCCTGCTGCAGCTTTGAAACTGATCCTGGTCAGTGGGTGGGACACGTTAGTGATCTTCTTAGTTCCCCTCACTATCTTCTGCAGGGCCCTTTTGTCTGCCATATTGCAGCTGGATTGTCACGCTGATGTGCAGGACTTCAGCACGTTCTCAACTGCTGCTCGGTAGAAAATTGTGAGGATTCTGTTAGGAAGTTGTACTTGTTTCTTCAGAAAGTACAATATCTGTTTGGCCTGTTTCGGGTCAGATCATCAGAGATCCAAACTCCAAGGAATTCTAAAGCGATCTACTCTCTCTGCTGCACATTTGTGGGTGCTCCGTGACATCTCCTTTGTTTTGTGTAAAACTAGCACTGCAAATCACCCTAAACACACAATTCCGAGGTGATACATGGTGGTGGCAGCATTATGATGTGGGATGTCTTTCTTGAGCAGGAACAGGGAAGTTTGTGAGAGTTGACTGGAAGATGGTAGAGCTAAATATAGAGCAATACTCTCTAGATGTGCAAAACTGGTGGTGACATACCCCAAAAGGTGATCCTACAAGCTTTTGACTCTGGGGGGCTTGATATAAAAGCATGCTACACTTTTCAGGTTCTCATTGTGTGTTAAGGAGTGTAAGTACTTTTGCATGGTAATTTCTAAGGTGCATCTTTCTCTTTCAAATCTTATTTCTGTTTGTCGTCAGCTCCCTCCCGCTGAGCCACAAACACGTCAGGTCTCCGGTGTTGCTGCTGTGGGGAGAACGGGATGCGTTCCTGGAGCAAGAGATGGCTGAGGCTTGCCGTCTCTACATCAGGAATCATTTCCGTCTAAACATAATTTCCGGGGCCAGCCACTGGCTGCAGCAGGACCAGCCGGACATTGTCAACACCCTCATATGGACCTTCCTGAAGGAAGGAGAGGGGCGCAAAAGCTACAGGAACTAAACCCACAGCAAAGTCCCCACCCCTGCACCGTCTCATCCCTATTCCTCACTGTCCACTCCCGGAAGCCTTGAATATGCCTGTGATACCAAGCAACATAGTGATGATGCAATCATTCTTTAAATTTTTCATGTTTTCAACATTTTTTAAAAGAAGTCAGCGATGAAGGAGAGAATCAAAGCACACCTCACTGGAGAGGATCCTGCAGAATACACGTTTAAGATATTTTTTGCACATGACAGTGACACCCGCCTTAAAGTTTGTTGGTTACAGCATTACAAATGTGTGGCAAAGTTCTTTCTTTGTGACCTGTATTGTGTTGTGCCTTTTAACTTTGGAGCTGTCGCGGTGTGAAGGCGTCCTGAGGCGTTGGGACGTTTCGTTGTCCACTGTACTTGCGTGTTTCACCGGGTTCGCTCAGCTGTATTTTGGGCCCATTTCTTTGGGAGTCACACCTCCCAGGCTCCGTTTATCAGGTAGTGTTTGTCAAAAGGAGTTTTCTTTTTTGTAATTTTTTTTTTCTCAGATACTTACTCAAATGTAAAGAATGTTAACTTGATCTTCCTGTATAGAAATGTTAGTGATGGTTGCTTACTGTACTATTTTGCATCTCTTACTACACACTGCATTTTTAACACACTGAGCCAGGTCTATACTGTTTGATTTTATAAATAAACTGAATAAGTGTCAATCTGTCAGACTACTATTATTTTTGGGTGTTTGAGGCTATAAACAGAATCTAATGCTCTGTTTCCGTGCTTGTAGATATCTCACCAACAATCACTGCAAGCTTGAGATGAGAAACTGCAACAGTTTGAAGCTGTTCTGTAGAACAAACGTCTGGATAGGTGATATTTATAAGTTTGCTCTGTGCCAAAGATAAATGCCGATGTAGTCACAATCATTTTTTTTTAGACATGAGTTTCTCATAAACAAACGTGGGTCAGTGCAGTCAGACACACACACACACGCCGCGCGCTATTCCACCTAAGGATGCAGAGTGGCCCAGTTTTAATCCATAGAACTAAACTGGTAATATGTTGTTTTAAAAATGATATTTTTTTCCAATTACTGAATTATTCACCTGCACTATTTGAAATTAATAAATGTATTTTTCCCTTTGAAAAAATTGTTTTGTCGTAATGAATTTATGTTAAACCTTTGGTTCATGTTGCACTCTGCAATAATAAAAAAGAACTACAAATGTTTAATTCTGCACCTGGCACTTGTGCATGCCAATTTACACATTAAAAAGTGCGTTGACAACCTAAGACGAGAGCAAAAAAAAAAAACGGAAAGAGACGATGACGTCATCTGCATGCTTGGGAACCCTTCAGGGACAGTCAGGAAATATTGGAATACGCAAACAAAAGAAAACGATTATTATTGAGTTTTTTTCAAATAAAATAACAAAATGGTTCAATAGATTTTTGAAATAGAATAATCCTTTCTTTGTCTATTTGTACAGGAAATTCACAGAGTAGCAGCAGCAAAGTTATAAGGAAATAGAAACATACAAGACACACATTTTTAAAAACTATACAGCTGGGAAACCAAAACGTTTAAACTATAAGAACCTAAGTGGTTTTCCATTTAATTTTTCACAAACTGTAAAACTTAATGCAATATGATTAATCCAAACATCCATATAATTTTCTCTTTTTTTGGAGCAAAATGACAAATTGCTGGTATTTCTGGTTGCGTAATCTCAGCGTGCTTTGTATGTGTTCATATATATATATATATATATATATATATATATATATATATATATATATATATATGTATACATGCCCATATGCATGCACACATGAATGCCTGCACGAATATTTTTACGCATTTTTATACAATATGTACGCATTTAGCCTATATGTATGTATGGATGGATGTATTCATTTTATGTTTTAAATCTTTTTTGACACTACAATGGTTAGAATCAAATCAAATCTATCATCTTATGAGAGAACATATGGACAGAAGAAACTAGCGATTAGGATGTGAGAATATCGAGGACAGACGAAGGCGTCACTCTAAAAGCACGCTTATACGCTTGCACTGCGCATGTCAGAAAGCTTCCTGACTCGTCCGCTCCTTGGATATTTGGAAAACCGTGTCCCGTGGGCGGTGAGCGGCGTGCATCAGTGATGTCAACAACATCGGTCACTGGGTCAGCACCTCTGTAATGTCAATACCTGAATATATATATATACCGCGAAACGAAAAATTCGGAAGATTATTAAAGCTGGTTGTCTTTGTCACGCGCCACTTGAAGTTCACGGTTAATCACATAAACCATTAACGGCTGCTAGCCTTAGCTAGCGTTAGCATGCTAGCTTCGAAAGGAAGATAAGTGATGTTCAGTGTTTTTGGTGAAGCGCAGAAGGAAGCTAACGGATGCAGAACAGACACACTCAGACAGTCCAGGTATGTTTATGTGGTGTTGCTGGCTTTAATTTGGACAAGTGTTTAAATTATTTAAATTTAAATTAAAACTGATGGGCTGTTAACTCTCCGAGTTTTTTTCTTCTCAGAGTTTTCAAATAATTTACGCCATAATTTACGTTATAAATGTAAGGTGGATGTCATGTTGCTATCGCTGTAATATAAATTGATTGTACGCGCTACCTCTTACTATGTTCATTGATTTCGGTCAAACTTGAGGAACAGCGCTTCTCCGGCCAGTTCGGCGAAAAATGGTACTGCTATCTGGAAAGTAGATCCAATCCATCATCAGAACAACGTTCTGAAATATCCATGTTAAAATAGATATACAGATTAGTTTGATCACGTCTGCAAGCAGCACTCAGTACGATAGTATAGCTCAATCGTGATGCAATACTTGTTGGTTTGTGAGTCGCTGTTTGTTTTTTGTTCCTGTTTTTCCGAACGTTCAGATTGCCATACCATTATTTTAACCCAGCCCTTTTCTCAAATCACAAAGAGAGCTGTCTTTTTTGTTTCATTATTTAGGGGATTTATTAAGCCATGATCAACACTGAAGCTGCAAGAGATTTCCAGGCTAAGGAACGCAAATACAAAGAGCAACTGAGGAGATGCTTATCATCGGCTTTGTCTGCAGACCTCAACAGGTAACATGCATTTCAGAATCCACTGACCTTTAACTGCACAGGCCTGGGAGAATCTGTTTCGTTTTCCCTCCACATCACAATCATTACACCTCTTTGTGTTGATCGATCACTTCTACAACTGGGGCTTTTTATGCTACAATAAGTTAAATTCATAAATGTACTTGTTTTAACATTTAAATAACAAATAATTGGAAATAATGTTTTATGCTGGATGTTTTGCCAAAACTCACCTAAAAAACAGAGTCTGAAAATGAAAAATATGTAGAATTAAGACTATTACAGAAATCTGCAAGTAACCATTTAGGTATTGACAGGTGAGGGTATCAGGATGAGGTATGAAGGCACATTTATCAAATGCTCTTTTCAAAGTTTTTTTCTTTGCTGTTCTTAGTTTCCCAAAGGGCATTAAAACCCAAAATAAAAGGTCACGTTGATATGAGCGTTTCTAAGATGTGAATCCTCTCTTTGCACGAGTGTCCTGCCAGTTTTTTACATCACTGATTGGAGTTATAGAACAAATGTGACACCAGCATTTGATCTATGAGTGCACACTTGGCCTCACGCTGACTGTTTTTTGGGTCACCCAGATCTGTCCTTGAGGCGGGATGAGATATGATGATCAGAAGGAGTAAAGTGAACCGCCTCTGGAATGGAGTCTTGAAAAGTATGGAATTAGATTCAAGTACTTTTCAGGTCTGGATAATTAGGGAATAAGCAAAATAGTATGTAAAATATTTTAATTTCTGGATTAAATATTAATTTAATCCCTTTCCTCTAAAATATCCATCGACCCCCCCCCAAGTCAGTGTTTCTTGCAGGTTCCATATTTAAAGCCGGACCACTTTGCTCTGATTCCATAGGCAACATTTGTTTGTTGATTTAAAATAGGTTAAAAAGATGGACAACTCTGGATATTTCAGTCTGGAAAAGTATGGAATTCTAAATGTACAGGAACCCTGTTTTATGTATCGTTGGTTGTAAAATGTGCATATTTGGTGCCATGATTTTGAAGTTTGAGGGCGGAGGGTTGGCGTAGGGGTAGAGTGGGCGCCCCGCATACGGGAGGCTGTTAGTCCTCGACGCAGCCGTCTGGGATTCGATTCCCAACCCTGGGACCTTTGCTGCATGTCATCCACCTTCTCTCTCTGCCCATTTCTTGTCTGATGACTCCAAGTAAAGGCCATTAGTGGCACAAAAAAAGTTTGAGGGAGCTACATGGAAAAACAATAATTGTTGTGTGTTTCTCCAGGTTGCTGCAGGAGGAACTAGAAGCAGATGTTTCCCTGTATGCAGGTTCAGGATCAGTCCGAGCTCATAGAGCCGTGCTGCTGGCCAGAGCTCCTCATATCCTACAAGGACAGACACATAAAGACCCCATCATCATCCATCTGCCAGGTTATGATCTCCCTACACTAAAGGATTTTCTCAGGTAGGCTGTGAGGTCGTTGTTCTGGTTTAGTCAGGCTTCATTAGGCTATAAAGAAGATATTGTTCACAGAAAATCATATAAAGCCTCAGATCTGAAGCTGCTGTTCTCTGAGAAATGCTTAGAGTCATCAAGTATTTTTATTAGTTACTGTTAATGTTTCAGTTGGAATCTGGCAATTTGTCTTTTTATTGAGGTGCTTAAAGGTTCAAGTGATACAGTTGCATAGTTTTCAGAGGCTTTCAAACCTATAGTCTTATCAGATGCTCTGTCTCATAAATACTAAAGACTAGAACTTCAGCCTACTCAATATTAGAAAAACATGCAATTTCAGTATTATTGCTGAGTATCGTGATGATGATATTAGTTGTAAATAACCTGAATTATCTTCACTCTTCTCTTTATTCTTTATCTAGGCAAAGTCCCCCTCCAACTAGGTTTTAGCATCAAGGGCAGGGAAAGTTATTCAGCTGACAAAATACATTATTTGTGTGCAGAGCTTGATTGCTTGACACTTAAATAAGTATTACAGTCTAACCAATATTGCATCATAGGAAGGATTGGCAAAATGGGATGACTGTGATCTAATATATTGTGCAGCTCTAATGAGATTTAGGCCCTGTCCAAACTAATCTGGATTTTTTCAAACAGGGATTGTTTTCTCCATTATTACCTCCTGTCTGCAACTGTTTTTGGTAGGAAAATCTTTTAAGAAGTTGTAGTGTAAACGGTGTCAGTGAAAACATGAGCTGTAGTTGTTTGAGAGAATTGTTAGCCTATCTAAAATCTTCTTTAGCCTTACTCAGGACCTTTCTATTGAACTTTAACATCGTCATCACCTGCTGGTGCAGCAGACAATGTAGGGATCCTACAAAGTCTGGAAAAAAGGGGATTTTTTTGTAGCTTTTTCTGTGTCAGGGTTTGTATGAAAAAAGTACATTTAGAATAGGAAAAATATTTATTCGCAGACCTTTTTCCTTCCTTCCTTCCTTCCTGCCTTCCTTTCTTTCTTTCTTTTCTCCCTTCCTTCCTGCCTTCCTCCCTCTGATTGCTTACATGGAAAATGGACAGGGACCCTTGTGGTTTTGATCAGAAAAGAGAGGAAAAAATGTAAGTGTGTTTAAAAAAAATCTGTAGTAGTGCAGCTGGGACCTAGTGTTTTCTTGTTTGGTCTGTAAATATCTCCTTTCACACATATGTAAAACACAAGACCCTATTATTAGTTTTAGATTGTCTTTGTATTCCATCTTGGGTTAGCCATGTCCTTACATTTTATGGGCATTAATAAATGTAAAAAATATTTCCAAAATTGTGTTTATTAAAATTTAAAGTTCAGTGTCCTCTGTTGTGGTGATGCTAAAAATGAGCTCTGCTTATCGATTTGTGAGTGGTTCAGATGAATTCACGATACCAGTGAGGGTTTTCTGGTTGTGACTCATGCTTGAGAGGTTTTATATTTCTCAGTCAGAGGCTTGATCCTGTAGTAGGAAGCCACAGAGTCGATATGTTACTGAGATTTCTCTGTCAGCATCTAAATACTTTCGTCCTTCAGTAGAACTTGCTGTTGGTAAATCGTCACTTAGATTTGTATAGCTACAGCTGTAATGTGCTCCTTCTTCACATACATTCTGGTTTTTAGGTCACTTTTAAAACATAAACCAAACCTGACATTTACATAGGACACTTAAACAGTTATTGATGTTGTCTGCACTAGATAGATATTCTGCCTCTTATCTGAGACTGGGGGAACAGCTCTAGCAGCGATCTCCACACCTCTCTCTCCCCAGCTGCGGCGTTCCAGAGTCCACCATAATGCACAGTGATGGTCAGAAGTTTACATCCACTCATCATGGAAATCATTATCATTCATTTGGGCTTTTAAAGTCTCATTTGAACTATTCTTTTCTCAGCGTGGACAAACAACCTCAATAATTTCAAAAACTAGAGCTGAACGTCCCTGGGGGACAAAAGTTTGAATTGGTTTGTGCATTTTCTTTAATCTGCACAGGTCTAAAATTATACATACAGGCTCAAATATATACATACATTCGGGCTAGTATTGCAATAAATGAGCCTTGGCCCCACAGTTTTTGTATCCATCAACAAGCTGTTGTTGTAATTGTGGCTGAAGATGTAACCACTCTACTTATCAGAAATGGTAGAGCGCATTTAAATTGGTTTGTTTCATGGCCCAGAGCTGGCTAATGAGTACAGTCCTTTTCTTTTTAATAGAGTTGATGTTCAGGCAATTCCAGAAGCTTAATGTTGGCCTGCTCTATCCATTTCCAGAGCAGTTTTAATGTGTTTTTGATTCTTCTTCTGGTGAATCGGCCAAGTTTTAACCAAACTGTGACTTTCAGAAAAAAGAAAATGGGTCAAAATGTTGAGGAACAACCCAGGAACCACCAAGGCTTACGCTGCTGGAACAGCAGTGTCCTTGTCAACATAGAGTAAGAGGGAACCAACTCCCTCTGCAAAACCCAAAACAAGAAGTATGTTTGGAGGAGTCAGTGTAAGGCTTTCAAGCATCACATTATTGTCCAGCATGATGGTGGCGTAACACTGAAGAACTGTTTCACTGCCACTGGTACTCGTGCATGCACAAAGTAGACCAAATTCTTCAACTTCACCTTCACTGCTAGATGATTTAAACTTGGATACAGCCAGATGTTCCAACAAGACCCTGATCCCAAACACACCTTAAAAATGCTTTTGGAACAGATCAATCAGGCTAACATTAAGCATCTGCAGCCGCTCTGACCTCAGTCCTGTTGAAAATGTTTGGAATGTGCTTCAAAGCCGTATTAATTGAACCTGACCATTAGTGATAAAAAGAGCGGATAAATATTCAGCCAGAATTATGCCAGCGGCTTGTTGGCAGTTTCTTTGCAACTTTCTTAGGGACATTAATTTAAATAGTAGGATTGAATGTAGACATTTAGGCCTATATGTATCATTTTGACCCTACATCACAGAAAATTTACAGCAAATTTAAAATTTTCATCCAATTACTGTTTTAAAGCATCACTATGGTTGTTTGTTGTATAAACCTTCCATTCTGAAATAAAGTGGGGTTCAAATACGTCTTTAAAATGAAGTTCATTCTGTTAAAAAGTGTTTGTAAGCTTCTCATCTGCATCAGGTCTTCCCTGAATCCTTCTTCCAGTGGCCCTTGTCTTCAACCTCTCCCTAGGCTGGGATCCCTACCTGATCTCCAAACCACATCAACCAATTCTTTAGATGTAGAGGACCAGTAATTCAATGTGTTATCCTTAAGGAAACAAAGACGTGCAATATGTAGTATTCTCCACTTGGGGCAGTAACTCATTCCCAACCTCAAGGTGGCAGTCAACCCTTTTATGACTGAGCAGCTACGTTCCTCCCTGTGCTAAAAGAGGACTGTACATTTTGTTGCCAGTTAAATGCAATTTAGGATAATAGATGTTATCCAGTCAGAGAAATTAATATAATATTGCCCTTCTATCCCCATATGAACAGGGTAGTATAAGATGTTAAGATGCAGAATATACATTGTTTTTCAGGGATCTTATGTTTCTGATGCAGATAAACCCGGCAGAAGTCACAGTGTGTCAGACAAAGCTGTAGCTGGGAAATGAACAAAAGGTTTCATTTTAATTAACTTCCAGAGTCTTACCCACAGGCAAGTGTACACAGCAGAGCAGAGCATGCGAAGAGCTGGAACAAATTCCCAGGATTCCCAGGGCCCATTGGCAGAGAACGGTGTTGCAAACCAAACAGATCCTCACAGTTCCACTGACTCAGGTAAACAGATCAACACGTGGAGGGTTTATTCTGGCTAATGTGGCCACTAAGCTGCCCTCCTCGATCCACTTCCCTCACATTATGTTTTCTTAGTCATAATCCACTTAAGAGCTAATCCCATTTGGGCCTTTGTTGCTGTTTCTGCTAATCACAGCAAGTTCCTGCTTGAGATACATTCAGATTTAGCCTTTATTGTTCCTCATTATTCCTTTAGTTTACATACTTTTATCTGTCACATACAGGGGTTAGACAATGAAACTGAAACACCTGTCATTTCAGTGTGGGAGGTTTCATGGCTAAATTGGACCAGCCTGGTAGCCAGTCTTCATTGATTGCACATTGCACCAGTAAGAGCAGAGTGTGAAGGTTCAATTAGCAGGGTAAGAGCACAGTTTTGCTCAAAATATTGAAATGCACAAAAAAATATGGGTAACATACCAGAGTTCAAAAGAGGACAAATTGTTGGTGCACGTCTTGCTGGCGCATCTGTGACCAAGACAGCAAGTCTTTGTGATGTATCAAGAGCCACGGTATCCAGGGTAATGTCAGCATACCACCAAGAAGGACGAACCACATCCAACAGGATTAACTGTGGACGCAAGAGGAAGCTGTCTGAAAGGGATGTTCGGGTGCTAACCCGGATTGTATCCAAAAAACATAAAACCACGGCTGCCCAAATCACGGCAGAATTAAATGTGCACCTCAACTCTCCTGTTTCCACCAGAACTGTCCGTCGGGAGCTCCACAGGGTCAATATACACGGCCGGGCTGCTATAGCCAAACCTTTGGTCACTCGTGCCAATGCCAAACGTTGGTTTCAATGGTGCAAGGAGCGCAAATCTTGGGCTGTGGACAATATGAAACATGTAGTGTTCTCTGATGAGTCCACCTTTATTGTTTTCCCCACATCCGGGAGAGTTACGGTGTGGAGAAGCCCCAAAGAAGCGTACCACCCAGACTGTTGCATGGCCAGAGTGAAGCATGGGGGTGGATCAGTGATGGTTTGGGCTGCCATATCATGGCATTCCCTTGGCCCAATACTTGTGCTAGATGGGCGCATCACTGCCAAGGACTACCGAACCATTCTTGAGGACCATGTGCATCCAGTGGTTCAAACATTGTATCCTGAAGGCGGTGCCGTGTATCAGGATGACAATGCACCAATACACACAGCAAGACTGGTGAAAGATTGGTTTGATGAACATGAAAGTGAAGTTGAACATCTCCCATGACCTGCACAGTCACCAGATCTAAATATTATTGAGCCGCTTTGGGGTGTTTTGGAGGAACGAGTCAGGAAACGTTTTCCTCCACCAGTATCACGTAGTGACCTGGCCACTATCCTGCAAGAAGAATGGCTTAAAATCCCTCTGACCACTGTGCAGGACTTGTATATGTCATTCCCAAGACGAATTGACGCTGTATTGGCCGCAAAAGGAGGCCCTACACCATACTAATAAATTATTGTGGTCTAAAACCAGGTGTTTCAGTTTCATTGTCCAACCCCTGTATGTGTTCATATTGAAGTTCGCTTAAAATGTTTTGCTTCTTCCTTATTAACAATCTCTACTTTTCTCCAGGTGCTGTTGTGCTTGAACCAGCCTCGGGCCTCAGCGCCAACCTGCTCGATCTGTACAAAAGTGGAGAACAGTGCGACATCACCATCCAGGTGGCTGAGCAGGTCTTCTCCTGCCACAGGTAGAGCTGCTCATGGTAGCCATTCACTAACCTAGAGTTCCCTATTAAACCCCATTATTGCTGGGACGTCTTATGGTTCTTCTGACAGAAACAGCTCTTTGGGGTCCCCAGTGGCTTCTCACAGTTTAGTTGCTGAAATGTTTATAATGACTCAGTTACAAAAACGTTACATTTAATATTCACATAGTTTGATAGTACAACTGTGAAAAGTACAAAAACATGCTTGTAAAGGTCATTTATGGAGCGTGCTCGATAAGACATTTTAATCTTTGATACTTTCTGCCTTTGAATTAGTTGAAATTCATCGTAACTTTATTACCTTTCCTACGGCTAGGTATACATAGCCCCAAAAGACTTACAGTTGTACAGCTGAACCAAATGGCTTCTAGAGCCAGTTCTTTAAAGAGAATAACTGGAGTCTTTTTTCTGTTGAAGATGCAGGTAGCTCAAGCTAGACTGCATGGTCCTTCTAACAGTACCCAGGTGGATGTATCTTTGTTTCATTTTATTCATGGCGAAATAAACCAATCAAAGCAGAGCAGCCTTTGGAAAAAACGTTATACAACTCAAAGTTTGGGGTATGGGGGAGATGTTTGTCCCCCTTCAGCAAACACTTTCAGATATTTA
This sequence comes from Crenichthys baileyi, assembly GCA_036173005.1. NCBI lineage: Eukaryota > Metazoa > Chordata > Actinopteri > Cyprinodontiformes > Goodeidae > Crenichthys > Crenichthys baileyi. The sequence goes on from JAHHUM010002620.1 coordinate 594,680, forward strand.
TAAGCAAAATTAAAACAATGAAATGTGTCAAAGTTCTTGCTTAAAAGTTATTTTATCTCATGAATTCCCAGGACAAAAAAGAAAATGAGGCTATTCATGATTGGGTAAAAGAGTTGTATCCAAAAAGTGCAAAGTATCGATAAGTGTGGAGAAAGTTCCCTATATAATGGGCACAGTGTTGTTTTATCCATTAGATGGTGCTGCATTAAGAGCTATCATACATAAATAGCTCAGAATCACGAAAAAAGGAATTACTTCGATAAGCTTTTGTAACCTTTTACAAAATATTATGTTCCTAAAATGTTACTTGGAGACAGCTGAAGCCTTATGTTGACTGCATCCTGTCTACAATAAAATCATATGTAACATGTGCAACACTGCAGAGGTCCAGCATGTGCTGTTGACTCCTGTAAATGTGTACCAGCATTGGGTGGTCATTCAGTGATTCAAAGGTAGAAGTTGCACTAGTAACCATGGAGACAGGTTCCTCTCTGCTCCTGTGCAGGTTTGGGGCAGAAACCTCTCATCAGAGAGAAGCTGGGCTACGCTCTGGTTGCATCTGTAATCTCCATGGCAGCAGAGTGTGACCACAAGACTTGGATGAGCTAAAGTTTCCTCTGTCCCTCCTCTAAACTTTATTCACATAGTTTCATCTTAATAGATATTTTAGCCCTTCACTGAAGCAGCATGTTGGTGATCTGATGGTGTAGGAAATGTGAAGCAGTACGCATACAAAATAAAACTCCGTCTTACTGGTATTAGAATCTTGTTCATTTTACTTTTGACACACATCAGATTTGAACAGATTGAATAAAACATGTAAATAAACTGAAATAAACCATTCTGAGCATCTAGGGTATTTTTCTGGATATTTGCATAACAATGAAAGGAGAGTAATGGAGGATTCACTCTTAGATAATTTCATTAAAGACAATCTATGCCGCTGGCATGTGAATAAAAAATTAGGTAATTTGTCATACAGCGTCCTGCTTTATTGGGTTTCCAGGGCGATCCTGTGTGCACGATCTCAGTACTTTCGTGCTATGCTCAGTGGAAGTTGGATGGAGAGCTCCAGACAGTGCATCACTTTGCACGGGTAAGACATCTCCCTGCATCAAATCTAAATGTTTTTACTTGTATACCCAAGCATGCTCAAATGCACATATTTTCTACTAGTGGAATCTCAGATGGTGTTTGAATTTCTACCAACAAAGGTTGGTAACCTTCACTGGATGCTGTGGAGCCAGTGTTACCACCCACACCATCTCTGCCATTCACAGTTTGCTTCTTTCTGCCAAGCAAGGACGTTTTTTTTTCTCCAGGATGAAAAAGTGTCATCCGTCCGCGCATCGCTGATCTGAGGGTAACGTAGGAAGACACGGCTGTCAGATTGGAGAGTGTTGATGTGGATATGAAGGGAAAGCTTTTGTGTCCACACTTAGGCCACAGTCACATGCATTGAGTGCTAGATAATATATGCTTTTGTTTCCAGGAGTCAGATCTACATTTAAGCAGTTCTTGAAATAGGTTTTTGTGTTGTAAAGCAATTAGATCATGGAAAATCAAAACGTTTTCCATAAATAAACACACATCTATCTTGCGTTATTCAACTGAAAACAGAAATTTGTTAGGGCTGCAACAACCGGGTTTTGGAACAGGAGAACACCCTTCAACAAGGTCTTGTTGAATCATCTTTTGTTTCAGTTTCAGCATCCAGTTGTCTTTTTATGAGTCTATCAGCATGCAACATATTGACTTTAAAATATTTGCCCACTTTGCTTTCCAGAAGTTCAGGAAGGCAGAGTACCCGGAGAGAACCCATGCATGCACGTTCAGAACATGTAAACTCCATGCAGAGTGACCCCAGGCCATGATCTGAACCTAGGGCCTTCTTGCTGCAAGGCTACCACACGTACCACTGTGCAGCCTGCTTTTGCAATTGTGACCAAAACTTCGGATTTTATCCGACAACAACACATTCTTCCACAAGGTGTTGGGAGGTTTTAGCCACGCCTGGATGTTTTCTTTAGAAGAAAAGGCATCTGTCTGATAACCCTACTGTTTAGCCCAAATAGATGGAGAATACAGGAGACTTGTCACATGAACACAACCAGTCCTTGTTGGAGAATACTGCAGCTCATTCTGTGTTGCTGGCGGTCTCTTTGCAGCCTTCTTGACCAGTTTCTGTCATGTCTTTTCAATCACTTTGGAGAAACATCCATGGCACTGTTGTCCCACATTTTGAGTAATTGTTGATGACTATGGTATATAAAAAATGCTGTGGAACTTTTTGTTCCCTCCTCCTGACTAATACCTTTGTACAAAAGATCCTTTGGATCCTTTGTCTATACAAACTGACTTAAAATGGTACGAATGAACTCTAGAAGACAGAATGCTGAAGTATTGGTTTCAGGGTTTTGCATCTTGTAATCTGTATGTATGTTAACCTTTTCAGCTTGGGGCCAGATGAGATGGAAATCTTGCTTCAGTTCATGTATGGAGCCATCATGGATTTGCCCAGTGGAGCCAACGCCAGGTACCGTGTGTTTGAATATGGGGTTGAGGAGAAGACCGGCTGAAAACAAGCTGAACTGAATGTAATGTCTCTATCACACAGTCAGGTGATGTTGGCCGCAGACATGTTGGGTTTGGAGGGACTTAAAGACTTAGTGGAGATGATTCTTACCCGAGACTACTGCCGCTTCTTTCCCAAGGTTAGCTTCCCCAATGAAGCATCTATGTGTCACTGAAGGCAGTCCAAAAATCAAGGGTTTTTTCTTTTTTAATTTTGAACCAAGTATAGAAAATTCACACAGTATTTTTATTTGTGCACATAAAATTGCTCAAATATTGTTAAATTATTGCAAAGACATCCACTGGGATTGACCACTCTTCCTGACCTCCAGCATCTGTTACCTTGGTCGTCTCACTCAGGTGTTGATGTAAATGACAGTAAAAGTCCATGCAACCGGTGTAATATACAGGTGGTGGTCATAAAATTAGAATATCATGGAAAAATTGATTTATTTCAGTAATTTCATTCAGAAAGTGAAACTTGTATATTATATTTATTCATTACAAACATACTGATTTATTTCAAATGTTAATTCTTTTAATTTTGATGATTATAACTGACAACTAATGAAAAGCCCAAATTCAGTATCTCAGAAAATTAGAACATTACTTAAGACCAATACAAAAAAATGATTTTCAGAAATGTTGGCCAACTGAAAAGTGTGAACGCGAAAAGTATGAACATGTACAGCAATCAATACTTAGTTGGGGCTCCTTTCCCCTGAATTACTGCAGCAATGCGGCGTGGCATGGAGTCGATCAGTCTGTGGTACTGCTCAGGTGTTATGAGAGCCCAGGTTGCTCTGATAGTGGCCTTCAGCTCTTCTGAATTGTTGGGTCTGGCGTATTGCGTCTTCCTCTTCACAATACCCGATAGATTTTCTGTGGGATTAAGGTCAGGCGAGTTTGCTGGCCAGTTAAGAACAGGGATACCATGGTCTTTAAACCAGGTACTGGTAGCTTTGGCACTGTGTGCAGGTGTCAAGTCCTGTTGGAAAATGAAATCTGCATCTCCATAAAGTTGGTCAGCAGCAGGAAGCTTGAAGTGCTCTAAAACCTCTTGGTAGATGGCTGCGTTGACCTTGGACCTCAGAAAACACATTGGACCAACACCAGCAGATGACATGGCACCCAAAACCATCACTGACTATGGAAACTTTATTCTGGACCTCGAGCAACATGGATTCTGAGCCTCTCCTCTCTTCCTCCAGACTCTGGGACCTTGATTTCCAAATGAAATGCAAAATTTACTTTCATCAGAGAACATAGGTTTGGACCACTCAGCAGCAGCCCAGTTCTTTTTGTCTTCAGCCCAGGCAAGATGCTTCTGATGCTGTCTCTTGTTCAAGAGTGGCCTGACACAAGGAATGCGACAGCTGAAACCCATGTCTTGCATATGTCTGTGCTTTGTGGTTCTGGAAGCACTGACTCCAGCTGCAGTCCACTCTTTGTGAATATGCCCCACATTTTTTAATGGATTTTGTTTCACAATCCTCGCCAGGGTGCGGTTATCCGTATTGCTTTTACACTTTTTTCTACCTGATCTTTTCCTTCCCTTCGTTCTCTATTAATATGCTTGGACACAGAGCTCTGTGAACAGCCAGCCTCTTTAGCAATGACCTTTTTGTGTCTTGCCCTCCTTGTGCAAAGTGTCAGTGGTCGTCTTTTGGACAACTGTGAGGTCAGCAGTCTTCCCCATGATTGTGTAGCTTACAGAACCCGACTGAGAGACCATTTAAAGGCCTTTGCAGGTGTTTTGAGTTAATTAGCTGATTAGTGTGGCACCAGGTGTCTTCAATATTGAACATTTTCACAATATTCAAATTTTCTGAGATACTGAATTTGGGGTTTTCATTAGTTATCATTTATAATCATCAAAATTAAAAGAAATAAACATTTGAAATATATCAGTCTGTGTGTAAAGAATGAACATAATATACAAGTTTCACTTTTTGAATGGAATTACTGAAATAAATCATTTTTTTCATGATATTCTAATTTCATGAGCAGCACCTGTATATTTGGCAAGAAGAGCTGGAAGGGATGGCACATTAAATTTAATAGCCTTGAAATATTTCATACTAGCCATTGCATGCACTTATATTGCATTGAGGATTGTAAATCAGTTTTTTGAAATAAATGTTTGGGTTTAGGGCAGAAAATGTCACACATCAATTGCTGTGAAGAAGATTTTCCCCTTTACAGAATTGTTCTGTTTTTGCTTTTTTGACACACTTACGGGTTTAGATCATCAAATAAACCAGTCAAAGATAACCCGAGTAAAAACAAAATACAGACTGCAAATAAGGATTTCATTCATTAATTTAAACGAACCAGCTAAACCACCCTGCTTCCATATGAAAAGGTAATTTCCACAAAATCTAATAACTGGTTAGGCCACATTTGGAGGCAATGACTGCCATCGAGCATTCATAATAAATGGCAATAACATTGTTGTGGGGGGCGTTTGGGCCACTCTTCTTTTTTGAGGTTTTGAGTTAAACCACATTGGAGGGTTTTCAATCAGGAACTTGGACTAAGCCACTTCAAAACCTTCTTTTGTTCAGTGGTTGACTTGTGGTGTGTCAGAGCTTAAAGTAATGACCTGCTGGCCAAACATTCCCTTTCAGGAGTTTGCTGCAGAATTTATGGTTCTGTCAGTTGCGGCAGTAAGTTTGGTAGGCTTGCCACTCCTGGGAAGGTCCAGCACTGTTCCATGCTTGTGGGTAATGGCTCTCCCTGTGGGATGTTGAACTCCTAAAACCTTAGAAACGGCTTTGCAACCCTCTCTAGACTGATGGATGGCAATGGTTGATGTTTTGCTCTTTCAGATCTTTTGACCTACTTTGTGTGGTCAGACAGGTTCTGTTTAAGCCTGAGTGTAACTAGAGAAACTGAAACACAGAATGTAGTTAATTGCAGTTAAATCATAATTTATCAATTGGAGCAATTATATTTTCACGTTGTTTCTTGTTTCTCTTCATAAATAAAGTTATCATTTAAAAATTGCCTCTGGGCTTTCCTAAGGTTTTTTTCAGATATTAAAATAGGTTTGATAATTTGAAATATTGAAGTGTAATTAAAAAGTCAAAATTAAAAATCTGTAAAGCGGAAAATACTTTTTCACAGCAGCAATAACCGAAAAAATATTAAAAAGCGTGAATAAATATGGCTCAGATTAGTTAGAATTTTCCCAGTTTAAAAAATCTGAATCCAGATGTTTCTTTGCTTTTTGCCCCCTATGCTATTGAGTACGTAAAACATCAGTTTTTTAATGGGGTGATGAATTTTTTTCATTTTTCAGCAGGCAGTTGATGGGGTTCAGAGAACAATTCTTGAGTGCTTGTCCCTCACACACACCTTAGGCCTCCAAAACCTCCACAAGCTTTGTCGAAGGTAAGTTTGCTCTCGGCACCAATTAGGCCGTCTGGTTTCTCTACAGCAGCTGTTAATAACACGCTACCACATGCCACACAATGGATGCTAATGGTCCTGCATGATTGTGTTTTATATAGAAACATTTGGAAATATTTAAGCAGATTATTACTGGACATACATGAAAAAATAAATCACAATCTGCTACTGTTCTTGCCACTCTTGGTTACAGCTGATTGACTTCTTGAACCTTTTACGTCACTATCTAGTTGCTAGGTAACCATGCTTTGGGTTCATGCTTCTCTTACTAAGCGACCAAGAGACGAGGTTCATGGGTAATCTGTTTTAATGAGAAGCACAGCTTGTCTAAATTTAGTTGCCCTACATTTTTTTGTAAAGAATTTTCCAGCACTAGTGACCTTTATTGGTTGGTATTTTTTTTAAATTAGGCAGACAGGAAGTGGAATAGAGAGATAGGAAGACATGCAGCACAGAACCAGGAACAGCTGCGTCGAGGATTGAAGCCTCCGTATATGGGTCGTGCTACACGGCTAAGCCACCTGCTGCGCCAATTGCCCTAACTTTTAATATATTTGTCTCTAACCTGACTTTACCATTTTTAACAGAATTATAATGTAATCTATAATTCATGTGTAGTCTTTTATGTTTTAAAGTGTTGCAAGACTAATTTACTTCCCTCTCTTTCGTTGTGTGTATACACCTTTTTGCAGTTTTTACACCCCTTGAACTTTTTGTTCTGAGGCCTTCACAGAACAGCTGGATTAATACTGAGATTACATTACACACACAGGTGGACTCTCTGCTGTAATTTTGTGACTTGTGAAGGCGGTTGGTTGCACTAGATTACATTTAGAGATGTCAGAGTAAATGGAGGTGGAAAGAAATGCACACATCCCACTTTTCAGATTTTTGAAGCATGTTGTAATGAGAGAAGATTTGGACAAGTTTAAGGGGTGAAAATGGTTTTGCAAGGCGCTGTATTTGTTCTCCAGCTTGATTTTCTTGTGGCTGGTATAACTTCAGACCTAATTTAGCAAACTGCAGGTGTGGTAACGGAGGTTAGGATGGTGGGGATGGGTTGGGTGAGTAGAAAAGCCAGTTCTGATGATCGTGGTCATTTGTGTGTGTGTGTGTGTGTAGATTTATGGAAGATCTGGTGCCATGTTGTCCAAGTTGACTACCATAGTCTATGATGTGGCTTAAGTCAGAAATCCAACCACAGAATAACCAGACAATAGCTCACACTAACAAAGCAGAGCACTGTGTCTAACAGTGTAGAACCTACAGTTGGTCTTCAGTCAGTTTCTTGTACTCTGTTTCAGGAAAACTATTTAACTGCTGAACTGAAAAAGTCATCTCTACATTGTGCCTTTTCAGGTGGGTCGCTGAACATTTTCTGAAAGCCTGGTGTGAAAGGAACTTCTCCCTCCTGTCCCCTGAGCTTCAACGAGCCTGTATAACTGCTGTTACAGACAAAATGGTGAGTGGATTCCTCCCACAGTCATCTGCTGTGCTCGTTCCCAGCCCAAACATCACCAAGCAGAGCACTTGTGTATTTCAACAGGAAGGAAATAGCAACATGATCTAATCAGGGATGAGCTTTATTCAATTGTCTGTTATTAACATCTGGCTAATTTAGAACTTGGATGTGGATGGGGACAAATGAAGATTGATCCATTCTTGTAATTGGTAGCTGAGTCTGTATTCAGCGATTCAAGGCTGACCCACTGTGGTTCAGTCTTGGCAAGTGCTGATACTCAGAGCGGGATTAGAGCTCTTGGACAATGAGGAGATTCCCTTCACTGATCAACAGGGGTTGGGCAGGATTATAATGTTTTCTTTATTTTTCAGTGTTGATTTCACCTTTCTATGTTGTTCCTAGAGAGTTTTTCTTTAGCTGAGTTTTTTCCCCAGACTGTACTGAATGCCGTGACATTGCTCTGTGGCACCGAGCAGCTGATTGGCAGCCTCCCAGAGGTGAAGTGGGCTCAGCATGTGAGGTCCATGGCCATAGAGCTCCAGGACGAGAGCCTGCACTTCATTGTCCAGAACCTCCCCCGGGTGATCCACACTCAGGCCTTCCAGGACCTCCGCAAGGTAATGTGTTCATGCGCACTGGTCAATGTCTTCACCACGCAAATATGTTAAAGTACATCCACAGCCTTCAATGTATTTGAATAGCATTTATGTTACAGACCAACACAGCCTCAGATTATCTTACCATTTTTACCACTCTTGACAAACCCATCCCGTGTGAATGCTTTGTACAACCACCTTGTGCTTCTGTTAAAGCTGTAGTTCTTCTGGGTTGTGTCTCTACCAGCTTTGAGCATCAGTGCAACCTCCTCTGCAAAATAGATTGGATGTAAAGTATCAATAGTAGTTCTTGCATGAATGCTGCCCTGGGTGAACGCCTCCTGAAATATAAATCAATATGCAGAAATTACTATGCTGAAACTAAATATTAGAAAACAGATGCAATATGGAAAAAGAGAGTCAAACATTTTACATTTAAGAAAAAGAATGCAAGTTTTTAGCCATTTTTTTTATACCCAAGATACCAAAATTATTATGAAAAAAAAATATACTGTTCGCGTTTTATAATTTTCTTAACTGACAATTAAAGCTACTCTATTCTTTCTGTCATCAGTGTATCTAGCCGAACTATTAACATTAATGAATAAACTTTTATTATAGTAAGTGGTTAAGGAAGTTCACTTTCTCAAACCAGCCCACAGCTTGTTAACTGTGTTGCTCGACGTAACTCGCAACAAATTGGCCAATCAATATTTACAATATAAAAGACAAACATGTCTGTCAATTAATTTATTAAAGGTTTGCCTCCCTTGAACTTTTAATTCTTTTCAGAGATTCACCGTGTTCTTTTTTGTTTTTGAGAGTATATGTTTGAAGAGTTCAGTTTATCATAAACAGCCACAACATTAAAGCCTGAACGTAATATTAGTAACATAAAAAAAGATTGTTGTAGGAGTTTGCAATCTGTATGTTATAGCTTTGCTAATTTTAAAACAAACCTCACTGTCCTGCAAAGAATTTATATCGAATATTTATATATGTAAAAATAAAATGTTTTCCAATGATTTTGCTGATTTATTTTGCCAATATTTTAACGATATACAACCTGTTTGATTGTTTAAATAGTTTTTGGTGACACGGAATAATGTTTCCCTATATAAACCCTCCCCTGGCATTTGTTCACATTTAAACAACGTAATCAAACTATCCAGCGCCAACTGCTCTGCAACGCTGTCACTGTCAGGAATGCACGGTGGTTTGTTTGGTGACAAGGTTAAAGGTCTTTTTCACCTCATGGAATAGGCCGCCTTAGAAAAGTGATTTTAGTGATCCAGTTTGCAGATGAAGGATTGAATCTGCCTTATAATGTCTTTATTTCTTTCCTATTAATTATATTATCAAAATATCAGCACAGTGGGTCCTTTGCATGATGTGTAATTACAATTAACAGGCTGTGTGCTCTTGATTAGCGCCTTCCTCCACGTGTTTGTGCTGTCTTCTACATGGACACAGCAAGACTTGTATCTTCTTAAAGTCTTCCTTAAAGGTCAAATTTCTGTAGTACAAGACTAATGGCTGTCCAGTCAACAGATTATCCCACCTGAGCTGTGGCTCTTTGCTCCTCCTTCAATGTTACCATGGGCCTTTCTGCTGCTTTTTTGATTAAACATGGCTTTTTCCTGTAGGTTTTCCCTTGTGCCACGCTCATTCCCTTTTACATGATGGTTTGAATTGTGCTGTGATGTTCAAAGTTTAAAACTGTGGGCTAATGTTTTATAATCCAACCCTGCTTTAAACTTCTCCACAACTTTATCCCCGACCTGTCTGCTGCGTTGCTTGGTCCTCATGAGGCTGTTTCTTCACCAGATGTTCTCTAACATAAAGTTTGTGGTGTTGACGTGACTAATCACTACTTTTTCAAGGCACCTCTGTTTTCTTGGTGTGTGCGTCATTGATTTACAGAGGGAAGAGTTTACTAGAGAGCCGACATTGTTGAAGAAGCTGTGCTTGGCTGTGAGGGAGGGTGTAACCGTGGACAACTGCTGTGACCTTTTCACTGCTGTCCACTCTCTTTGTGAAGATAACTTCGACGGGGATTTTCACCTGGAGCATCAAAAACACGAGGAGGTAAACCAATCTACACTCTTGGTTGGATCGTCGTTCAAAAGAAAGTACACCCTCCCAGGTTTTACGGTTTTACATAACTATTAGTTTGTAAAATGATCTAAATACAACCCCAGAAGAGACAGTAAACATGACACATTACATGGTTTCATAATTTAACTAAAATCAAGCCAAAATGTAGAAACTATTTCCATTTCCAGGTATTAGAAGCACTAGTGTATCTGATCCTGAAGTCATTATGAAAGTTTGTTTCATCCATTCTGTTGTTTAGGGTCACCGTTCTGTTGCATGACCAGTTTCAGGTTGATTCAATGACCTCTTTCACACCCAGCACTACCATCCATCCTGAGTGAACTCCAAATCTCACTGTGTTCTCCTGGTGACACCAAGCTCCCATAACTACCATTAGATTCTATTTACATGTCAAACAGTCGATGTCAGGAAACAGTCTTTTCTGTTCTGCCGTCACAAAGTTTTCTGAACTCTACTGGGACTTTAACTGGAACTGTTTACTGTGGTCATATGATACTAAGATTGCCCTTCTCAGCTACAAATACTGCAGGTTGGTTTGCCATGAAGCAAAAGATGAATATGTCCAAAAGCACCTCATACTGACTGTTTAGTAAGGTGGAGGATCTGTGATGCTGTGGGCCTTCTTCTTTTCACAAGGCCCTAGGAACCTTTTTAGAGTGCCGGGAGTTTTTATGCTGCTGTAATAAGTGGTTTATTTAGAATTAAGTAGGATTTGTGATCTTAGTTGTTTTATTTTAGTTTTGTATTTTAGTTCTTGAACTAAAATCCACATTAGAATGTTTGTTCTCAATAGCTACATCCCTAATGGCACAGTCTGGCAGCAGAAGGGATTATACACTATTTTATACTTTGGTGTTTTAACATTCAGTGACAACATGTTGCCTCAGATTGAGATTACAGATCCAGTGTCTTTCAGGTACTCCGCTTTCAGTGAACCAATGTGAAGATAAGAGCTGAGCTTGTGCGATGGCTCCCATGACAAAGTGACCTGGCTGCACAAGTTATGGCAGATAACCTCTGTGAGCCGTGTACAGTAGAACAGGATGGATTAGGCTGAGTGACGCGTGACGTACGCCAGCAGCCTGACTAATCTAGCCGTGTGTCTAATGCTGAAAGCAGTGTGCTGTTGGTGAGATGCATGACAACAAAAAGCAGTGGTAGCTCCTGTCTATCCTCCAGCTCAATCTTTATAACTAGGTGTGGAAACAGGAAGATGAGCATCATTTCATGACATCACAGATTCTGTTTAAAGAGCTCAAGTGAATTCAGCCACAGAGGCGGCGGGGGAGGCAAGGAGGGGTAGAGAGAGAGGGAAGGGGAGGGGATTTGTTGCCATGGTGAAATATTCTTGAAGCAGCTGCTGATTCGCCCGTGCTGTAGCGCACCCCTTTCCATTCTTCAGCCTGTCTCCTCTGTATTACCGCCAGCCGTTCAGGGAGGAGATTGGCACGCTACGCGGGCGGCTCTGGACCTTTCTGCTTCAGACCTCCTATGCGGTTCGCCACACGCAGGGATGGGAGGCACTTTCACCCAAACACAAGAACAGGATACTAGCAGGTAAAGACTAATTCTGTCTAAAATAGTGTCTGTCTGGGGGTTAAAAGTGCTCTGTGTATGTTAGATATATGCATGTTTTTTTTTTTCTTGTCTCACACTGAAACAGTGGTTCTGCCTGAATAGAAATTTTCCAAAGCCCTCACTGGACCACTGCTTAGCTTATTACATTACAGCAGCCTGCTCGCTGCTAACCCATTTAATATCTAGCGGGAGCTTTTATGAGACATGATGGCAGTGTGTCTGCAGCTCCCGGTCTTATGATTGCACACCAACATGGTAAATGCACCAGATGCGCCATGCTTGTTTTCAACAGGATGAAGCTCAGCCTGCTGCTGTTGTGGCTCTGCATACATTTAAAAGCTTTTCCAAATTCAGTCGCTAACCTGCTTCATTAATGTTAATCGAATAATATTTGGAAATGGGCTGCATGAATAATTGATACGACTGGTATCAGTGTATGCCCCATATTCAGGAAACAGAACCTTTGTCTCTAACTAATAAATATGGGGCTTTGCTTATAAGATACAGATGGCAGATTATTAACTTTATTTGTTTCCTTCTGTAAAATCAGCAAACGTGTGAATGACTTAATATTGGAAAAAGTTGTTTTGTAGGTAGAACTAATTGGTTCATTGGTTTCCCCCTCCCTTGTTTCTGACAGAGGCTATTGATAAAGGAGACAATCGAAGACTGGGTAAAAAGCCAGTATTCACCAGCTCACAGGTAATGATCATTCATTTGTTAGTTGGTCATTTTTGGAACAGAAACAAGAAGCTTTTTTATATGTTTTTATTTAGAAATGCACAAATCAGAGATTTACTAGATTTTGTAAAGCTCAGATTGCCGATACCAATTTTTTCTTTAAGAGCTATAAAAAAAAACTAAAAAAAAACAGCAAAACACTTTTTTTTTCAGCTTTTTGCTCAAATAAAAAATTTGTTTCTTTAAAATAAAGTGTTTAATCTAAAATCAAATGAAGATTTTCTCAAAAACAGCCCAAAGTTACAAAGCTATCTCTCTCACCATCACTGCATCAAATCTGCAGTAAAATGCTCCAGGTTGTGGGACCGAGGCATCTGTAGAAATTAAACTAAACACATTTACAGCACATCTTATCTACTGTTTTTCTTGTTTTTGCACACCTCAACATGTAGAGGTGTGCATTTACCCATGGTAGTTTTCTCGCCAGATTCTATCAAAAATAATACAAGCTGTTTCGCAGAACCTGCGTATTTACTGCTATATTGTTAAATTCTTTGTGCTTTTATTTAGTTTATATAGGAGCCTTAAGCAGCCTTTCTGGTGCAAACAATCAGTTTTACTTATTTTAGGAACCATGGCAACGCCCCATGTGAGTGAGAGAGCAGTTGGTGTTACATAGCTCTGCAGTACCAAATATTTCAAAACAAACACAAAATGATTACAGACATCACATTTAAAGTGTATTTAGCTACATATTTTAGCATTTAGCAATGTTGGGATTATTACCTGTAAATGTCAGTCTCTGTATGTATTCCCTGTAGAACAGGTAGACCCTTACATTCACTGTGAGATTTACAAAAGACTGCCAACATTTTGGATCAAACATGTTCCAAGACAAATAGAACTGGACTCTTTAGAAGGATAAAACAGAGAAACTTTGCTGTAATACATCCAACTTCCTGTTATTTACTGAAGTCTCAAGCTCTGTGTAAGACTAGTACCCTGAATAAGTAGTAGACTGATACTGTAAATAGCTCATCAAGTCATCTTTTACCATAGCAACTTCCACACTGAGTGTTATTAGTGAAACAAGATAACACTTAGGAATGATGCATCCACTAAAAAAAAAAAGCATTATTATTTTTCATCTAATTGATTAACGGTCAGAGCAGGAAGTATAAAATAGCTTGGTTGTGGTTACCAGCTGCTTTCATGGTGCATGTTTAATTTTTTGATTGCAAGAACCTTGGCAAGGCTGAAGATGTAAACCTGAAGGGCAGGTTTAGATCCATGTCAGTTGGTTCAGTATGTGGCCGTTAGTAACTATATGTCACTAATGCTCCCATAGTAAAAGCAAAAAATATAACCTAAGCAATAAGCTCTCTCCAAACGGATTCATAGCATGTAACAGATATGCTATCCAGATTACTAAAACCTTAGAAATGAGGTGCTAAAAGCAGTGCATGTTCCGCAGTTCATGTAGAAAGTGGTTTCATGTAGTCAAGTGGGTTTTAGTCTTACGCTTTGTGCTGGGTGCCAAAATAGAAAGCTGAACAGACAACTCAGAGTAGATCTCAGAGATCACAGACAGCTCCATTGGGACAAGATGGTCTAATTTTAGCCAGTTTCTCTTCACTGTTGTTTTTTTCCGGCTGATTGACCTAGTACCGTAATACAATTACATGACTCTTGTTTATTTTTATCCTGCAGTCAAAGGCTGTAAAATGCCCCACATCCCAGCCTGAGAGTTCTCCGGTTCACAGGACAAACAGGGTGTCTCAAAACAGAAATCCAGATCTCCATAGGGCTGCGTCAGCCATGAAATCCGAAGGTCTGAGTGCAGCTACCAAACCAGGAGAAAGCCAGAACTCTAAAGCCAAGCACATGAAAAAACCCGGAGACAGGAATGTAGCAACAAAGGCAAAGGCTGCATCAGCTGGCACACCAGTTGTCAATGGCACAGCAGCTGCTGGGGAAAAGCGAGATGTGGCCAGTACAAATGGCCCGAGAAGCTCCCATGGGCCTAAAGAGCAAGAAAAGAAGCCAAACCCAGGTGCAAGGCCTAAATCCTCTTCCCCAAGCTGCACACCTACAACCCAGGGGGCAGTAACAAAGACCCAGAAGAGCTCTGCAGGAAAGACTGACAAGTCTGCTGGAGCTGTCACTACCCAAGCACATCCCAGTACTTCGTTCACATCAGCCACTACCTTGCCAGAAAACTGTGCCAGCAGTCTGCACAATGACAGCCACTCCATTCCAGGTTTACACTCTTTCATTGACTTCTTTACATTTCATCAGTATCACTAACATTCATTATCCTGTATTGACACCGTAACAGCCGAGCTAAAGAATCATCAAGTCAACTTCAGAGATAAAACTGTAGCGGAAATTAGAAAGGAACAACTGTTTAATTAGTGGGATCAATACTGTGGGGGGGCAGAGATCAACTGGTACTCAGCTATCTGTCTGTGGTGTCCAGTCCTGCTGGTACAAACATACAGTCACTACTGTGGAAGGATGTTCATTCAGCTGTTTCCCTCAACCCCAAACTGTTTGAGCTAACAGCTGATCAGTCTGGCTCAGTAGATGCATATGTCTAATAAAAACCTAGAAACAAATGACTGGTATTATTCTTCATTGCACAGAGACATCAAAACTGATCAATGTATAAAAATAGTTGCTGGGAGTTGTACAAACATCAGTACCTGTGTTCCACGCTTAAAAGAACACTACATCATCTAACTGTGATCATTTTTGTTTTTGGAGCGGGATTTTTTGATGCAAACTCAGTTATAACAGTTCTTTGTCATGTGTTTGATGTCCTGCTTTATAGGTGCAAAGCCCAAACAACAGGCCAAAGGAGTTAACAAGTCCCCCCTGATAAAACAACATCAGAGATCTGAGACAACAAAGACCAGCAGGTGAGATTTACTGGTTCAGCTTACTTTCATTTCATACCTGGAAGCAGTTTTATAGCCATGTCTTCTTAGGATATCAGAGTGTTTGGATAAATTATAGAGATAAACAATGATAACAGTGCTCAGATCTAGAGATTTTATTTTCTACTTTGTATTCATTGACTCTGGTTCAGGCTATTGGGTTCTTAATCGGGCTGGAGAAGAGTGGAATAAGATTTGATTATTTTCAGCTATAAATAGGTATAATAAAAAAAAATTGAGTAAAAAAATGTTTTTTCGTATATCGATAGATTTCTCAAGTGAGACTTCTAGCCTAAATGCTTTATCCTTCTGTTTGCTCTGTTTCTTCCTCACTCCCCACCTATCCTTCCTTTTTTTCTTTTCTGCAATGTAACCTTTCCTTTTTTTCTTTCTTTCTTCCTTGTGTCCTCTACTGTTTCCTTTAATTTTGTTTCTTGTCTTTTCCTGTTTCCCTCTGTCCTTTCTTCCTTCCTGTCTGTCCTTCCTACTGTTCCTTCTTTTTTCCTTGTGTCCTTCTTTTCTTTGTTGTGTCCTTGCATCCTTCCTTTTGTCCTTCTTCCTGTTCTTCCTTCCTTGTGTCCTACCTCTTTTCCTTATGTCTATCCATCTATCTATTTTTGCAGGTTCCATACATAAACCCTAGTGCCTCTAGAAATATTTGCCATATATTCATAGATTTTAAGATGAACATAAAGGACTGAGAACTCTGGAAAGTCTGGAGTTTTTATATTGAAAGATAGTAGGATTCCTGAAAAAAAAAACAATTGTCCTCCTGCAGGTAGAATATTATCAATGGTTATTAAATTATAGTTTCTTATTGTAGGCCGCAAGTAGATTATAGAAACATTCCTAAAACTGTCAGTTGTTAAAATCAGAAATGAAACCTATCCAAGGCAGGTACGAACTGACACATGGTCGGTACAGAACATGCTCTGGCTCAAGCCTCCCTTATGTCCTCAGAAATATTTGGTAGGAACAGAGTGAAACTGTAGAAGTACAACATGGAGTACAATGGAGCAAAAATGACCAGCACCTGATGTAAAAACTAAAGTGTTCAGTGTTTAGTTTTTCTTTATGTTTTATGTGCATGTGTTAGTGTTCAGGTCAAGCTGTTCTCAGGAGGAAAAAGGCAGCTGCGTAGTGTGCTCTGATGGGTCTCTTGTCTTCTCTTCAAAGATGTTAAAGATATCTGTTTCAAATTTAGAACCGCTGGTCAGTCATTCAGAAAACGCTGATGGCTGCTTTGCCTGAAGATCGCTGAAAAGATCCTTCATAAGAATGTCTGTTCTTCAGGCTGATGCATCTCAGATACAAAAACATTTTACACCATGCCATCGTTTTATTGATGAATAAATAGGCTGAGTTGTAGAAACAGTGTGTTGAAAATGTAGAACTTCACACCTTTTGAACCAAAGCTGAACCCGTCTTCCACAGCTTTAACTTTAAGTAATGCCTTATTACCTCATTATCTTTCATAACGCTATGGAGGGATTTTGGTCCATTTTTTTAAACATCTGGTTTCAGTTAAATAAGCTTTGTAGGTCTAGGATAATATATACTTTCCTGTCAATGATTTACTACTCTGTTTAGGATCATTGTCTTGTCGCATGACCCAGTTTGGGCAGAGCCTAAGTGTTGGATAAAATAAGCCCCATACAGTAATCCCTAGTCAGCTCAGTGACACTAAGGTTCCTCGGTCATGCAGCTGCTTAACAGACGCGAATAATCGACCTTCCACCACCATGCTTGACAGTTGATGTGATGTTTGTTCTGATATGCTGTGTTTAGTTTTCACCAAACCTGATGCTGTGTATTACAGGCAGACATCTCTACATCTCTAGAAGTGTTTGGGTTCATTCAGATGGATCTTCGCGAACCTACACTGTGCTGCAATATCTAGAGAGAACAGGCTTCAAACAATAGCCTTAATATACTACATATAATAGTCAAATTTTACTTGTTCAGGTTTTTCTGGTTGTCCTGTCAGAAACTAACATTTACCTTACAAGCATAGGGCTGTTAATTGTTTGATCATTGCAGTCTTTCTGAGCATTGACATGTCTCATCCTGGGGAAACTGGCAGCTTTCCTCAATGTTCCCCACTTCTAAGTAATCCGCACGGTTGAATAATGGACTCCAAATAGTTTGGAATGGCCTATTGTTTACAGATTTATAGTCAGCTTAACAGATGCTTCTCTTACCCAACACACATCAGTAGCGCCACATCGTGGCATGTCTTTTGATGCCAGTCAGATTACGCCATAAGTCACATAGGAAGCGTCACGCAGAGATATGCAGGACAGATCTGCAGGGTTCAGCCAAATACAGTTATCCATTTATGTCAGGAGGTGGCATAGTCATTCAAAATAAACTTAAATTACTTTGGGGTTTATTATACTTCAATAAAATAGATTTGTATTTTTTGGTGTGCATCTGACCTCACCGCTGTGCCCTTAAGATGCTCAATAAGACATTCAGTTGCTTGTTGGGGATGAACCATCTAGCACCCTGTTTAGTGTCACTATTAGCAGGACCAGAACTTAACAGGCAGAGGCAGCATTTACAAAAACGTGCAGGACATTCTGGTGACTATGGGTGGATAAAAATATTTATTCATCGATGCATTGCAGTATATTTTTTCCCAATTCAATATCGATTCAGACAATCCTCTGAATCAGTTACACCTGGCCCTCCTCACCAGTTGGTGGCGGTAATGCACCAAATAGCTGTTTGCCAACCGCTAATAAACCCAAGAAGAAAAGAAAATTAGCTTTCCCTGACCAGTGCTTTGTGCCGTGGTTGCCCACCATGACGGAAGTGGCATTGGACTAAGCAAAAACAATATGACGACCGAAGTAGGCTACAGCAACGTAAAGCCATTTGGCTCTGCAGGCTGCTCTTAAAATCCCTGCTGTTGCACGACTTCTGGGCTGAGTGAGGCTCATATCCACGTTTTTTCACTGTAGCTCCCTGGCCAGCCAAGCACTCAAGAAAAAACAGGAGTTGCTGGAACTCCCATGGCATAAACTAATAATTGATGTAGCATCACATTGGAACAGTGTGTTTAGCATGCTGAAGAGATATTTAGAGCAGCAACTAGCTGCACTACCTGCCCCTGAAGTTTGGAGGGGGGACAAAGATCTGTGAACTTACGGGGACAGACGTAACAGCAGCAGAGGGTGCTGCACAGGCTCTGAAGCCACTAAAGAAAGCCACCTTGGTGATGGCTTAGGAAGACGCCCCAAGTCTGTCTCTCATTGAACCACTGAGAACAAGACTTGTGCAGGAGATGCAAACAGCCCCAAATGACTCTGTGATGGTGAAAGATATGTACAGGATCTCCAGAAAATATTTTAATGTTCATCATCCTGACATTGTAAGGCCAGTTTTATTCATGGTTTTTTCTTTTTGCCACACACTATCATGTTTCATAAAAATGTCATGATCATACATAAGATTTATTGTAATGTTAATTTTATTTTTATTTGAAGGTACATAGGCTTGAAGGGTGAACTCTCCATAGCTTCAGCTCTAGGCCCACGCTTCAAGACCCTACCTTTTCTATCTGATGAGCATGAGTGAATCTTTGGCTCATTTTTATTATTCTGCTTCTAGAACAACCCCCATAATGGATTTTAACTAACTGCTTAACCATTCAATTATAAAGCTGTTCTTTACAAAAATGTTAATATATACAATTATAAAGTAATGTATACGATGGATGTTCACCTGAGGAGAAAAATAAATAAATCAGAAAATTATGAGCGGGTACTTTAAAGAATTATTTGTGTACTTCTACTTATTACTAAATCAATATCAAGCAGTGATATCAATATCGAATTGAATCAGGTTTAAATTGTCAGGTTCTTAACGATACCCAGCCCTAGTGGTCACACATCAAAACACAAACTTTGGGAAACTTGGAGAAAATCAGTTTTTATTTTTTAGAATTTCACACATGCTATTTTCTAAAGCAAGTTTTGCGTGGGAACAACTGTGTGCAACCTCAGCGTTGGGCCCATCCGTATGTAGTCTGGTTTTGTTCTGGAAGCCACTTAAAGAGTAGAGGAAGACCTCTCTGTCTCCTGCAGTTTGGCCGTTGTTAGTTGGAGAGTAACAGCACTCGGATAGTACAAATTATTTTGGTTCCTTTTCCAAATCGTGTCTTTATTCACAGGTCAATTTAAGGTAATTAATGACACGTTGCTGTATGTCATGTGTTCTAATACTCTTTAAACTTTTAAATTTTGACATGTTAAAAACACACACATCCACATTTTTATTGGGATTTATGTGCTAGACGGCACCAAAATGGAATCAGAACAACACAAAGTAGAATTAGAAGGAGGTAGACTTTATTTCTGAATTCGGTAACTTCTGAAAGTAGTTGCTTGTATTTATTACATTTAGGGCTATTAGAGTGAGTAGGGCTCAAATATCGTTGCATGATCTGCTTTACAGCCTTTTATTTGTAAAAACAATTTGAAAACCAGGTGTCATTTTCCTCCTAACACAATATGATGCACTAGTTTTTGTTGGTCCCGATAAAGGCATTGAAGTTTATAGTTGTAATGTGACAAAATGTAAAAAATGTTGAAGGCTATGAATAGCTTTGCAGTCCAACAAATTGTTAGGCCTTCTAGTGGTTATTTTTTTATCATTTTTGTAAGAGCCAGGTTAAAATAAGTAATTAGCTCATGTCTCAGGGGGTTACCCCTTGATTAAATATTGGAAGGGAAAACTTAAACTGTCGCCACCCAGTAGTAATAAATATTCATTCCTAATTTACTTTCTCTCCAGCTGATGTCATACATAAAAGAAGAGCTGGAGTGAAAGTATTTAAATCTAAACCTAATGTTTTTTCATAATATGTTTCACTATTTCACCAGCCCAACCAATAAATCTAGAGTGAAAGATACAGCTACAGCCAAGACTGGCCCAGCAGAGAAGTCTGCAGCAGCGACAAAACTAGACACCAAGGGAAAAGGCACGTCGGATCATCATGGTGAGTTGTTCAGGCTCCTTAATTTAGCTGTCTGTCAAAATGGTCCAAAACTGAATTAATGTCTTGGGTATATTATCTTTCTTGGTTTAGTCTCCAAGCTTGGAACCTTTATGAAAAAGCAAGCCTCTCCTAGGAAAGAAGATGGCAAAGAAGGCCTCAACTCTTCAGCCACCAATAAAGCTACCAGTGATACAAAAAGGAAGACCACAAAACCTTTTTCAGCGAACGGAGTCTCGATTAAGTCTAATGCCAAAACAGCCCAACTCTCCTCAGTTACCAAGTCTGGATCAAAGCCAAGAAGTGCCCCTGAATCATCAGGTGACAAAGTTTTACCAAAAATCTCCAAAACATCCACTGCTGCTCCCTCCAAAACATCAGAAGATAGAAACATTAAGACTGTGAATGGTCAAACAGGCTATAAAACTGAGCCAAGTCCCACTGAAGACTCCAGTGATGCTGGGAAGCATCAAGATATTGTGAAATTTGTGTCTTCTGCGGCGCAAAGTAATCATCCAACAGGGCATGGTGGAGGGGAGTCCCTACCTTCAGAAGCAAGCTCTGATCACATTCTTCAGAAAGCTGAAACAGAGTCAGAAATCCAAACAAGTCCCCAGGATGAGACGAGTGTTACACCTACACCTAACAACGTCCATCATGTCCACTTTGCTGAGGCAGATGCTTGTGAACAGATGGACAAAAGTACAATGAAGCCATTCCAAGCTGGTGCAATCACTACTAACATAAACGGTGAACAAAAGCGTGAGGCTAGACCGCTGAATTCCCCAAAAGACACCGAACGCCCAGCTGGAACCCCTTGCAGCATGGGAAGTACCGACACCCCCATTGAGGACTCCTGGAGTGGAATCAATCATCAAATCAGCCCCGAATCTGAGAGCGTCAGCACGCACACCACTTCTTCTGACGACATCAAGCCCCGCTCTGAGGACTACGACGCAGGAGGATCGCAAGATGATGACTGCTCCAACGACAGGGGCGTGTCCAAGTGCGGGACCATGCGCTGTCCTGATTTCTTGGGTCGCAGTAGCAGTGACACAAGCACCCCAGAAGAGTTAAAAATGTATGAAGGTGGGGCTGGCCTGAGGGTAGAGGTGCGTTTGCGTGGCAGAGAGGCTGAGACCACCAGCGAAGAGGAGGGAGTCAGACAACGTCCACATTCTTGGTTGCAAAGAGAGGAGGTTCCAGCAGAGCAGAAGCACATGGAGGTCGATACCAATGAGAGTGTAAAAGGTGGGGCCAACTATTCTGAGGATGAAGAAGATGATGATGATGAGGAGGATGAAGATGATCAGGAAACGGAAGATGAGAGGTCAGAAGTTGAAGTGATTCCAGGTAATGATTCACTGCCAACAACAGAACCCTCACCACTCTTTCAGGGCATCGTTAACCTGGCTTTTGATGATGACTGTCCAGACCAGGAGAACGACCAGCCTGACTACCAGTCCACCTCCAACTTCCGCCGGTCAGTGCTGCTTTCTGTTGACGAGTGTGAGGAGCTGGGCTCAGAGGAAGGAGGCGTCCAAACTCCACCTCAGCGAACAGATGAAGCTTTGACACCCTGCGATGTTTTCGAGTGTGACTCCACTACATGTCCTTCAAGTGACAAACAGAACAATCTGTCGCTCCATCCTGAAATCACAGCTATGAAGCTAAATAAAGACAAAGAAGAGGATCAGGAAGATAAGTCTGTATTCCTCACAGAGATTCAGGAAGCAACCCAAGAAGAGAGCAATCATATCCTGTTGGATAAAGTTCAGGACTCTGACACCAGAGAACTGCCTCCCCAGGAGCGCCCATCCCACCTGGATCTGCAGCACACTGAACAGTACAATGGAGGGATAAACAAGGGTCTCCCCAATCCCTCAGAGAGCAAGAAATCAGATTTACATCTAGACTTAAATGAACCCCAGCTGACAGGGGGCTCTGCTGTGCAAGCTGCACAATCTCCAGCAGGTAATGTATAATCCACGGGCCTATCTTAGACCCCAAATCCAGACCATCGAATTTCCGCAGTCACAAAATTTATCCTCGCAAGATTCATTCTCCTTTGCTCTGATTCCCAGACCTTCTTTCAGCATGTACCTTATCTGGTTTTGAAAAATAGGATATAAATTAGCTTAATAGTTGAGTAAATACTTCAAACTCCAAATCATATTTTCATTTAAACTCAAATCTTGCCTTCATCCTGATCCCTTGTAGAACCGCATCAATGTCCATTTAAAACTGGGAATTGGTGTCATAAAAGCGATTAACCAAACCTGTGCATTTTAAAACAGCTGAACTACCTTTAATCAAGAGGATTTAGGCATTGGTGAAGGACTCAAACTTATCAGGACTGATACAAATGCATTTGTTTAAAAAAGACAAGGACTGTGACATAGATTAATCAATGCACTTTGATGTACATAAAGATAAAGTATTCTTTCCATCCTTCCTGTTACACAGTCGAAGAGTCTGGCTTTTAAAGCCTTAGATTGTTTGTTGTAACTTATGGTGCTACCTACAGCATTTTGGAATCTGCATATCATTACTAATTGAATTTAGACTTTGCTGTTTTGTTCATGCCACTGTGACCTCATAAACTGCATTGGCTATGAACCAGTGTAACTACATTCCCCCTTTGCCATCAGTCCATTAGTTCATATCAAGTCAACACAGCAGAGATTTTATGGTAAGGAAAAGTGCTACTGAAATAAAAACAGTACATGTTTGCCTTATTACTTTTCAAACAATTAAAGATACTCAGTATAGTTCATGTATCATGTTCATGTTCAACAGTCCAATATAGAAATAATAACTAAAGTCAGTCATATTCTTATTATAAATTAGAAGCTACACAAATTTGTACTTAAAATCTAAAATTCATCTGAATCACATGGTCTACACTAGCATTGTGACAACGTTCTACTTAACTCACCAATAATGATGTTCAGGTTTATTTTTTATTGTTTAATTATGATCTATTGACCGTAACCAATATTTTGTCTTCCTGAGGTTCCTGGTCAGCCTTCTCTGTTCCAGCCTAAGGTCAACAGGGTTTCAGAAAGCAGCTATAATGTTTGAACACTTGTTTCTAAAACATGTGGAACTTTATCATTTATATCTAAATGATTGTCTGACTGTATTCAGTAAACATGCATCTCACTTCTCCTGATGATCTGTGCATGAGGGGAATTTTGTTAAAGTGGTTGGCTAACATTAGCTAACCTTTTCCTCCGTTTTGATATGACTCTTTGGTAATAAAGCTTGTAACATTATGAATTTTTTTTTATTCCAGTTCCTCTACGTTTTCAGAGGTTGTTCTCAAAAACCAAGCACTTTGCTTTGAATCTCATATTTCTTACACTCCACCAAAGTCATTGCTTATCTGGCTTTTGTTTTAATGCCATGGGAGGGCCTGATTTCATAGGAAAATAACACGCGGACATCACCTTACTACACGTTTGACAATTTGATCACATAAGCCAAGCTCTCACATAATCTTTGGAGATATTGAACAATTCCACAGCATGAACACCACAGGTATACATGCTGCTTTATTTAAACTACCGCTACTCAATTATGACAGGAAAGACCCAAAAACAATACTTAATTTTATGAAACACTAGGAGGATGCTCTGTCTGCACTGATGATGATTCGTTCAACTTGGCATGTAGGGTGCTTTAAACAGAAAGCGCAACTGATGGCTTATTCTGCTTTTGGATCAATTAGCCTAATATGTCTTTCCACATGGGGGCACTCAGAACAAATTTCATTTCTAGACATTTAGTTGATCCTTTTGATATAAAAATTAAATGTGTGACATTACAGCAAAATAAAATGCTCCATTCCCAATGCACACAATGCAAACTCCACACACTTGATCCCAATACACACACACTATGCTGAACAGGATGACATTAGAAGTGACACGTATACTTCAAAGACATGTCATGACTTGATGTTCTCCAAAATCCCCAATTGCCTGGCGTCTGGACATATACAACACATGTTTTTTAATATATCAGCGTGCATGGAACGTTGCTATGACAGCAGATTCAATATCTAGTATTCTAGCAGAGTAAAGCTGTCCCACATTACTGTCGTAAGCAGAGATGAACCTTGGCTGTGCAGTTCAGATGAAACTGACAGGATGCTACACGGATCCATACAGTTTTCTCTTTTCCTTCTTTTACCTGGGACATCAGTATAATAGGTAAATTGATTATTAGGAAAACTAAGATTTAGGAAATAAAATCTTAAAATTACCATATTCTGCAATATTCCAAATTTTGCAGGGCATTTAATTTTGTTTGTTTTTTTCTGCACCATCAAGCCAGACTTCGACCATCTGGCTTGTCAGTATACATTTGTTTAAAGTTTCTATACCCGTATCAAAGAAATATTAGAATGATTTGTTGATTTCAAAATACTGTGTTTAGCACCTTTTAAAACTGCAAAGCGGAGTTTTGTTAAACCTGAAAGTTCTATTGTCTAAAAATGTATGTATGAAAAATAATCATTTTCTGGTTCACAGAAAATGATATTTTTGGAAACTTTGGCTCTACATCTCCTTGCTCTCCCTTTTTTCTGTTGAGGAAAACCCCATTCCTACATTTTGTTTTTTGTTGCCTTGTTGTTTTTATTTTGCATGACACACGTGCATGTTATCACTGTTTTAATTTATATTTCACCTGTGCCATCCTTTATATATGTTTTTCTACACTGTCTCTAGTCATTCCCAGTAGATGTGTGCGCAGACATAGATGTTAATTGTTTATGGAAAGTGTTTTGCTGTTCAGTAGATTATATTTCATGTGAGTAGCCAGTTTAAAGTACGTAATGTGTGTCTAGAGCAGCTGTTATGGTTCTGCCATGTCTCTCTTTTTTCACAACCATATTCTAAAAAAGAACTCCTGCTGCACCGTTCAGGGGTTCTATCCCAATACAAAAGGGAAATATTTTGTTTTCAGCATCAGATAGTAAGTTGGTAGAATCATTTGCCATATTGTGAATGTTCAAAATAAGAAGACATGTTAAAGAAAACATGGCAGCATGTCATTTTTGTGTCTTAAGCTTGCAGTTGCATTTTTGTGACAGTATTTGTTCTTTAGCTCTGCCTGTTAAGAAAACTGTGCATAAACCTAAGAACATATCAGTGTTATATCTCAGAAAAGTGCAAAGTTCACTGGTGCTGGCAATGCATGACTTCTTTTGCTCTACGAGTTGGATAAAGAGATGCATTCAGAAATACATTCCTCTGTACGTTACCTTTAAAGCAACTGTCTACCCTTTCACATACAGATCAGAATTAACTGGTACTTTGTGGTTCACAGCAATAGCTTTGCTTTTTATCTAATCGTCATGCTGCTTCTACCACACTGATTTCTCCTCATGTGACATCATATTTGAAAGGGGAACAGCTGCATTAAGGGTAGAATCTGTGATCTGTTTCTCTTTAGCTTGCAGTAAGTAATCTGTGCAGTGTATGAGCTGTGGAAGAGTGTTTCAGTTTGTCATTTTGCAGTATTGTCAATTGTTTTTAGGGGACAATGGTCTTGACAGACTGGATCAAACCTGCAAACATGACCACCGACCATCCAAAGTTCTCTCTCCCATATATGAGATGGATGTGGGAGAAGTGTTTGAGCGCTGTTCGGATAAGGACAGAGATGTTAAACAACAGGTGGAAGAGGGAAAACCGAAAAGGGACACTGAGAAAGGCAGCAACTTTGCCGAGCGAGACTGGAGCTTGCTCAGGCAGCTCCTCTCGGACCACGAGTCCAACCTGGGTGTGATAAACCCGGTGCCCGAGGAGCTCAACTTGGCTCAGTACCTCATCAAGCAGACGCTGTCCTTGTCCCGGGATTGCGTGGATGTGCAGGCCTTTCTGTCACCAGAGAAGGAGACTTTTAAACGATGGGCGGAGCTCATCTCACCCATGGAGGACTCCTCCACCAGCATCACAGTGACCAGCTTCTCTCCAGAAGATGCTGCATCTCCACAGGGAGAGTGGACCATCGTGGAGCTGGAAACACATCACTGACTACACAGAGGAGAACCTGCTGGACAGTTGACCCCTCTTGTTTAAACTGATGTTATGTTTACTGTATCTTTATTTATTCTATTTGTGATGTCATGTCTCCTGACATAATTTCCTGGACTGTGGAGACCTCTGGACTTACAGCACTTTCATTCGCATTCCTTATTCCACCCTTAAAAGACTGTTTATTGACACAAGCGGGCTGGTATGCATGCAGTTATTTTTGTAGATTGGACTGTTCAGTTGGCGTCTCTTTGAAAACTGTAAAAGACAAAGACTCAGAACGGAAATCGTGTCTTTAAGACATTTTCTTTCTTTGTAGTCTTATATGGTTTACTGACATTTCTTAAAGAAAAATAATATTAGCCTTTTGGCTCATGTTAAGTGTAAAATAAAGATTTGTGTTTCTGGGAAAAAAAATTAAAGATGTGATCATATTTTTGTTACTAGAACAGCATCTATTTGAAAGGGATTTTAGGTCAGGTTTATTTCTTTTTTTGTGTCATCTATAAATTTTACCTTTAGGCTTTTCAAGAGAAAGCAGACAAATTTTATTAAGAGAAAACCCCAGAATATAGATCACTATAATGTGACCCAATGGTACATAACCTGGTATTTTGATCAATTTCACCTCAGCTTATCTAACCTGATAATTAGCTTTTGAAATCAACATAACGGGTTAGCTCATCAAGCTATGTAATAGCAGTTGTAAACTTTTATCAAACTTCAATTAAATTCAATAGAGTTGAGAAATTAGGGGAAAAAACGTCAAGAGGGTAAGTTTTTACACAACACCATAGCGGCATCTAGCGGTTATGTGTTAACACTACAAAACAGGCGCTCTATTTCCAATCGGTCTGTTAGTAGCAGGTTTTTTTAATCTAAAATATTAATAACCATCAGAATTTTTTTACCGGTACAATTGTAAATTCTTTTTAACACAATATCTACTGCTACGAATATACTTTTTGATATGTTCAATTCAGAATTTTAGTCAGTCGTTTTCTACCGCCTATTCCATAGTGGGTCGCGGAGAAGCTGGTGCCTATCTTCAGCAGTCTATGGGTGAGAGACGGGGTACACCCTGGACAGGTCACCTGTCCATCGCAGGGCGACACACAAACAACCATGCACACACTCATTCATACACCTAAGGGCAACTTAGAGTGACCAAATAACCTAACAGGCATGTCTTTGGACTGTGGGAGGAAGCCAGAGTACCCAGTGAGAACCCATGAATGCACAGGGAGAACATGTAAACTCCATGCAGAAAGACCTCCGGCTGGGAATCGAACCCAGGACCCTCTTGCTGCAAGGCAACAGTGCTAGCAACTGCGCCACCGTGAATATTTTTACAAGAAATATTATTGGCATACCATATAAAATAGACGTTATAGACAGATGTGGTTCTGGATTAAATGTTTAAACGACTTGCCATACTGAGCAGTTTTGGTCGGCGTATTTTTTCCGATCATGCGTCATTAATCCAGCTTTATCAGAAATGGCTACACCCAGTGAAACAACTGCTCAGTGGAAAACGACAATTATTATTAGCTCCTCTCTCCAGGTAGTGAAAACAGTTAAACAGATTGATTTTTTTATTACTTTTCTGGGAGAGAAAAAATATCTACATTTTTCGGGCTGTATAGCTAAACTAAGCTAACTGAAATTTCGGCTCTCATGGGCAACGTGTCTCAAATATTTCTTGCAATATGTTTCGACAGAACCACGACGCTTGCAGGACGCTTGGCGCACAGCAGCACAGAATAAGGTTTTCTGACAGCGTTGAAGCCGGATCCTTCATTTTCCCTCTTTCAGGTACATCAAATGATCAGTTCTTCACAGGTCTTATTTTCCTTTTAAACCCAGTTTCAACCGTTTTATTGTTTCTTTTTGGAAAAAAAATGTTGCGCTTTCATAAATGACTTTAAATGAAACTTTCACGTCTCAGAAACAGTCTCTTGTATTTTTTTACATGAACAATGGTATTAAGCCCTCTTTACGCTAATACTCCTCCATATAATCCAGTCCAGCCAATTGCCGCCTAAAAGTTACCTAATTAGTAAACTGAGTTCACCTGTGTCCATTTCAATCCCATGTTTAAAGACAGCTGCTCTCTAAGGGCATCAGTTGCCCATTTTCCACCGAAAGCCCCAGCTTTTAAAGCCCCAGGATTTGTTTTACCCAGATAATAGACATCCCAGGGAATCTCGTACTTGCTTTTTCCATTACCAAGGACCATTTATTTAAATTAGCCTAATGACGTATGGGGAAGTTGTGAAGAAAACTGCACTATACCTTCATTCCAGCAGATGGCATTACTCCTTTACACCATTTAAAAAATTAATAAATAATATTTTTGTTTCAACTGATAAATAACAGATGATGAGCAACTTTAGGTTAAGGTTGATTAATTCCTTCTATTAATCATTATTTTAAAATTACATTTTTACCAACCTGCATCTGGCCAGACTTGTCGCTTTGTGTGGGGATGCGTTACCTAAGCAGGGACAGAGAAGCTAAACAGGACCATCCTGGAAGACAACCTGATAGAAGCTCCAAAACACTTGAGACTGAGGTGGCCCTTCCAGCAGGACAATGACACTAAACATACAGCCAGAACTATGTCTAGGTCTATGTCATTAAATCCCAATAAGGCACATTGAGCTCTGTAGTTTTAACAGGACAAAAATTGAAAAAGTTCATCGGGGTATGAACACTTTTGCAAGATACTGTTTAAACTATCTGTGATGTACTCTTCAAAATTATTTAACATTAAATGTAATTTATTTTTTCAAAATATGATCTTATACACAGTTTTATAATGGTTTGAGAGATACTGTTCTCATTCAGTAACAAACATGTTGCCTAAATGAGAATAATTATAAATCTAAATTTGTCAGGGGTATGAATAATTTTGAGCCAAGCAATATGTTGGGGTCAAAATATGCTTGATGTGAATAAAGTTTTGGTAGGCTTAAATGTAAGCGTAAAATGTGTAAACTGTACTAACTCTGGGGGACCGTCTAAACCATAACTTATTCTGCCACCCTCAAATACATAAAGTTATATTCAATAAATTAGAATATTATCGGAAAGTTCATTTATTTCAGTGACTCTATTCACCAAGTGAAACACATTATATTGATCAATTCCACACAGAAGGATGTTTTCAAGCCTTTATTTTTGTTAATTCGGATAATTTTCTGCTTGCAGCTATTAAAAACTCGACATTTAAGATTAGAATATTAAATCAGACCAATAAAAAATACATTTTTAATACGGAAACACGGGCTTGATGAAGAACATGTTTAATGCCCGCATGGTTGTTATTTTCAAAGGGTGCTTTTAATCTGACAAACGAGCCTCGTCTGATCCCATATTCTAATTTATTGAGTATATTCTCCTCTGAAATATAAACGCTTTTTTTCACACATGCATGTATTTTGGCTCTTACACACACATTTAGCTGTCATATACATGCTCTCCTCACACCTGGATTCTGTTCACATGAATCATCAAAGGAAAAAAATATGTAGGTAAATTCAAGACTTTATTGTCCAATAAAATATCCCCAAAGCTGTATTTCAAAGTAATTACATCCAGTGTGCCTCTTGACCTGAAAGGTATTCATTTCAGCCACTTGACAACAGTTCTCATGATAATGATCATAGGTTGATGGCAGGGTCAAAGTGCATAATTAAACAACGTCTGGAAAACAGAAGTTTATCACTTAAAAGTCTACATATGTAACCCCTTACTATCTGAATTAATTTTAAAAATGAAATTGGGCTGTCAAACATATTCTAAATTAAGTAGCGATTGGTCATTTAAATGTAGCACACAAAATATTTATGAGTTTTGGTATTTAGTATGAAAATGAGACACATGCAATTTGGCATAACTCTAATCACTAGATGGCAGCAAAGTGCTTTCCTTGGTATATTTATCTGCAGGCATCAGTGGTAACATGCTCCACCTTAGCTTTGTGGTGGTTTGAAGTGAAATCAGTAAATAGTCTAAAAGCTTAACAGCTCAACTCAACAGTCATTTCTTATCCTGCACTCTTCAAATACATGTGGCTACATTTCAGTACATCAGAGGTCCACAGCTTCTTCAGGCACTCTCATGTCATCTCATGTCACCTTCACATAGATGGTGGGATGTGGACCGTATGTCCAGAGCTTGAAACCTCTAATTGCTGCAGCCAGCACTGTGGTTTGGTCTTTTGATTAGGTTAATTTTACAGAACATTATCCATTTCATCTTAAACAAACAAATTAATAAGTAAAGTCATTAAATAATTAATTAGATGAACCAGAGTTGGAATTACTTGGAATTACAGACTTGACAAATTACATTGCTGGGAAAATTTACTTACTGTACATGCTTACAGATTTTTTTGTTTTAATTAGTTTTTTTCTTCTTACACAAATGTTTAGATTAAACACATTCTAACATAGGACAAAGATAACCAAGGTAAATACAAATGTAGTTTTCAAATGATGCTCTTATTTATTAGACGGTTGAAAAGCTACCCAGCCTGGCCAAACATGAAAACGTTATAATCCACTTTGTTAAATCATAAATCAACTGTAATTAACCTCATTTCTAGTTCAGTAGCCACAAGCAGGTGTGATTACAGCTTGACCTGTAAAGGTCAAGAACTCACCTAAATCAAACTTGTGTGACAACATGAAGTAAACTAAAAGATCTAAAAAAGCAACACATCATGTCGTGATCTGAATAAAATCTAGAACAGATGAGAAAAAAGGTCATTTACGTTTGGAAAGGGTTACTAAGCCATTTAATAGAAATGTTGCATTTTTCTTTATTTATTTTGTTTCTATATTACATACAGCACTAAAATGTAATTAATTCATGAATCACCTGTAGAATATAACTACACGGGTATTTATTATTCATATTTGATATTTCATACCCAATTTTATTTAAAAAAATCAATAATTTATACATAACATTTTTTTTTTATTTTGCCTGAATATGCTGTGGTTCTATTATGCGCCTTTTAAAAGAAATATTAATCTTACCTAAAGAACAAAAAACCCAACACCCTCAAAGGCCATGTCTCCTCCCACGCCACAAACTTCCTAATGTTGGACCTGCAAGGGGGCATCAAAGTTGGGAAACAGAAACGTATGAAACACATTGAGGGATATTTCTAAAAACTGAACTTTAATCAGGACGGAAATCATCCTTGAATGACAGTTTACTTAAAAGGATTATCAATATCATGATTAATATTGGTCATATTTTCCAGGCGTTATTTTTTGAAAAATTTATATCTGAATATCAGCAAGTGTCGCTGTAAATGTTTAAAGTTGAAGTTCCTATTTATGTGTCTGGATGTAAAGAAGGCTGCCTCCCTCCAGTATTGTCTTGTGTTTGGGTTGTTGCTGGGTTTGTACAGTTAGCTCATTAATTGCGCTTTGAGTCAGTTTAAAGGGAAACATGCTTGACATGTATTGCTTAAGACAGGATGACAAAGTTGTGATAGTTTCAGGGGATGATAAAATACCTCTTAAAACACAAAGGGCCTTCTGCAGGGCTTCTGACTCATTTGACCTCTGCATGTTGAGTTGAGTGGTGCTGTGCGATGAATTTGACCTTGTGTGATTCAGTTCACTAAATGATCCAACATGGGTTTCCACTACACTTTCTCTCACACACACAATACATTCTCTATCTCTCGTTCACGTTAGTTCATGGTTTCATTTCACAGTTTCATTTTAAGCGAGTGTGGGGAAAATATTTACATAATGAGAAGTAAATAAAATATAGAGTCAAAATGTATGTAGGTAAAAGATGAAATGTAAATGATCAAATATATGTGTGAGAGAGTGGTAGTATGTTATATGGCTTGTACGGTTCCTCATCCTGACCTTTGACATCTCCTTTTAATGCCTAGGTACTGCATTTCTGCTGGTTGATCCTCAGGACCTTCCAGAGCCTTTGGAAGAATCAGGATTTATTGAGCGCATAGAAAAATTTGTGCAGGTCCACAGGAACTGTTTTGTACTTGTCTATACCCCCTTTAATGGGAAAAAAGAACTGCAGGTTTTGACTCTGATTCAGCACAGGTATGTAGTCTAAATGTCTGCCTTATGTCCCCTTATGATCCCCACAGTAATTTTAAGATAACTTTTCTTTACATTTCCATTCTGAAATGTTAGATCCAGTGATTAAAGAAAGAAGGAATCCTTGTCATTTTCAGATTTTTTGGCAGCAATCTGAAGATCCTCCCTGTACGAAATGGTGCACAGATAGCCGAAGGAATGCTGACAGTTGCCAAGGTAACTAGTTATTCAGGAAAACAAACAATTTATGCTGTTGTTCATTCATGGCATTTGAAATAAAGAAAACATAATTGTCTGCAGGCTACCAGTAAACCGCATACTGACAAAATCCGAGAGCGGATGTCTCTGGCTCAGGCTCACATCATTGAGACCAGTCCTGTGTGGGAAATGCTAAAAGACATTTTATAAACGCACCAGTAGGTGATCCAGTTAGCTTTATTTAACATGACACAAGTTGATACACATCCTCTGGTAAATATACAAGCATGTATTAAGCATATGTATTACTGATGCAAACTGCTTTCTTTTCATCTGTACTTGTGAAACTACTTTCAGCTAAGGTAAAATGCTAACTTTGGACCACAGCATGCCTTCTTTTATCAGTCAGACCAGCAAAATAAAATAAATAAAAACTTCCCAGTGCCGTAAAAGGGCTGTCTCAGTGTAGTTTCCCCAGCTTTTCCTCTGTGATTTCATCTATTCGGACTATAAGACTTTCCATCAAGTCAAATGTCACCAATGCGCTCTGCAGCACCTGAGACACAAGTAAACTTTCAGTATGTTTGCTGTGATTTCTCCTAAATAGTCATTCAATAGAAAGACAAATCTGTACCTGGTACTGGACCTCTGGAGACATATGATCGACTTTGTCAGGCTTTACTGTTATGGCTTTTACCAGTCTGGTAGACCTGGCGTGCTCTCGGGCTTCTGCAGGACAAACAGTATGAATAGAAATAAAATGTGAAGTCAAGCCGTTTCTGTATGTGTTGTTTCACATATATGTTTCACATATTAGCAGCTAATTCCCACCTTTTGCTTTTAGCTTCTGATCCTCCTTCAGCGCTTTCATCTCAGCAGAGTAATACGCTCTAGACATACTGATACACACTCTCAGCATTTTTAGGTATTCATCTTTGATTCTGCTCAGCTCCTCCCATAAGCCTGGCTGAAAGTTGACAAACGTCAGCATCTTTCTGCATTTACCAGGTAGACCAGAAAAGAAAATTGCTAAATTAGACTGACTTACGTTGCTCCTCAGTTCTTTGTCTCGCATAAGCAGATAGCGCAGAAGATTTAGACTCTCCATTATTCTAGATAAACAAAGACAAAACATCCAGAGTAACATAAATTTAGATGAATATTTACATCAATATAAGCTTTCTTTTGATTGGCATTAAGGATGCACCGATATAAATATTTGTTCCGATATTTATGTGATAATAATATTGATTTTATGACCAATAACCAATATTTACTGATATTATATATATATATTTCCCTACCCCTTGAACACCTTGAAAAATGACCAGATAGCTGACATTGCTTCTCTGCTTCAGTTAAACATCCCACAGTCCTAACAGCTGCTGATAACACTGTTAATGCCAATATGTTGTGCATCCCTGGGTGCCAGTAGCCTTTCAGACATATTGCGAATGCCAAAATTAACCACAGTGCATGGATAGTTTAGCCTTAAATGCTTAACTATTTGGTCAACAGTTTTCAGTGGGTGAAGTATTTTAATATATTCTTCTGTCGGAATGCCAGAATGGACTGCATGGGTTTAGACACTAATAATGTTATAATGATAATTACTGATGATTGTGTTTGGCACAGACCAAGATAGGAACATATCACTCACTTATCCATATTAGTAAGCAAATCTGTTTCTGCGCCTTGTGGTAAACTGAGCACCAGTTCAAGCAGTGGCAAAAGCTCCATTCCCAAGAACCATTTGTTGGCATTACCCTGCAGAAGAGTTATCCCAGATTAATCACATTCATACACACAGATGAAATCTTTAAGTGTGACCGTGTTGAAAATACAAAAAAGATTGTATTGCACACTATGAGCCCCACAATTTCCTTTTTTTGTCTCATCAAACTTATTTTAGGTTAATATGGAAATAATGATCACCCTAAAATCTGGGGTGGATAAAGCTTTTCCATTTTTGCCTGTTGCGATTTCTCCTCACAAAGACTTGCTGTAAACATATGTGCTTCTCAGAAATCAGATATTCCATTGTCACAGGATGTTTAGATAGATTAGACTCTAGAACGAGGGGAAGGGCCGTGTAACATCAGAATTAGAAGAATGCTGGATGAAATGAAGTGCAGGCCAGAGGTATGATCTGGGGTTACTTCAGTCCATTAGTTTTAGAATTCAGCAATGTCTTAAGTCTATATATTTAGCTGATCGACTGAATATAGTCTATGTTCAGTTTTTCTCCTTTCTACGCTGACCCAATTACTTTTTATAAATATACCATCAGTGTGATATTTCATTATCTAACTCTGAATTAAATATTGTTACATAAACTCATTAAAACAATACCAGGATGACTATGGCAATCTAGGCTAAAGCTGGTGTGGTTTTGGCCAGGCAGTTGATACAGGATGAACAATTGAAACTATGGAATATCTGAGGTTCAGACTGTCTGCAGTAAAATAAAAGTCCTATTAAATACCAGGTTTTCTGCTATTAGTTGCATGTTTACATTGTTATAATAAGAGCAAGGCAAATTTAGAAAGTTACAAAAGGCTACCTTATTCTCACCTTTATGGACAACTGAATTTGATCCCTGATGTTCTTCACTATGTAACTATCAACACCTGCATGGTGACTTGTTTTCAACATGCACCTGCAAATGAGGGGATTGATAATTAATGGTGTTTATTTACAAAAACACCATTAAAAACCAAAATAACAATCTGTTAAAATAAGATGTGCAAAAGATGTGCAAAATCATGTCTGAACATTTCAATAGGTATTAATCAAACATGAAATATGCATTTATTGATCAACAAATCCAAAATGTGGATAAGAATCTGGATTTTTTTATCACTTAAATTCTCACCTGAAGAACTTGTGCTTCCCTTCAGCATCTAATTTGTTTATGAAAAGCTGGAATACCTTCAGTCCTGATTCTCTCTGGAGAAACATCAAACCATAAAAATAAAATCACCAAAATACTGCTTTTCATATTGTCACAGACCTGAGGTTTGTTGTTTTTTTATCACACATAATTAAATTCTTACCAAATGTTTAATGGGACAGTCAGTAAGAACTTCTCGCAGGTTCTGTGAAATTCAGAACAGATGATTTAGATTATTGAACCTCTTTTCTAGAAAGCCTGTACTTTGACTTGACCACTCCAAAACCATTTTTAGCCATCCAGAGAAAGACCTTGGTGAATTTCAGATCGTTGTCCTGGTTCTTCACGATTTTATGGTATAGAGCAGAATGTATGATTCCATCTTTTACAGCAAGTGATCGAGGTCCTGAAGAAGCAAAGTCTCCCCAGACCAATATGGGTCTTTATTAAACCAAAAGCTCACTGAAATTCAAAGCAACTTTTTCACATGTGCACTGCACAACAATCAGATGTTCCAGTCTCTACGTGCAAAGTTATAAATACATTTTCACAGCACAGTAGACATGACAAATTTGATTATTTATGGACTGATTGTTTCCTATTATAAGCAGCTTTTGAAAGCTGACGTTCTGGTTGTTTGTTGGTGTGGAGCCTTCTTCTGTGTGTTAACTTAATGCAGTGGAGGAAAGACATCAGCAGTGACCTTTAGAGAAGAAACCCCTGCCTCTCATTTGCCTGAAATGGGCAATAAATCCTATTCTCTAACAATCAGAAGTCCTTTATTTTACAACTAGTTTGACTGAGTATAAAAAACTGTTCAGGACAATTGACAAGCATTTAGGAATGAAGGCCCTTTTAAATGGTGACCAACCTTGCATACACAGGGTTTCTTTTAGAGTTCTGGAAGAAATGGAACTACAAACTGGTCATCTAGCCTTTTAGTCAACCCAGGTTTTCCAGCTCTGAAGAACAGCGCAGTCATCATGAGATACAGATAGAGTTGGACTCCATCCGCATCCTATCTATCCATATAAAGAAGCAAGAAGTTACCTGACAAAGGGAAAAGGAAGCTTATCAATTTAGCGACTGAAGCACAAATAGATCTGACACTTCTCATTACACGTTTCTATAAATTAGCGTGTTAGCCTTGTCTGTTATTAAGACAGGAGGCAAAGTTTAATTATGTATCTCAGAAATACTTCCAGGCTTTTCTGCTCTCGGCACAAATATGCAAAAACAAATCTGATTTAGTCCAGCAGGGGGAGATGTTGTAAAGTCCAGTTTCTGTCACTCATGGCCTGTCTTGTCAGATTAAAAACATTTAAGAGCAATGTGAATATGAATGTATAGATGCAGTTCCTGTATTGATAAGGCAAGTATAATTGACTCTGCACTCATACAAATATTTTAAAGCTGACTGATACATTATGTGTAAAAGAAAACCTATAAAAGTTTGTTTCGTATCTTCAGTTCCAAACTTAAGCAAACTTTAGAGTAATCAGTCGCTTACTTTGAGATTTCTCTCTAGAATTTTTCACAGAGAAGAAGAGGAGACACCTAAACACACCACTGTCAACAAGAGAGGCTTCTAAGTTCATGCAGTAAAACGGTAACAACTAGTTAATGCTGTTAAGGTGAATCTGCATCTGTTGAATCATATAGTGTACTTACTTTTTAACATTTGGTTTTTGCGTTTTGTTCAAAACATAACTAAAGGCAGGTCATAATTTTTAATGGTATTCATCCATTAATAAAAACCTTATAAAAAAACACAGTCCTTTGTTAAATTAAACCAATTAGGTCAAACCTTAAAATAAAAGAGTTTAAAAGTTTAATTTTTATGTTACATTGAAGTCAAATTGAATTTTCATCATTTTAGTTGGTTGAGATACAGTGCTTGACAATTGATAAAAATATCATTTTCAGAATGTTTTAACCCAGCCTTATGAGTTTTATAAAATGTTTGCAATATTGAATCCCTTTTTGTAAATTAGGGTCTAAAGAAAAACTGCAGTGCTAGTCAGAAGTTTACATAATTCCACTCAACTCAGTTTATTTATCCATTGCCATTTCATAACACATATTGTCTCAAGACACTTTACATAATCTACAAATCCAATTTCTATACAGTAACACATAGTTAATTCAAACCAATTATATAGATCGATTCAAAGACAGAGGAGAATTTTTCATTCTTGTCTGGATTTAACAGGGAGTCAATGATAACTAGCTAAAATAGGATTTCTCCTTTTAAAATGAGAACTCTACAGCTGTCGGCCTTTTAATGAAATGTTGGACTTTTCCATTGTAAAGAATCATAGTAGTCCAGCCTTGAAGTAACAAATGCATGGACTAGTTTTTCTCCATCTCTCTGAGTTAGAAAATTTCTACTTTTGGCACTACTGCTGAGGTAAAAGAATGAAGTTGTAGAAACCTGTTTGATATGAGATTTAAATGACATGTCCTTGTCAAAGATGATACCAAGTTTCTTTATATTCTACTGAAAGCCAAGTTAATGCCATCTAGAGTAAGTGACTGATTAAGTAGTTTGTTTTTCTTATTTACTAGTCCAAAGATAACAACTTGCCTAATCTTAAGTTAAAAGGAGTCTACCTGACCAATTGGATTCATCAGGATTGACTGATAAGTATAGCTGAATATTGTCAGCATAACAAAGAAAATGTATCCAGTGCTGTCTGATAGTTTTAGGAAACTTATACTGTACATATAGTGAGAGGAATTATCCGAGGCACTGAACCCTGTGGTACTCAGGGTAAATATGGTGCATTGGGAAGATTTATCATTAACAGGAACCAACTTGAATCTCTCAGAAAAATAAGATTTAAACCAGCCTAGTGATCCCTACAGCATGTTGAAGCATTTCTAAGAAAATACCACGATCAGCTGTATCAAATGCAGCACTGAGATCTAATAGGATGAGTACAGACACAAGTCCATTATCTGATGCCATAACAATATCATTAGTGACTTTCACTAATGCTGCTTCAGTGCTATGATGAGCTGTGAAACCTGACTGAAACTCTTCAAACTGATCGTTACTTTGGAAATGTTCACGCAGCTGATTAGCAAATATTTTCTCGAGGATTTAGGATAAAAGAAAGATTGAATATAGGTCTATACTTTACTAAGTCATCGTGATTGAGAGAAAGTAAAGGTTTAATTACAGCAACCTTAAAAGTGTTTAATGCATATCTGTTTACTAAGGATAGATTAATCATATCTAGAATCGAGGCCGTAATCAAAGGAAACACTTCCTTCAATAATTTGGTTTGATTGGGTCTATATTTTTTATAGCTTAGAAAGCTCATCTGGATCAAAACAATGTAAACAGATCAGGTTCTACAGTTATTTCTAAGGCTTCCTCACTTACTGAAGACCTACTTACCATGTATAGGAGGATGCCAAAAATGATATTTCTAATAAAATCCATTTTAATCCATTATATTATGACTGCTAAGAGCTATGGGAATGGAGGACTTAACAGAAAAGGAAACCTAAGATTATTCTGTCATGATCCTTGGGTATTAGGTTTCGGTTTAATTTGTGTTTGTGTTTTGATCACTTTTTTGTTGTTTATTATGTTCTGTAGGTATAACCTTACATGCTCACTCCTTTGTGTTTAGTTTTCTAGTTTATTTGTTTTTATTAGTTTTATAGTTTATTGTGATCTTTGTACAGTTAGATATATTCCCGTTAGTTCTCTGTTAGACTTTTCTCCTCGGTTTGGTTGTTTCTTTGTGTGTGAGTTCTGCTCCCATCAGGTTAATGAGTCTCCCTCCTTCAACGTTCCTGCCTTCATTCTTCCCCAGCTGCTCTTCATCTTTCTCTGATTACTCACCGGCTTGCTTTGTCATTCTCCACTTGTTCCTCAGTATATAAGCTCTTTGGTTTACTTTGTCCTCTGCTGGATCCTTCCGTTTTGTTACTGTCATGGACTCTGTTACAATGCCTTATTCTCCATCACATCATCTCTATGCCAGTGCTCTGTGTCCTGTGGCATTTGTAAGTGTACCATTTTGTTATAATCAGATCCCTACATTCATCACGGTGCTCCCGGTGCTCTCTGCACTTTGGTCCTGGACCTAACCCACAAAGCATGACATATTGTAGTTTTCCTCTAGTAATGATGAGAACTATGCTGTTCTAGTTTGGTGAAGGTTTTTTTTTAATACAATAGACTATTTTTTTCCAGATGATGTAGGACTCTTCTAAATTTGTAGAGTGCCACTTTCTCTCCAACTTCCTTAAGTTCTACTTTAAAGTACACAACTCTGAATTAAACTAGGCCAGCGATTGGCCTCTTTTCCCATGAGGCATTTTCTGATGTTGCGCACTTTTAAGCTGTAACACTGTCAATAGGACAAGCAATGTGTGAGGGGGTGGAAATCAGGTTGCTGCCCTCTGCTGTATTTTTCTATGATACTGAGAAAATAAGCAATGAAATAGTTGTTACAGGATTCTCTAAAAAAGACCCACAATAAAGACATTTTGTCTCAGGGGCAATGTACTCAGTTAGATTAAACGGAATTGTTATTAAAAAATGATCAGACAGGAGAGACCAAATGCTGTTATTTGTTCACACATATGAAAGCACACGATCAACAGTATGAAGAAAGGAATGTGTAGGTGCTTTGGGCATAGTCAGTTGAATCTAAGATAGCATTAAAAGCTACATTTAGGCTATAACTGTCACTGTCTTCATGAATATTAAAATCCCCACTTTAATAATCAGTACTAAGCACTAAGTCAGATAAGAAATCTGAGAATTGATCTTAAAATTTAGGTACACTTATCCATGGCACATATGAAATATTAGTTTTGGGCATTTTATGATACATTTCAACCATTCTTTTGCCCGGGTGCCAGGAAGATGCAACAAACTTAAACAGGTTAAAAACATGGTTGGTATCTGAAGTTTAAATGTATTGTGGACTTTCTCTAACACACACAGGGTCAAAATTGGATATGGATACAACAGGTTAATATTAAGCATCTAGAATGCCTTTGACCTTAACCCTTTATAAAAATTTATGAAATATGCTTAAAAGTATAATCCCTGTCTTTAAACCAGCCAGCAGAAATGTGTAGATGGCTGCATTAAAATATGGGCTTTCTTTGCATCTGGCTCAGGGGCATTTAATTTTGAGTGGGGTTGTATGTATATCTTTTACCCAGAGTGTATAATTTTGAATCTGTTTGAATTAGAGAAAACACACGATACATTCAAAATTGATTATAAAGTAGTTTTCTAAAGTTGCATAAGTAGTAGCAATCATATCACCTTGAAAAAAAGAACAATTGAAATGCATCATGAAAAGCACAGAATTGGTATGACATAATGCTGATGAAGAGTGTAGATAAACATCTGACCAGCACATATGTATATCTATTTTAAAGCAGTTATACATTTTTGATGTTTACATTGCATTTTTGTGATTAGTGTTTTTTTAGTTTACCTGTGGAGCACTATAAAAGCTCATCAGATCTAGTAGACCTACTGGAAGGCTGTTGTCTTCCACCTTCTCCAGGCTTTTAACAAACAGTGCCTAGGACAAATTGAAAATTGTAAAAGCTAATTTCAGTGTAATGCTTTAATTTCCAGTTGAATTTATGTGATATCTTTTCCAGTTAGGGTGAGTGGTCTTACCAGTCCTTTTAGTAAATGTGATTCATTTTTGCTGTCAAAAACAAAGAAAAAAACAGACTATTAGGCATTTTTTGCAATTTAAAGCACAAAATAGGTAACTCTAAATTTAACTGGTAGCATACCTACTGAGGAGTTGATTGATGTGTTCCATGTTGCACTGCAGGACAAATACAGGACTACAACAGATGGAAGAATGCAAGTTGAATATTTTTTATATTACAGCTATTATATACCAAATGCTCACCGACTTCCTCGCTCACCTGAACACTGCTGGAAAGCTGTCGATGGCTATGAGCTGGACAAAAAGCAGATAGGCCAAACATGCGATTGAATCCTTAGACAGACTGGTATCCATAATGGGGAATTTTCTCAGAGAACTGAAGAAGAGAAGCCCTGAAAGAGACTCTTTGATTGCAGGCAGAATGACCTGCAATGCACATAAAGAAATCTGGGCACATAAAAGGGAGATTTCTCTTAATAAATATCTAAAATTATTCTTTGTTCTTTTACCATTATCTCTGCTGCAAAGAGCCACAAATTCGATTTTCTGTCTTGATTCAGCTCAGCTTCAAGCAAAGGTTCTTTTAAACTTCTCATGCAGCTATTTGAAAAATAAAAACAGGAAGTCATTATGGTATCGTCAACTAGAGTAATAAGGTCTCATCACAGTCAAAATTCACTCAAAATAATGAAAAAATATGTATCAAATATCTGCTGAAAAATATAAAATCATCTTTACACAAGGCTCTGACTGATGCATGTGTTACTTATTGAATTTTCCAGTTTGTTACTTTGTTATGTGCAAAAGAAAACAGTGCAACAGAAGCATACAACTTCAGAATCTCAGCCTTCAGCTCGTCATCTTCAGTGGTGGACTTGCAGTTTTCATCCTTCTTCTTCAGCTGCTCAATAAAAGGCTCAGTGAACATAGCCAATGCGATGCAGCAGCGACACAGGCCGTGCTCATCGGCCTCCTCCTGCTGCTGGGTGTACGGTACAGGCAGCCGGGACAGCTGCTTCTGAAGGGCTGATAGAGCCAAACCCACACAGGCCGCTTGGTTCTCATCCAGCTGCAGCAGAACTAAAACAAAAAACAAAAACAAAGCTTTTTATTGATTAATTTTTTTAGTTTAATTATTAATTTCCTTATGGTTGCATAGTAATTGGATCTGTTATAGATGATACTAGATTAATTGACCTGAATTGAAATTTCTTTAACATTGATCTTCACTTTTTAGTCATGTGCTGTATGGGAAGCTATACTTCGTTTGCATGTTTTGTAGTTATTCAACCGTACATAC
The DNA here is from genome assembly GCA_036173005.1 of Crenichthys baileyi. NCBI lineage: Eukaryota > Metazoa > Chordata > Actinopteri > Cyprinodontiformes > Goodeidae > Crenichthys > Crenichthys baileyi. The sequence goes on from JAHHUM010002620.1 coordinate 637,246, forward strand.
GTCCAAAAACTGCATCACATATTTATTTTTACTTAAGCAGAACTTTTTATACTAGAGGCAGACCTTTAAGTATGTTTTTTACTGCTCTGTTAATGGTGAATGTATGATGTGTAGAAACTCTAACAGAGTAGATTTACATACCTCTTTGCACATGAGGAAGAATTGCTAGAGTGGTGTCAGAAATTGCACCTGGATGAATGGCTTCAGTTAATTCAAAGATGCTCTCCAGGAGGTTTCTTGGGCTGCATATCTAGAAAACAGCATGTCTGAAAGCTAAAGTTTTCTGGATTTCAGCAGAACCTAAATAATTCTTTTTTTGGTTGGTTTTGTAATTAACTGACACGGGTTCATAGGAAATGCTTGTTGGTGTCTTTATTGGTCAACTCCACTGAGACGGAGGCAAATGCACAGGTGTTTCAGTTGAAGCCAACACTATGGTCTACTGTAGAAGCCAAGGGAAAGAAAAATACCATAAATTATGTTTTCAGTGAAAGGTGCAAAGGCCAGTGTCTGTACTGCCTATAAGTTAGCTGCATATGAATATGAGGTTATACTAGCCTTGATCCAAATATGGGTTTCTGCAGGGCCTTGAAAAGTCTTATGTTTAATCTTTTCAATGTTACGCCTTAGAAGGTACATGTTGCCAGATGTCCCATTAGCATTTAGGTCTAAAACTTTGCTTGGTTTTGTTTTTAAATTTGAACAGCCGTCTTTTACTCTAGCAACTTCTTGTCCTTTGAGAAAAATGCTGGTGTCATTCATGCATTCCACGTTTTGTTGTTCTTGATAAGAAATTATTGTTTTATTGTGCTGTGATGTGACTACAAGGCCAATGATTGAAGGACAGCAAACAGACCTGGAAATCATCACCGGATATTCAAGCTGTTTTTCTGCATATCCCTGAAAGAATTCTGGCTTAATTTTTGTTTAGGGAAGTAAAATCAAAGTGCTGCTTTTTTATGACGTTTGGTTTAAAAAGCAGGAATTTTAATAGATGACTAAAACTTTTTGTCAGATACCATAATGAGAATTACTCTACATGGTAAGCGACATGGAGATTAGGTAGGCACAATCAGAGACCAACCCCTACATCTAAAACCGTGATTACGTGTGTTGGACCATGTGTTGCTTAATATTGGACCATTTGTAAGTGACTGGATGCCTCTATGCCCTCCGGCGTCATCGGCCATTTTTTACCCCAGGATAGTCCGCTACTACAAATTCCAGTGGGCACCGCGGCTGATGGGACGGGGGCGTCCCAGTTCGGACGTCACAGTGGGCTATATAGTAAAGTGAACCCTTTAATGAGACGCTTTTCAGCTTGGAACCGAGACGCGGTTACCTCGCAACTGGAGCGTCATTCTGGAGAAGAAAATCCCACGTGGACTTTCATTCATTCTCCCATTGGCCAGAAAACTAAGCGAATTAAGCTTACAAGAATAAGAAGACTTGTAAGTTTCAACTTTACCGATCGAAGACGTGAACCAAAACGTAACCAAAAAACCAAAATCGCCACTCATAGTCCAATGTATTCTAAATTGTATGTGCAGGCCTTACGTTATTGAAACTTGATTGCTGTTGATTTCTGAGGCTGCCGAGTCTCGCAAGTTGTGTTTTTTACTGTGTGAACACCTGAGCGCAGGTGCGCCGTAAAACTGAACTGCTATAATAACCTCATGGTGAAACTCACCATTTTCTTTGTCTTCAACTTCGTGTTTCATTGGTTTGCCGCCAAAAGTTTTATTATCCTTTGTCCGCCAAGCTTCCAACCTTGAGGGAAGTTTTTATGACTGCCTGTGTCCCACTGAGCTACACTTTGGGGGGGCACTCCCAAAACTTCGTTCAACACCATATTCCTCTTGTATTTTTGCCATAACTGCTGGTTTGATCTCATACACACTCAATGCTGTTTATTTTGTTTAGTTAGATATTTTACCCTTTTTGTGTAGAACTTTGCATGTTTGATTAGGTGAAGATTATTGAATCGGAAGAGCGAGTTGTATCAGGGCTGTTGATTTAATATATATTCATGTAGATAAAGAGAAGGCGTTTGTGTTTATTTTGTGCAAGAGTGATTTGTCAGACAAAATAAGGTTAAAGTTCCCCACGTTTTGGCAGAAACAGTTGATTGAACAGTGACATCTAATAATAGTTATCAGCTTTTCTTGAGAATTTAATAATTGTAATTATCAAGGGCTTTGGGCCATAATTACAACACCAGAGGACATCTCTGGTTTCGATTCATAAATGAGGATTTTTGGTTAAGAAATAAATTTTCTCTAATTATGATTTTAAATTATAATTCTTGATAAATATTAATTAATCAATAATAATCCCAACAGGTGGAACAGACAGAGATTCCTATTGTAGATTTATAAAACAAAAACAAGTTCACAGTTACAAATGATCTGTAATATAGTGATTTTTTTTTTCCTGACATCGAAGAATTTTATTACCTTTCAATTTGGAGACATTGGAAGCTGTTTCCTGTGCAGTTGTAACCTTTTAAAAATCAGTTCAGCCAACACATTTTTTTTTACATTTTCTAAAGCCTTCTTGGCATTTTAAGAAATGTGGACTGTAGCTGCTTTGCTGATACCTTGGTCAGTTGTGTGATGGCAGCCTGGCAGAGGTCATGACTCTTCTCATTCCTTACTACTTCATCTATAAGAGGTGCCAGGAGACCACAGCCCATAGACTTCACAATTCCCTGTGTGTGAGTGAAAAAGCACATTGCCTGCAAGCATAAGGATTGTTCTTACAAAATTCCAGCTTAGTTTACTATTGTGATATCCCTGCTTAACAAATGACATTCAATTAGTATAGTTTGACTCTCAGAGAATAAAATTGTGACTTGAACTGATATCTGCATCAAGGAAAATCACATGGTTTTCCTTGATGCATGGTTTTCCTTGAAAATCTAAAAAGTGTGAGGTAAAGTTATTTTTAGTCCCCAGAGTCAATAATTTGTAGGACCAACTTTTACTGCAATTGCAGATGCAAAAGTCTTTTGGAGTACTGTATGTCTATACCAGCTTTGCACATCCAGAGACTGAAATTTTACCCATAATTCTTTACATTAAGACCAAATAGAGAATTTCCATGAATATCAGTTTTCTAGTTTTGCAAAAGCTTCTGAAGCAAATTCATTGTAGCATATGAATATGCTGTGATCTGAACCATCCTATTGCAGCCCTGGCTATGTTTATGGTTGTCCTGCTGGAAGGTGAACTCCTCCTCCATCTCAAGTCTTTTGCAGCTTCCACCAGGTTTTGCTTTCTGTATTATGCTGTATTTAGCTACATCCATCTTCTCATCAACTCTGACCTGCTAAAGAAGATTATCCCCACAGTATAATGCTACCACCATCATGTTTCGCAGTTAGGAAGATATGTTCAGGCTGATGACAGCGACAGAGTCACATAATAATATTGTGGAGCGTGCAGGCTTAGGTGAGAGGATACTCGAACATCAGCGCTTTAAGTGAGAGGATAATTTACATTCCTGAGTAAAAACTGTTCAAACTAGAGAGGGATGAGTTCATATTTGTCAAAGCAACACGTGCTAGAAACAGCAGTCTTCAGATTCCTTGACCCAAAAGTGTCTTAAAATGAGTAAGATATGGTCATGTATTTTTTTAGGTCATATTTATTCTATAATAATGGGACATCTGTAAGATCAACTGTTGCATTCTTGCAGATCACACAAATACCATAAATAACAGTATGTATGCCAGAACCTACAGCTGCTATGAAAAAAAATCAAGAGGAATATCATATGGACGCTACTGCTTGGTTTGGCCCAAACCTCATTTTGCACCCTGGGACTTTTCATTGCACATCCAATCATTTCAGCTCTTCAATACAGTTAGCCTACAACTGCTGGTATAATAGGAAATATTTCTTAAAGTAGGCAACACACAACTGCATAAAGTGTGGAGAGATGGGACGACCAAGGGCACTTAGAGGAGCACCATGTTGATGGGTGTTAGCAGTGGAGCGAGAAATCAGACTGAATATCTGCTTGTTTCCCTCCACACCTTCAGGTCAAAAGACCAGCAGGCACACTGTAACAGCTACATCTTAATGTTGAACATAGCAGGATGGTGTGCAGTGCTGAGTGGATGTGCTTTTAGTGCTGTTTGACAGATTAATACAGTCATTCTGCTGTCTCTTCATATCTGTAGGGTATGAGTACAGTACCAGGACCCTCAGTCTGCCTCTGTCAGTATCAGTGAAGTTACCTGGTTTTTCTCATCCTGAACAAATTTCAGCAGTTGTTCGCTGTCACCCCCACTGAGACAGGCTGCTCCGATATCCTTGAACTGCTGGTAGTCCTCCGGCTTCAGATCTTCTTCTGGAGTGTCACGCTGAATAAATAGGGTGGAGGATTATCACTATTGTATGCCGTGCTGTAAAGAAGGATTTTCCTCTTACAGATTCGTGCTGATTTTTCTTTTATTATCAAACAAATTTGGATGTCAAGGATAACATGATTAGGAACAAAAGGCCATTTTTAAATGATGATTTCATTTTTTACAGGAAGCAGGCCATCCAAACAACCCTCTAAACCTAACAACTGCTTATGCCACCCTTGTTTTCTTCAGCCATACAGGAGGGTTTTTCCAACATGAATGTCCTGTTCAGGGTCATGCCAGCATCTCAGTTGGATTTATGTCTGAACTTTGAATGGTCCACCTAAAAATGTCTCTGTTTTAGGGCTATTCAGAATTGGAAATTATTTGAATCATTGTGCTGCTAATAATTTTCCATGAAATGAACCAGAACCATACCCTTCTGTGTGATGGGGCTGCACAGTGGCGCAGTTGGTAGCACCGTTGCCTTGTAGCAAGAAGGACCTGGGTTTGACTCTTTCTGCATAGAGTTTGCATTTTCTTCCCGTGCATGTGTGGGTTCTCACTGGGGTCTCTGGCTTCCTCCCACAGTCCAGAAACATGACTGTTTGGTTAATTGGTCTCTCTAAATTGCCCTTAGGTGTATGAATGAGTGTGTGCATGGTTGTTTGTCCTGTGTGTCTCTGTGTTGCCCTGCAATGGACTGGTGACCTGTCCAGGGTATACCCCGCCTCCCGCCCATAGACTGTTGGAGAGAGGTACCAGCTTCCCCATGACCCACTATGGAATCAGTGGTATAGAAGATGAATGAATGATGGCCAGATATTCTCCCTCAGTATTTTCTTCTATAGAGCATAATTAATCAGTTTTGTGGGTTCATCAGTTAAGCCAAGTCATCCAGGTCCTAAAGAAGCAAAGCAGCCCCAGACCATCACACTGCTACCACCATGTTTGACTGTCAGTGGGATTTCAAAGCCTGACCTTTAACAGGCCATTCGTTCTGAACCATACCCTCCTGTGTGGCTGAATTAAAACCAACTCTGCAAAGAAGAGTGGGCCCAAAAAATTCCTCTCCAGCGACGTAGAAGATTCATCCCCAGATATTATAAACATTTCATGACAGTTTTTGCCTGCAAGGGTGGCACAACCACTCATAAGATTTAGGTATAACTTTAGCTCCACGCAGGATCATGTTGGTTTGGATACCTTTTTCCCTTAATAAATGAAATCGTCATTAAAAACAGAAATGTGTATTTTCACAGGTTATTTTTGTCTACTATTAACATTTGTTTCATTATCTGAAACATGTAGGAATGAGAAAAAACTAATATTTTTAATGCTTTTTCTCAGTCCTCTAGTATATTTATGAAGAACAGACTTGTCCTTAATATTTCTCATACCTAGTCAACAGGATGGAGTCAAGAGATCGTCTAAACAAAGCTGTTATGTCAGTTTTTTTATTTTTGGTATCTATTTGGTAAAGCAGGCACCATTTTGAAAACACCTCTCACAATGGGATCATAAGCCGCTGCATTGTAGTTAGGAACATGATTACCTCAGCTCAGTTGTGTTGTAGTGGGAGAATACAGTGGACTTACCCATCTCTGGATGATCTCATACACTTTATCTTCATTCATCATCAGTATTTCTTCAGCTCTCACAGCCAATCCTGTTATCTATATGTCCGCAGCAGATGTAGTAGGTGTTGTCGTGGTATCCAAATGATCAAATATATAGCTTTCCTAGGGTCTCAAGGGAGAGAAAAAGATTCAGTCTGTGAGGGACCAAAACATAAACCTCTTATCTCCCTTTGTGCTTCACAGCTAATAGGATTAAAGCAGGGCGCAGAAAGACGTGGAGCTGTCTGGAACCTTTGACTAACACTCAGTCATGGAAAATGAATAAGGGAGGAACTGTCCCCGTTATGTTTTTAAACTTTAAAATAAATAATCAAAGTGGTTATTTTGTAATCTGTGTTTAAGGTGTACTCACAGAAGGGTTTCTGTATTTTCCTGTTGTGTAGTTGGGGAAGTGCCACTTCATGTTGATCTCCATATTCTCCATACTCAAATAGAAGTTAGTTCACATTTTCATTTGTTTAAGATGATGTGCAAACATAGTTTTAACCTTGCAAATGCAAATTTTAGTTCATTTCATTGAACACTGTCTGTTTCTGTTCAATGCAAACTTATCAATGTAAAATAAGATCATAACAAACATATGAGCAGTGACAAAAACCAGTCCAGACATGTTGCTACCTGTACTGGACTTACTGCATGTGTTTGTGTAACTGTGGAGAAAAAGAAAAGAAAAAATAACAATATAACAAAGCAGGTGCTTCTTAGGAGGTATGGGAAGAACGAAAAACTAATGCAAAGCCAACTTCTGACATAAGTTTAAGTCTAAAGTGGAGGGAAATAACACATTCTTTTTCAAAATTTTAACTGACATTCGTTTGCATTTAACTCTTTCAACTCTGATTCCAGTAAATAAAATCCAGTACAGCCAATTGCCTTCTGAGGTAATCTATTAAGTAAACTGACAAAATCTATTGGTAACTTAATCCCAGAATATATCCAGCTGTTTTGTGAAGGCCTCAGAGGACGTTAGAGAACAAACAGCATCACAGAGACCAAAGAACACAGCAGACAGGTCTGGGAGGATGTTGTGGACATCCAGATGTTGTGGATAGAAGCAGGGTTAGGTTCTTAAACAATTTCCCACACTTTGAACATCTCACAGAGCTCTTCTCAATCCATCATCTGAAAATGGAAAGAGTATGGCATAACGGCAAACCTACAAAGACATGGTTGTCCAACTAAACTGACAGGCCGGGCAAGGAGAGCATTGATCAGCGAAGCAGCCAGGAGGGCCTTGGTAATTCTGGAGGAGCTACAGAGATCCAGAGCTCAGGTAGGAGAATCTGTTAACAGGACGACCATCTGTCGCAAACTCTATCCTTTATTTAAGAGTTGCAAGACCAATAGCCTTTGTTAAAAGAAAGCCAAAGAAGTCCTGTTTAGATTTTACCACGTAAGGGACACAGCAAACTTACAGATGAAGTTGCTGTGGTCAAACAAGACCTTAATGGAACTTTCTGGCTTAAATACTAAACAGTATGGAGGAAAGCTTAACATAGCATAACCAACACATTCCCACACCCTAGTCGTCATATATGGACGCTTGGTCAGGCTCCTTCTGTGTCAGAAGCATTCATATATGACGAATATGGAATGTATTGGCATATCACCCTTCATACACCATCCCCACAGTGAAACATAGTGGTGGCAGTATTCTTGATGTGGGGATGTTGCCTTCAGCAGGGGAATGAAATCTGGTCAGAAATGTTATGAATATAGATGGATATTAATACAAGGCAATGCTGGAGGTAAACCTGTTAGAGGCAGCAGAAGATTTGAAATTTAGGCGGGGGTTCACCTTCCAGCAGGTCAACAATCCTAAACATGCAGCAGGAGGACAAATCGTCTAATGAAAGCGTGAACCTAAACTCTATCAAAAACTGGTGACAAGGCTTGATGATGAAACCGATGTTTGCAGATACCCTCTATCCAGTCTGACTGAGATTGAGCTGTTTTAAAAAGAAAAATGGGCATACATTTCAGTGTCTAGATGAGCAAAGCTGGTAAAAACATAACCCAAGCTGTAATTGTAATTGTAGGAAACGGCATGTCTATAATGTTTTGACTCAGGTAAGCTGAAATATGCATGCCACACGTTTCGGAATATTATTTTGGATAAAATGCCTTCTGCAGTTGTGCAAGATGGATCCTATTCTTTTTGCTGTTTGTTGGAAGGCTTTTAGAGTGGTTTTATTTGACTGGAGCATTGCATCGTAACTTATGCTTTTATAATGGTTCTAATATCAAACTTAATTATCAAATTTTGCATAAAAACTGTTAAAGTTGGAATTTGATTGCATACACATTACATCTATCATTAATGTATACTGGATGCTTCAGGCTTTTCTCTAACATTACGAGGAGGAACCTGTTACAGACTGGCACACAGGGTTAAGTAAGCTTTGCTATCACTGTCTCATGACAATGTGTTGCTCCAACAAAAAAGGTTTAAAGGGTTGGATCCTCTGTTCCTCTGTGCATGTATATGTGAGCGTGTAATATAACAGAAGTACAATCACTGACTTCCTGCTCCATCATGACAGCATAAGCAAAAGAGTCACACAAGTCCTGATTTGGGATGAATAGGTGGAGAAGCGTGTTTGAACGGTCGGATTTAGCCGACATATGCTGTTTTATATGCCAGGTTTGCTCTCTGTATTGCTGTTTGATGAAAGCTTTAGACAAAAGCCACAAAGCAAATACCACACACACACACAGCCTCTAACTCCATGTTTGTACAGCATTTTGTTGTTCCTTATTGCAGGCCGATGAGGTTTCCTTTGACACTGCTCCTGGGAGCAGGAAATACTCACATAAACAGCATCTAACATGAGCATGCATTCAAGCATATACTCACTGCACTAAATCACAATGTTTACTTACTGATTTTTTTATTTTTCTAAATAAATTGTCATTTATTAAGGAGAAAAACACCCTACCCCCTAAAAGCTAGTGTAAACCGCTGCCAGTCTCTGACATCGTCTGGGAAAGTTTGACCCACTTCTCAGTTTTGGGCTCGGAGATGTTTCAGGGGTTTCCTGCATGTACAGCGTGTTTCAAGCCACTCTGGACTAATGATAGATTCATGGTGGATTCTATGATGATGAGCTGGCCAGGTCTTCCTGCAGCAATGTATTCCCACACCATGACACGTCCTCTTCTATGTTTCACAGTTAAAATGATGTTATTTTTCTGAAATGCTGTATTTGATTTATGCCAAAAGCATTCGCTGTTCTGTTGTCCAAATATTTTAGTTTATGAATTGTCAGTCAAAAACGTCTTTAATAAGTCCTGGTCTTTGTCTAGGTTTTGTCTGGTATACTGCTGTATGGGCTTTGTGGGTTTTTAGAAAGCAAAGGTGTCCTTATTGCAACCCTTGTGCAGTCACTTTCTTAATAACAGTAGCAAGAGCCTGCTGTATGTCCCTTCATTACTTTTTAGCGATTTAGGGAGACTTCTTTAAGCATCTTGCAGTCTGCTCTCTGGGTGAGCTTGCTTGGACGGCCATGGACGGACACCATTGGCATGATGTTAGTTGTTTTAATGTTCTTTTTTTAATGTAGACTATTTTTTATAAAGTAAAATGGCTGATTTCATATTTTTAAAATGTGTTTAAGTAACCTACCAGACTCATAGGTCGTTACAGTCTTCTTACCTACAGCTGTGTGTCTTCGTGGTGTTCAGTCGTACTTCAACCATCAGGAGCTCACCAGACTAAATGTCTGAGGTCTAAACAGGGCTAACCACCTCAAACCGGAAAATGCTGAGTGATAATGTGCCTATCATTTGTACCTGATGTAAAACACCTGTGTGGGATAATATTTTGGAAAGTTTTAAAATGCCTTTTCCTCAGTTCCTTGGGATATATTGTGAATTTTTCAGTATTATTAAAATCAGTGGTAAATATCCATATTTCTATACATGTTAGAAAAACTCACAGGCTTTCTTACTATGGCCTATTTGTTAGTTGACAGCAAATAAAAGGGAAATCAACAATTTCTATACCAAAAAATGTTTACTTGTAAAACAAATTTTGAACGCCAGGAGCTCAAGATATGGTAATCTAATGTAATGGCACTAAATACCCATTGCTACTGGTATTTTCATGTCAAGAGAGAAAATAAACTGAAATGTGAAACAATGTAGATCCCTAAAAATCTTTTCTGAAGCGTAATAGTAAATAAGTTTGTCTGATTGGTGTGACTAGTCTTTGATTTTCTGGATGCATGCTCTAATTTATCAAAAAACTGCTGAGGTGAAGTTGTTACATACCTGTTTTTTTTTTTTTTTTTTTACAGCCTTACCGTGTTGGGAGCAGAGCGTATTGTTAGGTTTTCATATACCTATTTATACACCTACACAGGGTTAAAAAAAAAAGCTGCAGAGATAAATTTAGGATTATGTATGGATTTGTGTTTGTATTTTTGTTCTTAGATCTCATAGATGGAAAAGATTGACTGGATCATTTCAGCTGGTAGCAAACTGTTGCAGTATTTATGGAACAGTCTGGTATACAAACAGGCAGCAGTCCTTTGAGAATGCCGCTCCATTTTCCCTCTCCATGCAGTATTTCCTTGGTGACCTCTTAGAAAGCAAGAGGTTTTAAGTGAACTATTTATCCAGTTAGCTTCCTCTGGAGACCTCTGCAGACTGCTGCAAGCTCTGCTGTTAGCCCAGAACCTCTCCGAGCCCTGCTGTGCTTGTGAGGAAAAGCTGCCGTGTTCTGTGCCTCTCCCATGGGTCCTGCTGTTGAAACGCTGCTGTTTTCTGTGCCACAAAGATGAATTTGATTTTCAGACTATTTTTTAAACAGTCCAGATTTGCTTTTGTGATTTATGCTTTACTTTTTCATCCTTAGAATTTAACTCAATTGCATGATCCTTCTTGTTGTTAGCCTTCCCTCTGCTGGTTTACTTTAATTCATTAAAAACAGTGGCTCTTAGCCCCTTCCCCAGGTCACATCTGCTTCCTAACTCCAAAAATATCACAATGTCACAAAAGACCGTACTGTGGTTAGATAGTGGTTGGATAAGATCATCAGGAAGGCAGCTTTGTTTAAGGACGCCCCCTGGACACAGAGCAGGTGGTGGCAGACCTGGTGGCAAAAGTAACATTACTGTTGGGCAATGTCTCCCACCACATGCATGAAACTGCTTGAAAACTGGAGAGCTCCTGTTGGATTTGGCCAAGCCTGGAAAGGAGGACTGACAGACTTTATGCTTCAGCTGGTGCTGTTTCGTTTTCTTGTTTGTTTCCTTTTTACCCCCAGCCAGTGGATGGATTGTATGGTAAAGAAAATTTACAGCATGACAAAAAAAAAAAGAAATCCATAAATCTTAAAACAATCAGACTAAATTCGTTTCAAAAAAATTCCAAGATAGCACTAGGCACTATGCTTAAACTGCACAATGCCTCGCAAAGGAGCATCTACTCCCGGCTTTATACAGGAAGCTTCCTATGTAAGACAAACCACCATTAACTGGTGCTCATTCACCATAGCAACCTTACAAATTGTTCAATTGAACACACATCATATTTATAAATATGCAGATCAAATATTACAACTAGAATGGAATTAAGATGTTTGGTTACATATGCATGCATCTGTTCCTTTTTTAAATGGTATGGCACACACCAACACCCCTTGGCAGTGCATTACAAAGGGAACATCTCATATCCAGCTTGCCTATATAAGGCTCTGGAGGCCCCCTTCTCTGGTTAGCCGCCCTGTCCTGAAAAGACATCTGAAGTGAGATGAAAACAGACATACATAATAACCCTTAAATATTAAATATCTAAAGAACCATCAGAATCATTGTGTTCCTTGCAGAGTACAACACAAAGAAACACAATTCTATAAGCCGGCCAGATATTAACCAAATAAAAAGAATTGTGTAGTCATTGGTTGTTTGTCTATTGTGTGTAAGTTACTTATCTGACGGGATTGGTCACCCCATGACTGCTTTCGTGACAGACTGCTGCATCCTAGGGGCACATCGCAGATACTTCCTCCTAGCAGCTGTTAGACTTGATATCCATCACTGCTCCCAACAAACAAGTGTTCACATTCATGCTGTTATTTGCACCATTTTTTCCATTTCTTGTAAATAGTGTTGTGATTATTATTGTGACTATATTATTTAATATAATTATTTTATTTTTAATTAGATAATAATTCGGTCTGTTAAGTGTTGTCCTGTGACTACCAGCCCAGTAAGGAGGTGGTATTAGGACAATAATGAAAGGGGTGAGCCAAGCTCTGACATTATTGAACAGCAAAACTCTGCACACACATGGAATAGATTCACACAATTTCTTAAAATACAAGAATTTGTTGACAAAAATAAGTCAAAACAAATCAAACATATTTCACTCAACAAACTCTTTACTATGCTAGAACAATCCAACAAAACTACCAAGCAAAATGAAAGAATAAGTATAACTATGTCCAATATGAACAAGTGAATCAAAGATTGTTAAAAACCATGACCAATAAAGTGATGCAACATTACCATTCAATGCTATTCATGTTTGAGAACTGAGGATTATCTTGAAGAATCTGGAAATGAAGTTAAGAACTTCAAGCCATAGAACTCACTTAGGCAATAATTGTTATACCTTCAAACAACCATTCACAATGCAAGATCAAAAAAAGAATTATTTGAATAAAATAAGATTTTAAAGAATGATTTGCTCAATAAAACCAACCTGGATGACTAATTCTCAATTCTGTTTAATTAGCTGCGTTTATTTAGTACAATAATATTCAAGGAAATATTATTTTTGAATAAGAACCAAACCTTTCTGGAAAAATGAGTCTTAATGGTGTTTAATAAAATAATATTTAGGGAAATATTAGTTTCCTAGATTGGAAACTAACAACCTTTCTGGATAAAATATTCTTAATAGACTCATAAGATGGCGGTCATAAGTCACGTGTTACCTTAGCCGTTAGCTTGTTACCACTCCTTTAAAATAAAAGGATCAAAATGCATGTGTTGATGGCGCGTTATGGCCGATCTGTGTTGAAAAACCACCCTTTAAATAAAGTTTGTCTTAACTTTAAAAACATAACACAGAACACTAGCACTTACTGTAGCTGAGTTTTCTCAACACAAACAAAAACAAACGTCATTAAACGAACATTATTGAGATTCTTTAACTCTTAACTAATCTTCTCTGCCCAAACACTACCTTTTACATTAACCGTGCTGAAGAAAAGATGTCCTGGGCGATGAGTTACAGGAAGCAAAACTGTCCAGGTAATCCACATGTGGGCATTATCAAAGGAGTTACAACATTTAATTTCCCTTTGGGATTAATAAAGTTTTTTTTAATTGAATTTGAATTGAATTGCACTGAATTGAATTTGGAATTATGTAATAAACCAAAAAAATAACTTCAAACATCTTTATATTTTATATTTTTCAACATAGCCACCCTTTGTTCTGATTACTGCTTTCCTCTCTTGGCATTCTATTGATGAGCTTCATGAGGTGGTCACCAGAAATGGTTTTCCAAAGAGTCTTGAAAGAACTTCCCAGAGGTGCACTGAGAGAAGGTCAAAGGTTAAGTGTGGCCATTTTGAGGAGTCTAAAATATAAAACAAGGTTCTTTTACATTTTTGTGTTTGCTAAATTATTCCATGTGTGTTTATTTATAGTTTTGATGCCTCCAGTGAGAATCCATGTATAATGTAAATAGTCATGAAGATAAGGAAAACCAGTAAGGTCCCCTTTTCTCTGGTCCTCTCCCTGATCTGACCAGTGACGACATGTTTAGCCGCATACTGTCATTCAACCGCTGGCTGTCTAGGTGGTGTCCAGAAAACAATGTGGGCTACATTGATAATTGGCGAACATTTTGGGGAAAACCAGGTCTGATCCGGAGAGACGGCATCCATCCCACTATGGATGGAGCAGCTCTTCTTTCAAGGAATCTGGGCGCATTTATTAGTTCTCCAAACCTCTGACAACCCAGGGTTCAGACCAGGAAGCAGGGTGGTAGTTTAACACTCCTCTCTGCAGCTTCTGTACTGCTACCCACCCATTACCCTATTAAGACAGTGTCTCGCCCATGGCCAAAATTTAATAGATTAAAAAATAATCTAAAACGAGGATATCAGGAAAATCTAATAAAAATAAACACAACTCAGACTAAAAAGAAAAATAAAACAATTAAATGTGGCTTACTGAACATAAGATCTCTCTCTTCAAAGACTTTGCTTGTTAGTGACCTGATTTGTGACAATCAGATTGATTTATTTTGCCTCACAGAAACCTGGCTGCCGCAAGAGGATTATGTTACTATAAATGAGTCAACTACTACTAATTATTTAAATTTTCACATTCCTTGAAATACTGGGTGAGGAGGAGGAGTAGCAACCATCTTTCAGTCTGATTTATTGATTAGTCCCAGACCAATCAATAGCTACAACTCTTTTGAATATTTAATCCTTAGTTTTCCTCATACAACTTGCAAAGCACTAAAACCACTTCTGTTTGTTGTTTTGTACCGTCCACCAGGCCCTTACTCTCAATTTTTAGATCAGTTTTCAGACCTTTTATCTGATTTAGTGTTAAATACAGATAAGGTTATTATAGTGGGGGATTTTAACATTCATGTTCACACTGAAAGTGATAGCCTAAATATAGCCTTTAATGCTATCTTAGACTCAATTGGCTTTGCTCAAAACATAAACAAACCTACCCACCTTTGTCTTCATTCTCTGGACCTTGTGCTGACATATGGCATTGAGTGTAAAGACATAAAAATATTTTCTCAAAGCCCTTTCCTGTCAGACCATTTTTTATTAACCTTTGAGTTTAATTTAACCGAGTACTCCACACCTGAACGAAATTTTCATTATAGTAGATTATTATCAGACAATGCTGTAACAACCTTTAAAGAATCTGTTCCACTTTTAATTTCCTCATTATCACAGAAAAACACAGTGGAGGGCAATAATTTTTTTTCTTCCCCTTCACAAATTGATTCTCTTGTTCATAGTGTTACTTCATCATTGCGTGGTGCATTAGACAAGACACCCCCCCTTGAAAAAGAAGGTACTTATTCATAGGAGGCAGGCTCCTTGGTTTAATTTAGATCTGCGTACTTTAAAGCACAATGTTAGAAAATTGGAGAGAAAATGGCGCTCTACACACCTAGAGGTTTCCTACTTAATCTGGAAAAATAGCCTACTGTTGTATAAAAAGACGCTTCAACAAGCTAGAACAGCTTATTTCTCATCATTAATAGAAGAGAACAAGAATAATCCTAGGTTTCTCTTTAGTATAGTTGCTAAACTTACACAGAGTCATAGCTCTGTTGAGCCATCCATTCCCTTAGCTCTTAGCAGTCATGACTTTATGGGATTCTTCCAAAATAAAATTGATTCTATTAAGAAGAAAATCTTTGACATACTCCCGAAGATGATTACTTCATCCTCAGCAAGTTAAACAACATTGGAAGTAACTGTAGAACCTGATCTGTGTTTGGACTGTTTTGATCCTGTTGAGCTTCCTGAGTTATCAGAAATATTAGCTTCATCTAAACCTTCAACTTGTATGTTAGACCCAATCCCAACCAAATTATTTAAGGAAGTGTTCCCTCTGATTACCAGCCCCATTTTAGATATGATTAATTTATTCTTAGTAAATGGATATGTACCACAGGCTTTTAAGGTAGCTGTAATTAAACCTTTGCTTAAGAAATGTTCGCTTGATCGAGATGACTTAATAAATTACGGACCTATATCCAATCTTCCATTCTTATCTAAAATTCTTATTGCCTCAGATAATGGACTTGTGTCTGTACTGGTTCTGTTAGATCTCAGTGCTGCATTTGATACAGTCGATCATAATATTCTCTTAGAAAGGCTGGAATATGCTGTAGGGATCAGGGGAACAGCGCTAGGCTGGTTTAAATCTTATTTGTCTGACAGATTCCAGTTTGTTCATGTAAATGATAAATAATCTTTAAACTCCATGGTTAATTGTGGAGTACCACAGGGTTCAGTACTTGGGCCAATTCTCTTTACTATATATATGCTTCCAATAGGTCAAATTATCAGGCAGCGTAGGATAAATTTTCACTGTTACGCTGATGATACTCAGCTTTACTTATCCATAAATCCTGATGAACCCAACCAATTAGATAGACTACAAGCATGTCTTGAAGACATAAAAACTTGGATGACCTTAAATTTTATGCTTCTAAATTCAGACAAGACAGAAGTTGTCATCTTTGGACCGGAGTCTTTAAAAAAGAAACTGCTTAGTCAATCACTTAACCTGGATGGCATTAAATTGACCTCCGGTAATAAAGTAAAAAACCTTGTTGTTATTTTTGACCAGGACATCCCATATTAAACAGGTTTTTGGGATTTCCTTCTTTCATCTCTGGAACATTGCCAAAATTAGAAATATCCTGTCCAGGAGTGACGCTGAAAAACTAGTCCATGCATTTGTTACTTCAAGGCTGGATGTCCACAAAATGCAGTTAAAAGCCTTCAGCTGCTTCAAAATGCTGCAGCAAGAGTTCTGATGAAAATTTAAAAAAGAGATCATATTTCCCCTACTTTAGCTTCCCTTCATTGGCTCCCTGTTAAATCCAGAATAGAATTTCATATTCTCCTCCTCACATATAAAGCCCTTAATGATCTAGCTCCATCATACATCAGAGATCTGATTGTTCCATACGTTCCTAACAGAGCACTTCGTTCTCAGACTGCAGGTTTACTGGTGGTTCCTAGAGTCTCTAGAAGTAGAATGGGAGGCAGATCCTTTAGTTATAAGGCTTCTCTCCTGTGGAACCAGCTCCCAGTTTTAGTCCGTGAGGCAGACACCCTGTCTACTTTTAAGGCTAGGCTTAAAACTTTCCTTTTTGATAAAGCTTATAGTTAGAGTGGCTTAGTTTATCAGGGAGGGAGCCTTCCTCCCTCCCTATTGGATGGAGTAAGGGGGAGTCAGGTTTAGCCTAAACCGGCTCAGTTATGGTTGAGGTGCAAACACACCCTCCATTTCTGCTACCTGTATGACCCCTTCTCTTTTCCAGTGGTTATGGTCAATCTGACAGAGAGAGGTATCCCAATCGTTGTGGTTTTTAGTATAACAGTGGCCATCAGTGGGCTCTAGATGGACAAACTGTCTACTTTTAAGGCTAGGTTTAAAACTTTCCTTTTTTATAAAGCTTATAGTTAGAGTGGCTTAGTTTATCCTGAGCTATCTCTGTAGTTATACTGCTATAGGCTTAAGCTGCTGTAGGACATAATGACCACTTTCACCCTCTTCGCTACTTTCTCACACTACTCTTCAAGTTTGTATTATTTGCTTTTATTTCAGCTTTTAACTTTGTTCTCTCTCTTTTCTCTTCCTAGAAGCTACACCTGGCCTGACTCTGTGTCTACCTGTAACACCTTTCTGGAGAGGGGCATCGTCCAAGCTTCTGCTGGCAACAACTTAATGCTCACCCTCTACCGATGATACACATGGCCCTGTCTTTCAGTGTTTAACCCTTTCTCTCTCCTAGACATAGCTACTGACTGAGCTTTTACTGTAACTAACTCTATGTGCTCTCTTTCAGACACTAACCTTGAAAACTGGCTCAGAGTTTATATGTTCTTTCTTTCTAGGTGAAACAACTAAAGGAGCTATATCCATTAACATTTACCTTTTCCTTCCCATAGAAAGTACTCCTGGATCAGTGCTTCTTTGTTCTCTTTGTGTCTCTGCTCTGTTCTCTCTAACCCCCAGTCGGTGGTGGCAGATGGCCGCTCACACTGAGCCTGGTTCTGCTGGAGGTTTCTTCCTGTTAAAAGGGAGTTTTTCCTCTCCACTGTTGCTACATGCATGCTCAGTATGAGGGATTGCTGCAAAGTCAACGCCAGTGACTGTCCACTGTCTCTACATGCTCATCCAGGAGGAGTGAATGGTACAAGTCTCTAACTTGATGCAATCTGCTGGGGTTCCTTAGATAAAAAACATTTTATCCAATTTGAATAAATAACTAACTCTGACTGCACTGTTCAATGATTAGGATTAATTGGAATGTATGTACCTGACTTTTGTGAAGTGCCTTGAGACGACATGTGTTGTGAATTGGCGCTATATAAATAAACTGAATTGAATTGAATTGAGTAAATGAGAATGTGTGTAAAACATGTTACTAGTAGTGTACTTGCACACTATCGGTACCACCCAACACCCACATTTCTTTTTATCTGACTAGCTTTTTACTAACTGTACAGAATTATTTTCTTATGCTGTAAATTTGCTCTAACCGTACAGTGTTTTTATATTGTTCCCCTTGTGTGTATCTGCATTTGCCTTTCACTTTGCTGCTGGTACACCAAACATTTCCCCACTGAGGGACAATAAAGGTTATGTCTTTCTCTCTTTTATTCTAAATCTTTCCCTTGGTGTTTCAGTATTTTAGCTAATGGGGAACCGTGTGTTCTATTGCAAACTCATGAAAGCTGTTTAATAAATCTTGTTTTGGTTGCTCCAAATTATACTATGTTTACATAGACAACTCCTCACAGTTTTTTCGGGTGCAATTAATTTCAGTGTGTCTTCAGTCTTTACAGTGCCTTAAAAATATTCATACCCCTTGAACAACAATCAGAATGCATGTTTTGACATTTTACATAACAGACCAACACAAAGAAGTGGATAATTGTGAAGTGGAAGTAAAATGATGCATTTCTGTAATCTCCCCATCGAAGTCAATCTTTTTCAGAATCACCTTTATCCAGTTTTTAGGGGTATATTACTATCAGCTTGGCACACTGAGAGATTGAAAATGACATTTATGCCCATTCCTCATCCTAAAATATCACAAGCCCAGCCAGGGAGGCCAGAAACATTATTCTTTTTATTTAGATTTAGGTCTGGAGTCTGACTTAACATTTCTAACACATTATGCTGTGATGTAAATCATTCCATTCTAGCTCCAGCTGTATGCTAAGGGTTGTCAACTTGCTGGAAGCTGAAACTTTGCCGCAGTCTGAAACTTTTTGTAGGGTCTTGCAGGGTTTTATTCCAGGATGGCCCTGGGTTTAGCTCAATATTTTTTCATTGAATCTGACAGGCTTCCCTGTCTCTGTTGAAAAAAACATCCCCATACCATGATGCTGCCACCAGCATGGTTTCACAGTGGGTCTCTCTAAATTGAAGATGGGTATGAGTGTGTGTGGGCTGTTTGCCCTCTGTGTGGCATTGTGACGGACTGGTGACCTGTTGCGACCCTGCAAGGACAAGCTGGTATAGACAATGGATGGATAGTTATTTAAATGCTTT
This sequence comes from Crenichthys baileyi, assembly GCA_036173005.1. Taxonomy (NCBI): domain Eukaryota; kingdom Metazoa; phylum Chordata; class Actinopteri; order Cyprinodontiformes; family Goodeidae; genus Crenichthys; species Crenichthys baileyi. Next base: position 656,538 of record JAHHUM010002620.1, read on the forward strand.
GTTTGAAAATAGGCAGCGTTTAAACATGTTTGTTGGTTGTTCTGTGTGGCACTCATGTTGAAGCATTTACATACAATGTTTCTGAGTTACATTAATGTGTGTTCTCTGGCATGTAGCTTTAATTAGTAAAGTTCAGGGTATTTTTCTAAACTAAAGCTACTAAAAGCCAAAACTGTTATGTGCTTAGATTATTTGTCGACATATAGTGGGTTTCAGTCCCTAAAATTTGGATTAGAATTAGCATTTCTTTTGTTTTGCCTTTTTTTTCCTCCCACCAGTGGGGCCAGAGTGGAAGTTGAGTCAAGAGGGTGAATATCTTAAAGAGGGGAAAGGCACCCCTTTGAGCTAAGAGCTAATGGAGATGGTGGTCTCACCAGGGAGAATCTTGACCCTGACCTCTTTTTGTAAAAGCTTTGCCCCTGTGGCAACCAATCACAGGGAGGGGCCGTACAGGTGCAGCCTGAGTCTGTGAGTGTGTTTAGTGAACATCTGTTTGTACTCTGGCAAAGGCTGCGGAGGTAATATAGCCCAGTTCTTTTCACATCTTTCAACATGCTGCAAAGCTGCTTTATCTACTGGTGTACTTTGAGCTGAAAGCTCCCAAGGTGACACAAAGGCCCGGGCTGGACACTGGAGCTGCAGCGTCTGTCTGATGTCAGGCGACGCTGGGGAGCTGCTTCCAGAGATCCATGTTCCCTTTAGCACCCATGCAGACTCCATCGCTGCCTGCTCAACCTTTTGTAAATTGGAATTTCATCCCAGTGTCAAGTTGTTCCTAATCAATACGCACAGAGCAGACACCTCGGTAGACACAGATAACTGCTGCTCGCAGGCTGTATCTCCAGGCTGTAGAAACTGTCACCCTGTCATAATCTGATCAATAAGCAGAATATGCCCTGGCTCACTCTGCTATAACACACGGGGGCTTGGCTCCCCCCACCCCACCCCCAGCAGCAGGGGGAAGACTGCCCAGCAACTCCCCAAGGTGGAGATGGTACATGTGAACTGGCTGTCAAAATGATTTTGTCATTTTCTCTTCTTCCCAGTGTTTAAAGATGCTGACACACTGTGTTTTGGGTACCAATGTCTTGTTCAAACTGATGGAGGCTTTTAGCCTTTTTTTTAGACTCCTTTCATCCATTTAAGTGTTCGCTCAAGTGTTACAATTTCTATGTCACCTGCCACAAATGTCTCCTGGCACTTCCTGTCCACTCACTGGTTCCTGTCAGACCATCTGATCTGCAATATTCCTGTACTTCCTTTTCTGCTAGGTCAATAAACAGTAGATATTTATTTGGTGTGTTTGATAAATGAATAAACCTGCATTCCCCCCCAGGCTGACTCGGCGTGTTCTCTGTGTTCATCTAGATGGCATTAATTGAGTTTGTAGACAGTTCAGACTGAAGGTAAAATCCAGAGTAAAGGAGGCCAGATCAGATTCAGCTTGAGCTCATTAAAGTTTCAGAGGATGCCAGAGGGAGAATAGAGGAGTCACTGCACTGCCAGGATCCATTTCCTTTCACTGTGGCTGTGTCATTTTGGATCAATCCAATCAGACACAGGCCTGTTGTTGACTGGCTTGTCTTTAATGGAGTGATTAGCAACTTACTGGAACTTGATATGAAGAAGAGAAACTGGGCTGGCTTGATGCTTTCATCTGAACGGACCTGGACTCCACTGCAGAATCATGGTTAATGACATTAAAATTTATGTGTGATTTGAATTAAAAGCATCTCCTATATTAAATAATAAAAATAATAATATTAATATTAATAATAATCCTGCTACCCTGAAAGGATAAGCGGATATAATATCAGTAGTAGTAGAAGTATAATTATTGTTGTTGTTTGTTTTACTAATAGTAGTATTGGAAATAACATATTGTTATATTTTTGCTATAGAAGATTAAAATAAGGAGAGTTGAAGTAAGTAATAAAATATAATTTAATATAAAGATAAAAATAGGCCATTACAAAATGTATTATTAAATAAGTAGAATTAAAATATTATTAGTAATCAATCCAGATAAAAAATTTCCCTCTTGAGTTGGAAAAGGGATCAATGCTTTGAATGTCCCTATATATGTCGACACAGTTACACTATAACTATTGGATTAATAGAATTAGAAATTATTATTATTTCTAGTGAAATGTTGTAACTTTCATTAAGCATTTGTACCTGCTGTTATTAAAGACATTCCTAATGTCCATAATTGTCACATTTGTTCCTCTTGTGTCCTTTTTATTTGCTTCTTCTGTTAGCAGCCTGAATCATATGGTGAATGATTTCTTTACTTTTGTACATGAATCTGTCTATAGAGGTTGTTCCTTTTAGCTGCAGAGCAACATGAAATAAATTCCCTTCACTTACAATCTAAAATTTAAAGATAATCTCCTTAATGCTGTTTTATAGTTTGTTTTCTGTTTTATATTTGCAATCTCATGCACATTGCTCTAGATAATGATAATAAGAATAATGAACATTCCCACCATACAGAAGATTTTTGGAGTCCTGTAATCTCACTTCTTCTCCAGTCATAGTCCAGCGCAGACCTCTGGGGCTGCAGAGGTACTTACCATCCACTCCTCTGTGCTCTGATCCCCGCAGTGCTTTGATCCTGCTGCAGTCTGACACATGACCACATAGACCCCTGGATGGCCATTAGAGCAGGCTTCAGCACATCCAACATCTGTGCCTCCCAGCACTGCCACTGCTCAAATCATTCATTAAAATCAGAACACAAAAAGTAACTTTACTTGAATGCCTCAGCATAAATATTTGATCAAGGCTGAGAATAAATCTTTGCCGTTTTGTAGCATTTCCCCGGATTCGGGCTCCTCTTGTAGACCTTCCTCGCCCGTCTTTCTCTCTCTCTGCTGTTTAGATACAGACGTATGCTTGGCTTGGTCATTTGTGAAATGGATCTTATGAATTTTTTAGAAAGATTCATAGCTACAATCAGACCTGGTTAGGTCACAGAGTTATATCTCACAATGCCGTACTCACAAATCTTTCGTCCATTTTGCATATATAATATGGGCAGAAAGAGGTTTTTTGTGTTATTTTGACAGACGCATTAAACTTTACTGTATCATAACACATGTTCCTACATAGCTGACATTTTGGCTACTCAATACTAGCTCATTGTTTCTGAACTGAGTCTAATATAGTCTAATATTGTTCTGTTTTTGACATGGGTCCACTTAAAAATCAAGTTAGTAACCTTATTGTGGGCCAAGATAGCACCAGGATGTCATGAAGTTCTTGTTTAACTGAATATTAACAATATCTCTGTATTTCTGTCAGTTCTAGCAGGCGGCACAAACTTTTGCCGCGATTATTTAGCAAGTCAGAATTGGAAAGGTGTGGGAAACTTAAGTCTGGCAGGAGTCAGACGAAATGTCACACATGCTGCACATGAACATGTGGACACGTTTTACTGTTAGGTTAGTGAAGAGCTGAATGCTGTAAAGGATCCCAGCGTGATCACTTCAAGGTACCGATTTCTTTTAATCACTTCTTATTTAAAGAATATTGCATGCAGAAGAAACCAATGTCCAGACTAAAATAATTTCAATTAAATTTAAAATGAATCCTTCATTCCTACATAAAGGATTCATCATCATTAATTAGATCATCATCCAAAGCTGATATATTTCTGTAATTCAAATAAAAAGCGATACTCAATTGAAGGGTTAAACAAAACAAAAAAGAGAAAAAGTTCCAATATAACATAAAACCAATAAAAAAATGAAATAAGAAATATTACCTCCACATTGTGGCCTAGACAATCATGCGAAGGACTGCTGGCTTGACAGTTGTCCAGCAGACAGTCACTGACATCCTCCACAAGGAGGAAAAGGAGCCCAGTAAAGAGTTTTGGGGGAGTTTCAGATTGCAGCTCGAGTCAGAGCTTCAGAAGCCTCCACACCAAGATATTTTCAGGACATGGGCTACAACTTAATACACCTTTCCTTTTGTTTAGCCACTCCTGATCCATAAACATAAAAAGTCTCACCCAGGCTAAGGACAAAAGAGTCTGTTCTGGTGAAATATTTAAATTTTCTGAAAAACTGAATCTTGTGTTTTATATTATCTGTTGCCTGCAATTATTAAAATTAACGGCACTACATGACAACAATAATATGAAATATATAGTAAAATAAAATCCGTTCAATGAGGGAGCTAATTTACATCACTTTCACACTTTAACATCTTTATGGATCCTATCAAAAAGAGCTTTCTAAACTCAAACAGTAACAATGTTGTCTAGAACCAAAGGCTGGTACAGTCCACAAAGATTCTAAAGCAAAACCTCCTCTATTGTGTGACAGCTCTTGCCATTTTAATAGTATTTCAATTTAATTTTGCTCCTTTATTTAGCACCCAGTTACCATATTATTGAATGATAGCTAGATATTCGTAGTATCTAAGTACAAATATTTTAAAACATACTTTTGATATTGAGATGAGCCACACTTGAACAGTGAAAAAGCAAAGCATTTCTTGGTTTCTTTTTTGACTGTAAGCTTTGGTGGCTGTCTTCACAGTGAATATGGCCTACATTAGAAGCACACTGTCATACCAAGTCACCTTCTTGCATTCTGCTCCTTTCCTCATCTCAAAGTCTCATTAGTCTCTGAGTGAACAAGACCATCATCAGCTCGCTAAAAGGCTGCACAGCTTTTATACTTCTAACTTTCATCTGCAGGATTTCCTGTGTCTCCCCCACCAAAAAAAAAAGATTCAAGAAGCTCTTGTAATAGAGCCTTTAACCTGAAGAACCTTTTAATGCCACCTACAGCAGTCATATGCTATTAGACTTGAGCTCAGATTGAAGACGAAACCGGGCCAGCGAAGTAAAAGCAGCTGAAGTCTGAGGGGTGAGGACATGTTTCGGTGCAGAAGGTGGAATCAGCTCTGAGAGGGGAGGGGGTGGGGAGGTGGTAGGTGGGGAGGGGTTCCGTAGCAGTACTACAGTAGTGCAATAATCTTTTTGGTTCCTGAGTGACAGCTCCATTCCAAATAGTGCAGTGATATGTGATGCTAAATGAAGCGGCTAAACATGTCTTTAAATTAGCGGACAGCCTTGTGGACCCTTCTGCCCTTTCCTCAAACCTGTAGGCCCCCTTCCAGCCCATCCCTTCCAGTCCCCCCTGAGTGAACACACGCTGTTCAGGGCCTTCGGACCCTCAAAACAGGGCCCAGCTAATGGAAAGCTTTCAAGGAAAACGGCTAGAGAAATATGTCAGCTCTCGTTTGGCCCCCGCCACACAAAAACCTTGAGACATGTCACCCTAACGAGGGCAAGAAACTGAAAATAACACCGTCCACACCCTCTACGCACCCTCCCACTGGTCGCTGTGAATCTCCTGTGGCATCCTCATACCAAAATCTTTTGTTAAAGATTTTTATGACTATAATACCGGTAGTGAAAACAATACTTGTGATAATAATCAAAGCAAAAGTGGGCAGAATAAGGAAACACTTCATTTTTGAATAACAGATAGTGAATGTGTTTTATAAAACAAATATGGCAAGGTTTCATTTGTTTCTACCTTTATCTGTAATATCAATGAATGAATGAATAGTCTTTATTTCAGATACACAAATCCACCTCTGGAAAAATACAAAATTGTTGGTACCCCTCGGTTAATGAAAGAAAAACCCACAATGGTCACAGAAATAACTGGAATCTGACAAAGGTAATAATGAATAAAAAGTCTATGAAAATGAACAAATGAAAGTCAGACATTGCTTTTCAAACATGCTTCATTAGAATTATGTGTGTCCATTAATTAGCATCACAGGTGTCTACATTCTTGTAATCAGTCAGTGGGCCTATATATAGGGCTACAGGTAGTCACTGTGCTGTTTGGTGACATGGTGTGTACCACACTCAACATGGACCAGAGGAAGCGAAGGAAAGAGTTGTCTCAGGAGATTAGAAAGAAAGGTTAAAAGACCATCTCCAAGCAGCTTCATGTTCCTGTGACCACAGTTGCACATATTATTCAGATATTTAAGATCCACGGGACTGTAGCCAACCTCCCTGGACGTGGCCGCAGGAGGAAAATTGATGACAAAACAAAGAGACGGATAATAGGAACGGTAACAAAAGAGCCCAGAAAAACTTCTAAAGAGATTAAGATGAACATCAAGCTCAAGGAACATCAGTGTTAGATCGCACCATCCAACATTGTTTGAGGCAAAGTGGACTTAATGGGAGACGACCAAGGAGAACACCATTGTTGAAAACAAATCATAAAAAAGCCTGACTGGAATTTGCCAAACCACATATTGACAAGCCACAAAGCTTCTGGGAGAATGTCCTATGGACAGATGAGACAAAAATTGAACTTTTTGGCAAGGCACATCAGCTCTATGTTTGTAGACATAAAAATGAAGCTTATGAAGAAAAGAACACTGTCCCTACTGTGAAACATGGAGGAGGCTCTGTTATGTTCTGGGGCTGCTTTGCTTCATCTGGCACAGGGTGTCTTGAATCTGTGCAGGTATAATGAAATCTCAAGACTATCAAGGGATTCTAGAGAGAAATGTGCTGCCCAGTGTCAGAAAGCTTGGTCTCAGTCGCAGGTCATGGGTCTTGCAACAGGATAATGACCCAAAACACACAGCTAAAAACACCCAAGAATGGCTAAGAGGAAAACATTGGACTATTCTGAAGTGGCCTTCTATGAGCCCTGACCTAAATCCTATTGAGCATCTTTGGAAGGAGCTGAAACATGCCGTCTGGAAAAGGCAGCCTTCAAACCTGAGACAACTGGAGCAGTTTGCTCATGAGGAGTGGACCAAAATACCTGCTGAGAGTTGCAGGAGTCTCATTGACAGTTATAGGAATCGTTTGATTGCAGTGATTGCCTCAAAAGGTTGCGCAACAAAATATTAAGTTAAGCGTACCATCATTTTTGTCCAGGCCTGTTTCATGAGTTTATTTTTTTTAATAATTCTGTTGAAGCATGTTTGAAGAGGAATGTCTGCCTTTCATGTGTTCATTTTCATAGAATTTGTATTCATTATTACCTTTGTCAGATTCCAGTTATTTCTGCGACCACTGTGGGTTTTTCTTTCATTAACCAAGAGGTACCAACAATTTTGTCCACGTTCGTATATAATGGCTGATCAACACATTGAGGGAACTAAGCAATACAGTCACCAACTACAAGAAACAACACAGTACAGTTAAGTTTGTTGATAAACTAATTACGAAGGAATCAAAAATATTAATCTTTAAATACAGATCTTTAGTTAAATACAAAAAGCTACTTGAACTAAAGAAAATACAAATCCCACCTCTCCAGTAGGAGCTGGTGGTGCAGTCCTATTATCTCCTCCATGTATTTAGGTCCTCTGAGCCCAGGCCGCCATCTTTTGTCTGGACCAACTCGCAGGGATCATTGAAGGTAAGAGACCGGTAAAAGAAACAAGAATTAGTAATAATCACTAACCAAAGGTGAGGCATGAGTTGATAAAAGTACATAAGTGTACATATGTGTGTGTTTACAAATAGAACCAATGTATCTAAACCAATCAATACACTAACGTGAGTTTGGATGAATGAAGAATAAATGAAGGTCCATGGGAGTTTCTGTCTTTACTGGAGTGAAACCATGGGTTTGGCAGTCACAACCAACAACACATCTAGTAAAACTGTGAAGTGAAAGGAAAAGGTTAATATGATGCCTTAAAATTAAACTCTTGCTGCACCCCCACTCCGCTGTCTCAAGTTATTCACAACCTCTCAACGTTTCTTCCTGAATTGTCCGTATTTTGCTCCCTTCATCTTATCTTCCCATCTAGTCAGACCAGCTAGTCAGTTTTGTGGTCTGCATGACTAATTGTTTCTCCTACCTGAGCTCTTGGCATCTTGCCTGATTAATGCTGCCCTTGCAGGACTGCCATGTCTCAATAAGTATGCAGATGATGGATTGAACAGTGCTCTTGTTTATAAACCTGACCTTGCTTTAAACTTTTCCACAACTTCTTCCCTGACCTTCCTGCTGTGTTTCTTGGTCTTTATGATGGTGTTTGTTCTCTAACTAACATTAGAGAACAGCAAAACAAACAGACTAATGGGGTCTGAAAACAAATACACACCACACTTTTAAGACTTTCATTTGTTAAACATGTGGTCCATGTGTTTTCCTTCCACTTCACAATATTGTTCTTCTTTATGTTGATGTGTCACATAAAACCCCAATAAAATACATTAAAGTTTGTGGTTGTAGTTTAATGAAATGGGAAAAGGTTTGATGAAAATGAACAACTCTCTTTTAGGTTTGATGGAGCCATGTTGTTTCAGAGTCAGAATTCTTGGGGAAGAACCGTTTTTCCCGATTTTCTGGTGGAATGATTTCATTTTATGTGTTACTTTGAAATGTAACAAAAAATATGTTTTAAAGCCTTGATGCTCTCCAGGAGGAACACTTCTCAGCCCAGAGAGGTGGACTGTTCTCTCTCCCGTATTCAGCCTGTCAGTTGCCTCGCTCACGTCTCTTGTTATTATTTTCCTCTCTCTCATCCTGCTGCCGTGTCTTTGCTGCATCATGAATAATTTGTGTCTGCGCCTTGTTGCTTGATGACAGCTGTGCAGTTGGTTTGCAGTCTGTTTTTCAGATCAGGTGAATAATGAATAAGGCCATGCAACAAAAGAGCTGTGTCCTATATGAGCCCTGGCTTCTCGCAGCCTGGTTGGTGTGTCAACCAACCAACCTGCGGGGGGAGGAATGGGGGGGGGGGTCTATGGGCAGGTGACCAGAAAAGTCTGTTTGATGCAGCACCTTTTTCCAGATAGAAAACATAAACAGAGGGTGTAAAAACAGTCTACTTGTCCATCTGCTGCCTCATCTTTGCTTGCTGTTATTAATCAGTGCTTCTGCTCAAAAGCCTGCTGTCAGTAATCCTGCATCTCTATCAGGTTATCTCATTCTGGAGCCTGTCAGACCTGTGTGAAATCTGCTGAACAGAGTGTGAGAGCAAATACCGCGTTATTATTACAGTACACACAGCGGGTGAGCTCACCCTCAGGGGTTATAATCACATTAACTCTCTCTGTCTCCACTCACACAAACTACAACATCAATCACTAAGTATTTTCTAGATATCAGCACAAACATTAACTATGCCTGGGAGGAATCTTGATCTTCATTTTTTAAATCAAAGAGACATGTGGCAATCATCTTTTCTGCTTCACTGTGTGAATTACAGATGCAGATCTGCTAAAAGTAGTTTTTTTTTTACTTGCCAAGAGGTTTAATATTTTTTAAGGCATTATTTTAAGCTTTTAATGAACAAATAAATACTGAGAAAACACAGTTGGGTTTTCAGAGGAGTGAAGTTTTTAAAAAGTGCACTGAATAATTTTTTTCATTCTGCTTTGTTTGACTGATGACATCACAAGAGGCAAAAGAATCAAGTTGGTAACAGTTGGTAACTCTATAATGGATGAGCGACTTCTGACAGATTTTATCAAATATTCTGAAGCTTTTAACTCGCTTTCAAATAGCAAGAGGTTTAACCTTATGTCACATGAGAACTATTGTCTTGGATGTTGAAGCTGAAGCAAATGCTGGTGAGGAATTTGATCATCTTCAGGACTTCACTTGGTATGAATCTGTTTAAATTCCTAGTTTCTGTGCAGATTCACCTGTTGTAAAATGATTATTATACATGCAGCATTCTGATTGTATCACTTTTTAAATATATGGCCAGCTTAATTGCAAGCTTTATTTATTTATTTATTAATGCACATGTCATTTCTTTGCTTCTCACAGCTACTTTTGAATATCCACCCCCACTAAATATGACAGAGCCTAACAAAACTGTTGAAATGATGCCATGGCTTTTGGTTTCGGTGCACCCTCGATGTCCAGTTTTTCAATACAGACTTGATCGAGTTGGGAAGGAGGGGCAAAGCTTAATTGATTGAAGAAAATCATGCAAACGTCAAAACGGGAAGCTGGTGCCTATCTCCAGCAGTCTATGGGCAGGACGCAGGGTACACCTTGGACAGGTCGCCAGTCCATCGCAGGGAAACACAGAGACATACAGGACAAACAACCATGCACACACTCATTCACACCTAAGGCCAATTTAAAGAGACCAATTAAGGCATTAATTGGTCTCTACATTAATTAGACTAAAGTCATGCAGATAAATAGGGGTTAAAAAATAACAGAAATATGTACAAATATATAAACTCAAAAGAGCTCCAATCAAACCAGAGGCAAGTGGTGCAAAGCTTGCTTTTGTAGGCCGAATTTTATCTTGATTAAACCTATCGAATTTAAAACACAAAAGGAAAATCGATGGAAATTTGTCCATGAGATGTTGCTCTGTATGTGACAAACTATATTTAAAGTGAGTTTAGAAAAAAATAGAATTTCAGAATTTTTTTTCCTTTATTATTTTTTGTGTCTCACCAAAAATGATCAAGAAAAAGGTCCCTTTATTTAAGTTATTTTCAACTTCTTTCAATGACAGAAAAAAATCCAACAACAAAGAGGTTCTCTAAAAATCTCTCTTTTATCATTCATGTTTAATTCCAGATTAATAATAGATAACCCAAAACCACCCAAACCCTGACCTTGATCTTTCTAATTGCACAAATATGTCTGTCAGGAGAAATTAAACCATTCATACCTCTCCATGTACAGCAGCCTATGCATGTGTGATTGTGTGCGTGGATGAAGCGACGCCGTGCATGTTTCTCAACAGCATGCACATATGGGCCTGCACATGCAGGCCTCGTTGTCAACCCTCAGACTGCAGTGTTCTGATTACTCGGCCTGTCCGATCGATCCAGCCGTTTTCTATTCATATTTGATATGCCTCGGGGCGGCGGGAAGAAATCTGGTCAGCCTAATGGCTTGTTTGAAGAGTTTTTCTTGAAGAGGGTTCTCTCTGAAATTTCACTGGAGGATCTCCATCCTCAGAAGCAGAAGACAGAAAAAAATGGCTTTGCAAATAACAACACTGGTCAACATAGTTAAACAGAGTAATGAGAGGAATTCTATGCCAGAGCTGAAGGCAACCAGCTCTGCTTGGCAGTAAAACGTCAGGCTTACTTATTTTATAGCGTTGTGGTCAACCAGTGGCTCAATGCGGCCTCAGAGTACGAAAAGCACCTAATGGCAAAACTGGAAATTCCCCTTCAGAACATCGTTGAGTCTGTTCACCTTGTCCATTCTTTTTTTAGCTCAAACACAGAACTGAAAGCTCCTTGTTATTTAAAGATAATCAATAATGATGTGACTAGCACTGGTACCTCAAGCTCCAGTAAATCAAGCTCCAAATCAAAAGGACTTTTTCTGTCCTCCTTCGGTCGGCTCGGCTTGGGGTTTAAAATATTCAGTGTGTTCGCGGGCCTGGATCTTGTGCGATGCAGGGAGGAAGTGAAGCATTAAAAAAAGAAATCCTTGTGAGTCACTGATTTCAATCAATGTTGAGGAAGGAAGATGTTGCCTCTCTTGGTTTTAGTCTTCATACAGTTCCGGTCCGAGGTGTTCATCAGCTTATCAACAGCATGACTGCTATATCAATTAGGAGCTTTTAATGCACCATGCAGTAGATCCTTTCTTTTTCCAAGGTGAAATAATGATGCAGCTTCAATGAATTTCAAAAACAAGACCTGGGAGCACAAGTTTGAATGCATCTCTGATTTGCTCTCAACAAACCAGGTTCAGAAATGTACATACATAACTGCCTTTTGTAACCATCTGCTGGCATAATTCTGGCTGGATATTTGGCCACTCTTTCTATCATAAATGGCAGACCTCATTTAAATCCGTAGGTCCCATGCTGAAGAAAGCTACGTTTAAGCATAGAACGGTTAAGTTCATGACCATTCTGAAAGCTTCATGTTAGCCCACTTCATCCCTTCCAAAACCGGATGTTAGAGGTATTTAGGATAATCTGTTGTGTCAACGTTTCAAAAGTTAACGAATTTGGACATGGCACTATTTCTTCATTATTTCATCAATTTGTGCAAAATGCAAGTAAAAATGATACAAAGGAGTCCCTCAGCATGATGCAGCCACCACCATGCTTCACAGTTGGTAGGCAGTATTTAGTGAAAGCCTCACCTTGACTCGTCTAAGTCTTATTTTTCTTATTGTGGCTAAACATTTCAATCTCTGCCCCATCTGACCATAAACCCTTTCTCCAGGAGCCCTTTGGCTTGTTCAAGCAGAAAGCTGCATGTTTCAGTTGAGCTAGGCGTTGTCTATGTGTTTCTTTCCTGGTCGACACCATCTCAGTTCTGGGTTGTTCCTAAACATCCAGCCCGATTTCCTTTAGTCTTAGGATGACAGTTTGGTTCGGATGGTTGAAACTTTGACACAGACTATTTTCCCACAGAACGACAGTCCTAAACATACAAGAATGGTTCGATCGTATTATTAAAAGCTCCAGATCAATACTACATTTGCACCAATGTGTGTGTAACCCTGTAAATGGGACTGTAATCAGTCAGCCATGCAGAATGTTACCACTTTTTGTTAAGTATTTTATCTTGAACAGACGCACCACAGGAATCATCTGTTTGTTTTGTTCTGAGTTTTTCAGTTTTGAAAGATAAAATCCAGAGTGTGCTTTGTGGAAACAATCCCATCCCAGTGCCCCCCGAGGAAGAAAAAGAAAACGGTAATGAGGGCAAAGGGTATTTGGTTAACAGTTAGATCTGTTCAGACTGTTGAAGGTGCAAACACACGTCTATAGTGGTCAAAACAAACAGGAGCCTCTGGGCAATCACAATCACAGCAGCAGGGTGGTGCAACATTAAATGCCTCCGCCCCACCTGCCCCCCTCTGTTCATGAATTAAATCAGTTAAACTAAATGACAATAAAAATAATAAAAATAATCATAATAATACATTTATGTAAAATGGATTTTAATATTCTGCAGTTTTAAATTTAAAAGAGACTAAAATAAAACAAAACCTTAAACCTTCTTTAACAACATTTTATTTAAGGTTATATTAGCATTGAAGGCACATTTATTCTGACAGCAGGATGTGATTTAGGAGGAGCTGATCCCTGCAGCTGGGGCAGTGAGGCAGTTAAATCACACAGACAGAGAAACAGCAGCTTGTTTTGCCCACATCTCCGCCAGCTGAAAACAACACCAGACTCTGCAGAAAGCGCAGATTTTTATCAGGTGCCTTTATTGTCCGTTTTACATAGTTGTTAAAATCATGCTTTCTCTGAACACATCTGCGAGTTTTCTTTATATTTTCCCCACACAGACACAGCTTATTTCTGGCTTTTTTGAACTTTTTTTTTTCAATAAAATGCGCGGAAGGATGCTGTCATTAGAGTTCCTCATGTCTTTTCACGGCAGCCATAAATAATACAAATTCTAATAATAATAAAAGAAAATTCGTCAACGGGGCTTAAATGGTCTTTCTGGTTATTTTTAAGAATTAAAACAACTGAACAAAGTGTATATTGTTCCAAAAATATGTATATTTGTTTTCCTGTTATGGTCCAGATCGGCCTCCTTCGTTTCCAGAATGAAGATCGGTGATTCAGAAAGCTGCTTCCAGTGCCTGCAGCTGTTTTCTGTCTTATTTCAGTCCGTGCTGCGTTTCTTTGTGTCTCCTCAGGTCCACTTTCCTCTGGAAGCCTTTCCCGCACAGGTCGCAGCCGAACGGTTTATATCCGGTGTGCTTCCTGCTGTGCGTGATCAGGTTGGAGCTCTGGCTGAACGCCTTCCCGCAAACCTGGCATTTGTGTGGCTTCTCGCCTGGAGAGTGAGAAAAAAAACAGTTGATTTGTTTATTTCAGTTAAAACTGGTTTGGATGGGCGTCTAGAAATATCTTGCCAGGGGTTGGAAAGATGGGGGCCACTGATAATCTTGGGATTGAGTTTTGCTATCCTGCTGCCGTGACGTGGTGTAATTGATTTTTAAAAATTACACGCTATGAAAAAAAGACAAAGGGAATAAAGAAATAAATGAATATTGGGACTCTTAGAAGCTAAACCCTTTAGACTGCCCTGTCAGAGGGCCTGAGAAAGTTTAAACTGGTGGCCATTGCCGCCCAGAAGAGGCGCTACTGGATGTTTGACCCGCTTCGGGTTTACTCGCCTGTGTGGATGAAGGTGTGTTTCTTCATGTCGGACTTCTGGTGGAACCTCTTCCCGCAGTACTGGCACGGGTAGGGCCGAGTATCCGAGTGGATGAGCAGATGCGTGGATAGCGTGGAGGAGCGCTTAAAACTTTTGCCGCAAATTTTGCAGTCGAAGCTTCTCTCCTGAAAAGTGCGCAAAAATAAATCGAGATTTAGGCGTATTTGTCCCTACTGTGTGCATCCAGCCTGACAGAAAGGGGAGATGCTGCAGGATGTGGTTTCAGTGAGGTTATACCTGAGAGTGCACGGCTTTGTGTTGCTCCAGACTAACGGCGTGGCCGAACGTTTTGCCGCAAATCTCGCACGCGAAAGGCCTCGTGCCGCTGTGCGATCTGCGGACGTGGACCTCCAACCCGTGTGGGGTGGAAAACACCTGATCAGCAGAAATGTAAATGAGAAGACAGTAAAGGAGATTATGTCCAACGTCTTGCAGATCGTTCAGAACTGCAGCTTTTATTGGTAATATAGTTTAACCTAAAATGTGATTCCAAATTATTTATGATTTACCCTAAATGTTATATAGCATTTCTGACTGTACTGTGCGATTCTTACCTTACCGCACTTGATACACTTGTAAACTCCGTTGAGTATGAGGCTGGGACAAAGCCGGTCAGGCCGGGCCTTCCCATCCGGCGTCTTCCCGTGCAGGCCCGCCTCTGGGAAGAGAAAAGCGGCAGTGTGCCTCCTGCAGTCTCCGTAAGGTTTCTCTGCAAGAGCCCGCTCTGCAAACACAGCCGGGTGACCGCTTCTGTCCCCGTAGAGCGCCATTATTGCCGGGCTTGTGTCCACCTCTAGGTCGCGATGGAGGCTCTGCTGCGCCAGGGGCCTCTGCAGCTCCAGCTCCGACCCCGGGTAGCCGCTCCAGGCATACGGGCGGAAAGGAACGGTGAAGGGCTGCGATTCATCCACCAAAGGAGACAGCAACTCCTCAGAGTCAACTGGAGGGCAACAGAAGACATTTTATTAATGGCTGGATGGGAGCCCTACCTGAGAGCTCCAGTAATAAGAGGAGCGAAGAGAATTCACCTGCTGAGGATTGTTGTGAAACCAGGAATATCACTTGGAAATCAAACGTGCTTTATGGTCAATCAAGGAAAATGTTCCTTCATTTTCATTTTTCCATAAAATGTAATAGGTTTACTCTCAATGTTTTGATCGGATAAAAACATCATGAGGATGTTTGACTGTAAAAGAAGATGAGCAATTTCTAAAGAAAGAAATTCAGAAAAAAAAAAATCAGTATTCGCATATGACAGCAGGCGTGCTAGATCATAATGAGTTGTGTGTAATAGTGGAGACTGCAGAGTACGTTGTTTCTACTAATGAGTCAGATGCATTAAACAGCAGCTGTGTGTGTGTGTGTGTGTGTGTGTGTGTGTTGAGGTTGTGGCTGTACCAGGCGACGCAGATGGGGACGGAGGCCGCCAGAAGTCATCATAGTCCGGGGAGCGAGTGCACAAACTTTCGGCGCTGCTCAGCGGAGATCTGGGGGAGAAGTCAGCAGCGTCGCCCGGGTGGGAGTCCGGAGAGAGGCCGTACCTGTCCGCCGAAAGGTCGGCCTCCTCTTCCGGGAGCTTATCCGTATCTAATGGGGGCGCAGAGGAAGGAGAGGCAGCATCTTAACGAGGGACCACTCATGTAAGGCAAATTTTAACATAAAAATCAGTTATATTAAAGATAAATATCAAAGGTAAAAAGAAGGATTCAACAGTCTTAGTAGGAATAATTTCGAATAAATTTAAGCTCATAATGAAAATATAATTTTTCTTCCAATAACATTAATTGCAATTGATTATACGGTAATTTTTTTAAAGTTTGATTTTCCTTCACTAAAATGCAAATATTCTTAAATCGTTGCCTAGTTAAGCTCTGGTTTTGTTTTTTTGTTTGTTTGTTTTTTTAGATTTTGTTTATTTATCCAGTTTTTCCAATTCAGAATGAACAGTTTTTTATTGCGCTGCTTTTTTTTAATTACGGGCGCGTTTTCCGATAATTCAGTTCCTAATTAGATTCCATTGTTTACATAGGCCCAGTTCACAGCAATGCCAAAACACTTTATACAAAATACAGAGGTCCAACTAGTATCCAATTGTGTGAATATAATGAAATCAAGCAGTACAATCATTTTATACAGATCCGCGTTTAAGACATAAAGTCCACTTTAACTATGATTGCAAAATGATCCAATGAGCTGTAGTTTTCATTAAAATCATACCTGAGCATATGTGCGCCAATATAGTGTCCAACCTGCTGTAATCATCTTCTAAAGTCCGTGGCTGGTGGTAGCTGTGCGCCTTCTTACTCTTCACCAGGAAGGAGCGAGGCATCTTTGGGGGGCAGAGCGCACAGGTTGATGACAGGGTTCCAGCTGCTGAGGAGGAGGAGACCTGGTCGGTACTGTCCTGTCTACAGATTTGATCTCAAACAGTGACATCCCGAGCGCTTTAAGAATTTTCCACACGACAACAGAGCATGCGCGCAGAGTCCATCACGTCTACCAGGTGTCGCTCGGACAGGTGTCACCGAGGCTGCAGGGAGCAGCTGCCCTATCCGCCCGCTGAGCGGCGGCAGGTAAAAAGCAGACAGCCGCAGCGGGGGCAGCTTCTTGTCACGACGCTCTTTTTCTCCACTTTACTCGGCAACATGACGGAATGTTTCACCTCTGCCCCGCTTTGATGATGAGAAACAGTCTTGAATAAGCCGCTGATGACTGGATTTAAAAGTTAAAACTCTCTTTTCTCCTTTCAGTGGTCTATCCAAGTCCCGGAGCTGCGGATTCCCTATGGATCAGTTCATTAGTGAAGACGAGCGATATAAACTTTATTAACCTCTCAATCAGTGACGGAGAGAGGGGGGGGGGGGGGGGGGGGGGGGGGGTGATTGCAGAGGGAACGCGGAGGCGCGCCCCAGGATGCACCGAGCTTCAATTAGAACATAGTGCTAGACCTAAGAGGTGGGGGGAAATCTCAAAGTGCTGCTTTTTCTCTAACTGATGTAAATTACATCAGAACAGTTTCAGAAAGTTTAGTCATGATGTGTGGATAGACATAGGTGCACATCATGCACCTGAAACTGCGCTAAAGAGGGCCACAGTTATCGGAGCTTAGCGCCGCTCTGCTGATCATCTGTTATCGCGCAGCGGACGGTTTGCTGTCCTCACGCTGCGGTGACAGTTTCATACACTGCCGCTGTTGCCTTCTGTTTGCGCCGGACACAGATCAGAGCACTGCCACAGCGTCATGACGCACAGATGAACAAATGAGGGCTGAGTCAGACTGTAAGGCGCAGGGCTATTTAAGGGGATGTTGGAAAAAGCATTCTGCTTTTAGGGAAGATCGGATGGAATAAAAAAATAAACATTCCCACTCCTTAATATTTTCATTCTCTTCTAGTATAAATTTTCAAGGAAATAAATAGTAAAAACATTCATTCATCTTGTTCGATCTGAGCTGCCGTCAAATCTTTACCTACAAAATGAGGGACAGGAAATCGAATTGCAACGATTAGAGCAACCCGGACAGTGTCAGTGTAGATATGAAGCGCTTAAAGATGGAGCAACAGCAGCAGCAGGGCCCCGCAGCCAGCTGACGGCATAAACTTAAGGGGTGACAAGATAGGGGCAGCTAATAATCTCTGGATGGCACCAAAACAGAATGTCAGGAGTTGCATTTAGGTCAGAGGCGGTTCAAGAATAAATGGCACCCTATTCTGCGCCAGATAACGTCATTCTCTCACGAACAGAATAAAGTTTCCATAAAGCAAAAACAGGGTTTAAAACAATCTGTGATCAGTGTAGTGTATTTCCATCCAGGTTTGAGCTGCATATATGTTCCGGTTTTCATGTTTGCAAAAAACAGAAAAACGGAACACTCTATTTAGGTGTTTTAACAAATATAATAAAGATTGAATAACTATTAAAGAATACTATTAAAGAATCTACGGTCTGTAAATAATGCACTTATGTATTCTGACTTTCCACTTTATATTCTGGACCAGTCCAGATTATTATTATTTTTTATCATTTATTTATTTATAAAGGAACGTCTTTTCTTACCAGGATCACATGAAATGACCTGTTACATACATTGAAATTGTAAAATAGTTTTTAAATTTTCAGCAATCTACAAATCAGATCACAACTTCACCTATTGTAGCCTTCAGTAGTTTGAGGCCATAGGTAACCAATAGAAAACGTGCTGGGGAAACAATTGACCAGTTTTTTTCTGCCACCCTCTGACGGATTGCCCCCTGGGCAGTGGACCATATCTGCCCATATTAAAGCCTGCCTTTGATTTGTTGCCATGTTAAGGTTTACCAAAAAGCTTCTGGTTCCTGGCAGCCTATCTGTCGCAGTCATAATTCCAGATTGGGGGTTACATGCACTGAGGACCACCGGGACCTCTGAGGCCCCGAATCTCAAAAACTTCTTTATTCCATTTTTTCAGCTCATGTTTTTTGTCGACTCGACTTTGTTCTTGCTCGTTTTACGTTTATGCATAAGACATGTAGCAAGTATGTACATATGAAGATCTAACGGGATGGGGGTCCCCCTCCCTCCTCCTCCCCCTTGGTGGCGCCGCGACAGGACGGACGGTTTGGGTCAGGAAATGCCATCCCACGACGGAAACACAGGCTTAATGCAATAATATCCACATAAATGTGCTATTACCTGTATGCAACAACAATAATTTTAAAATCCGCAAGTATTTTCCTGCTGAAATTTGTTTCTGTTGTGATTTATGCCTAATTTCAGATTCTGTTCCCTCTTCAAATAAATGTCTTAAATGAGTAGAAACACCAAGTGATTAATGCCTCCCACACTGCGTTCTGTAGACGTCAGGACAAGAACAAACTACAAAACTGCAACAGTATCGGGATAACTATTTCTTTCATTCTTCAGGTATAAAGTAAAACTTCGCTTCATGTAAAACGAATCAAAACAGGTCATTGAATTGAATCCAAAACGCGCCTTGTTTTAATTCTGTCAGCATTAACCCGATTCTATCTCGCCTTCTCTGCGTCTTTAAATGAAATGGTCTAATGGTGCGTTCAGGGGCTCTTCCGCCGCGAATGGCCCTCATTTGAGCCAAAAATCGCATCTTCAAAAGGATTTGATAATAATACAGACCTGTGTTTTTTCGCGGTGCCTGAGAAGAGTTGCTTTAAAAATGCGGTTTTGTGCATGAAAAAATTAGAGACTGAGGCTCAGCTCTGGAAACCGCGACAAATCACTTCCTGAAAGCAGACAATCTAAGCGAGACTCTTGAGAGGAAAAGACGCTTTGAAATTCAAAGGCTTTAAAAAAAAAATAATCTGATGTAACCATTAAGACACATCAGACTGCAGAATTGATCAAACATTTTATTATGAACTCATTACTTCTCTCACAAGTACAACAATCTCATGTAGTTCTCCAGAGTGTGCAGAGTGCTTCATAGTGTTGCCATGTGTTCTTACACTGCAAAGTGCCATGAGGTGTTCCTTCACCCATTAAAAATAAGTAATCAAACAGAGATTACGATCATCACAGACCCAAAGTGGGTTCTGAACAGTTTCCTGGGTATGAAGGCTTAATTCGTTCCACCTGACGTTAGTGTTCAGTGAACACTTTCAGCTGCTCACATGGTGCTCGCTTTGGGAAAATGTTGCCGCTCCTGAAACGACTCCAGATTGCAGATTTCACTTAATCTCCTTTGTCGTCCATTTCTGTGCAAAGCTATATCAGACAAGACAGATTTGACTCATGTTTGACTCATCTGCAGATGCACCGCATGCAGTCAACCATGCTTTCAAAGAAATAAGCTGAGAGTAAAAGCTGACCCCTGTCTGTACTTGTTTTTCATGTTTCCTTCTCAGAACACAACAAGCTGAAGGGTTTTATGATGCATCGCCCTCTGACAAGAATTCATCTTTTTTATCATATATAACTTATGTCCCTTCTTTATTATTTGTACAACATATCTAAACATCAGATATGTAATATTAAACATGTTTCAAGTTCAAAATGAATAAGGAAAAATAAACACATTTACATATCTACATGTTCGCAGATGTCACACTGACCAAGTTGTGCAGGGTGTGACATAAGGCTAAGGCCAAAACATTATTTGGTCAGTGCTGGTTGATAGAAGCAGCTTTGATACCAGGCTCTGACCAACATCATCCAAACTATATACTGTACATACATATACACTCACACACAACACTCATACAATTCTGCCCCTGCATGATAGAAGTAAGGGTAGCAACAGCAACAACATAATATTTATAAAATCCTTTAAAAATATAAAACCATGTTGGATGAAGTGTGGAATATAGGATAAAATGTTTTATTGCACAGTCTTTCTTTCTGTGTCGTACCCACAGGAGGGTCCTGGCCCCCCCTGCACTGTCCCTGCTCCCCTTCCTCTGTGTCGAGTTTGATAAGATCTATGTCGATTCTCTGCTGAGAACCTCGGCTTTGTCAGTGGTGCCCAAAACGAAACAAAAACCACAAAACTCCAAAAAAGCAGTAAGTGTGATTCACAAGATATGAAATGATGGATCGGCTTTTTGAAATCCAGAACTCCGGATCCAGGCCGTTCCTCTGAAATGGCTGTTAAAAACATCCTCTCCTCCTCAGTGACCACTGCCAGCCTCTGTCTCCACCATGCTCACACGGTGGTGGACTTGCTCTGAGGCACAGAGAGCCGCAGGGCTTCCCCATCGTCCTCGTCACTGTCTGTGTCCTCCAGCTTGGGGTGCAGTTTGATACGTCTGCCACTCCTCTGCTGGGGGTTCTGGAGGTTGGGGTCCTTCACTCCATCATCGTCGGAGGAATGGTAAGACTCACTGACCCCCATCATAAAGTGATTGACAATGTGGATCCCATCAAAGGTGGGCTGACCGACCAAGCCCCTCTGTCCTTTCAAGCAACAAATCTGCAAGAGGAAGAACAGTGAATGTTAACAGCATTCATTAAAGATGAATGGGGTACGGTAAGACTGGTTCAAGCAACATTTATAAAACAAGAAATACTGACAGTTTCAACAACCTGATAAAATGTCTAATGGGTGAAAAATGGATAAAACACTTAAAAAATTAAATAATGACCTGAATCAACTCTATACTCCATCACCTGGTTCAGACTACACAGGAAATCACTACAGTGCCGGTTGGATGTTCACATCCCCTCTTTGGCAAGAATGCGATATTAATTCGGGGGTTTTAATGATTTATTGTAATCATTGTTTGACCAGTGTGACCTGATTATGCAACAAATAACTGCAGTGCTTTCTAAAACCAAGGACTAGATACACATTTGACTTCATTGTTGATTTTACAAAATTCACCGGTGAATAGAAGGTGTGAAATACTTAACATGGTAAAATTGAGTGCTATAAAAAGCAACTTGTAATCGCCTCTGTGAAAATTAGAATCTGTGAATTTGGAGGCCAATAAAATGATAACATGGTAAATATTGATGTTATAAATATGTGGGCCACAGAACACATCTGGAACCACTTACTCTGGTCAGCCTGCCAGACAGACATGTAGGAAGAAATGCATTCAGAGACCAGTTTAGAGCATAGTAAGCAACATGAAAACAAGCCTATGTTAAGAGCATCTGCAGAAAGGAAGTTGTGATGCTGGTGACTGTATTCACAATTTCCAGAAATAAAATGTAGATTTGAATTAAAATTAAGAGAGGGGGAAGATGGTGGGACATGCTACTGAGATGATCTACATTCAGCTTTTTTCACTGCAGATGCCAAAGTTAACCCGATTCTGCTACGTCGTAACAGTGCTAAAACTGCAGGAAGTCCACTACCTCCATCATCCAAACACTTTGGGGTCCGAACATTTTAAATCCCCATTTCACATTTAACACTAGGTCAATTATTCATATGCCCATGAAATCATCTGCTTGAACAAGTGCAATCCAATTTAGGTAGCAATATTAAACACATTTTGAATGGGACAGTCGGGCCGGGTCTGTACATCTTGGTATTACAGTTCTGCTCTCCTTGTTGTGCTTATGGCAGGCATGGTAATTTGCTTAACCTTTTCCTTAAGTTGTTGTCCTTTTTTTCCATCTAAAAGTGTTTCTGTCACAGCTTCTATGCACTCTTTGATCATTTCCCAGTCAGTAAATAGCTTTTTTTCTCCAAAAATCCAATGTACTCGCAGTGAACACCGGTATGCTCGCTGTTGTGCTGTAAGAGACTGGGTTATCAGCCGTGTAGCTTTCTCATTTTGTCCCCTCACTTTATCTATTCTCCTTGTCTTACTGTCAGACCCAGGGGAATGGCTTTGGCTGAAGTTCTTATGTTTGGTTTCATGTCTCTTTAGATTTCCACTCTTTATAAGTCTAACTGATTCAGAACATATAAGGCAGACTGGCCTCACACCCTACAGAAGTTAATGCTTCTGTCCATTCTTCTTTAAATGTGGGATTTTCATAGTCCACTTTTTTGACAAAGCCACCTTCTTTTACTCACTCATCTGTGCACCACCAAGTCATTGTACTGTCAGCAAGCGTGAGCGCCCAAGCTAGTAACTTAACAACCCACGTTCCAAGGGCCCACATAGCTTCTTCTTTGTCGTTTTCTTCTGGTCAGCATACAACGATGTGGTGGGTTACCGCCACCAGTTGGCTTGGAGTGTGGACCAGAATGTCTCTGAAACCACATAGCTGCCCGTCATGCCTGTTCAAAAGTTAGTCGCATCAGCTGGCAGGAATAAAATCTCTATATCTACATAGTAAATGGGAAAATGCTTTGCGGTCCAGACAAAAAGCTCTCTGGGTCTGGATTTGGACCAGAGTCCGGGGTTTGGTGACCCGTGGCCTAGAAGAAAAACAAGACTTTTTTGAGAAAAAAGGCCAAATTAGGAATGTAGTGAGACTAAAAGAAATCACTTTCACATCTCAGATTCATTTTAATACACCTAGAACTTTTTTCATGTAACAACATGTCAGTGTATTTCACTAGGATTTCGATGGTGTTTTACATGCAAAACAGTCCACATTCTAAAAAATGGTGGCAGCAGCATCATGCTGTGGGAATATTTTTTCGCAGCAGGGATACTTAAGCTGGTCAGAGTTGATGGGAAGTTGCGTGGAGCTAAATAAAGGGCAAGTCTGGAAGAAAACCTGCTAGAAACTAAAAGACTTGAGATTGGGACAGAGGAGAGAACAACCCTAAACATACGGCCAGACCTACACTGGAATGGTTTACATCTCAGCATATTCATATGTTAGAATGGCTCAGTCAAAGTCCAGACCCAATTCAGAATCTGTGGCAAGATTCAAAGATTGATGTTCACAGATGTTCTCCAAACAGTATGACTGAACTTGAGCTATTCTCCAAAGAAGGCTGGGCAAAGACGTTGGTAGAGTTTAGAGTTGAGTTAGGTGTGCTACACTAAAAAGACATAACCCCAAATTTCACCTGTAACTGCAGCAAAAGCCTGAACATGCAGCACTTTGGCTGTAAAACAGTTTTCCTTCCACTTCAGAATTGTTTACTGTTTTCAGTTGCTCTGACCTCTTGAACTTCTTCACATTTCCTCAGAAATGTGAAGAAGTTCAAAGTATGAATCCTTTTGCAAGGCGCTGTAAATGAACTTCAGAATTTTAACATTCTAAATGTATGTCCTTTGTCTGCTGTGATAATTTTGGTGTAGAGTTTCAGAGTAAACATGTAGATGTGCAGGGCACGTTTGTGATGGTGTCTGCGAGAGGTGTGCAATGTGGATTCCACACAGGAAGTCTCTGGGTGTAGTTAACACTTCTACTAATCTGTAAGGCTCTAAGAAAAAAATGAGGAAATGTGAAATGCTACATCAAAGAGCTGGAATCAACACCCCGATCATCACCCCAACCATAAAGACATGCTAGGTAAAACAGCTTGATTAGTGCTGGAGATGTCGCTTGTAACAAACAGTCTTACCTCTTGTTTCAGCTCAGCTATCTGGTCTTTGAGGTCTCTGATGTACTGGCTGGAGTCTGTGTGGTTCAGCTGCCCTTGAACCTTTCCTTCTTCTTTCTGTTGGGAGATGAGATGTAATGCTAAAACACTGAAAAGTACTGATCAAAGTAAAACATTTTAGCTCAAACTAAGAATCTATACACAGGGCCCGACTGGCACGTTAGAAAAAAAACAAAAAAATCAAGAGCACGGGGAAATTCTGCATGCTTGTTTTGTTATTGTAATGGTTCTGAACTACTGCACAAGCAGGACAGAACTCCTGCCACAAACACAGCATTTTAAAGCATAAAGTGCACACTTGTGTAGCGGGTAACCAGAGTCACAGATGTCCGGGGAAAACGCCAAACGGTGTCATTTGAGCTTGATTTCCTCCCGAGGCCCTAGGGATGAGGCCGACTGTAGGCCCCAACAGTTAAACAGCACATGTGATGTTTACCTTCTTCACTAAAAACACCTGCAACCACTGGGGCCAAACATGTACTCCGTTTCAAACCTCAACATTCCATCCACTTTTAGTTTTACAGCTAGCTCAGTGGGGCGCACAGAGGAGTTCATGGCAGCCTGCAGCTCTGAGCTAAAAAAGAAAGGAGAGGTGGGTGCTGAGGTAGAGAGAGGAGCCTGGCCAACACCCCAAACTACAGATAGGATTCTCAACTCCTGCGGTGAGGTGGAGCCAAGTTTTGCGTGTCCCAGTAGGCTTTTTTTTTTTGTCTAAACAAGTGAGTTTATTCCAAGAATCAGTTGTTTTTGAGGTTTAGCGGCTCCAAAACACTACAACGAAAATGGCAGGCAGTTAATAAGACTTCCTCCTGTTCAGCAGCGTGCATCCGCAGGTGGCTGGTCGAGGCCGGGGGTCTCCAAACACGCTCTTCAACACTCTGTTCAGCTCCATTTTAAAACAGGAGCAACTTCTAAACAAACTTCATTTGTATTTGGTTACAACCCAGGCAGCTCTGGACTGAACTGAACATCCTGTCAACATCACATCCTTTATTTGAGTATTTCCAATAAGCCCACTGCTGGTATTCAGACTCTTTTCTTCCACTGTTGTAGCAGTGATGATGTTTAGATTATTTTAAAATGTGCAAATGACATTTAAAAGAAATGTGTGAAAATTCACCGCAGGTGTTGAACTGCAGGTTTCTTTGTTTTGCTGAGATCAAACCTTCAGTCATCAATTATCAGAGAAACAAAACAATATGATCAATAAGTAATAATTGCATCATGGCTATTGATCCATTTGGAGCATCAACAAAACCAATGCAGAACCAACACAGATAATGTCTAAAAACATTTTCCACAAATCTCTGAGTATGTCATAGAAACCTCAAAATAAACCATGCATGCCACCTCCAGTAGAGTATCTGCTTCAAGATGAGAAACCACTTCCTATCAGACCAGAAGACAGCGAAGCTGTGACGTGCAGAGGCCATGACTGTGAGAGAGAAGAAGCGGTACACCTTTAAACCTGTAAACTTTTGGATGCATCCAAGTTTCCCTTACAATGTTTTCCACCATCACTATTTGCCCTCTTTTTATGAAATCTCTGCAGGATGATGCTATTTGGATGAACATGATGTTCAAAGCGACAACAGTCCTGCTGCTCTGAAGGCCCCTCTGATCTTAACCTGAACCCTCACATGAAAGCTGAGCTGGAAACTGTCATCAGAGAGCTCAACCTACCCTGACGTGGAAACACACCTTTTTTTCTTTTCAAATTCCCTTTAGATTAAAACCATTATCCCCCCCACAAGTTAAAGAGCAGGTAACCAAACCACAGACCAAGAAGCCAAAACTGCCACACTGATTTAAATCCCTGCTCAGTACAGAGGGAAAAAAACACTACACCAACAAGTATCATCTGATTTCTAGTTTCTGTTTATAAAATAGAGAAGAAGCGAGGTGCAAATAAAGTTAAAAGGCTTCTTCGTGTTATTGAAACACTCCACTAAGAGTTCTTCACGTAGATTCTGTCAAGTATGAGGGCAGGAGTGAGTTTTCTGTGTGGGGTGTTTTTTTGCTCTATCACATAGTAACCAAACCTCAGACCACACGATTGTGTGCAAGCCTGAGAAGGTGAAGAGTGGGAGGCTGTCTTTCGTCGCAGTGATGCGTATAAATAGCTTGCTTTTCTACTTTAAAACAAAAAACAACTGAACACCAGAACGCATGTACAGCTGGCCTTAAAAAAAAATGTCTTTTTAGTCATAACTGTTTTCACCTTGGCTGATTATATAATCAAAAAGGTTTAAACTGTAAAATAGAGGTTAAACCATTTAAACCCCCCCCCACTGTTCTTCATACAGTGCTGTAAAAACCTCACTGTTCTTCTGTTTTTGCTTTTTAGTCAATCAATTTTCAACATCACACAAAAATTACCTGGGTAAATGCAAAATGCAGTTTTTAAATGACAAATTCTATTTACTGTTCTATCCTATTGATTAATAATAGCTAGAGAAACAGTTATTTTTAAGGTTTTGAGACATCAAAAACTCATAAAGGAGTTCAGGAAAGAACCCACATAACTAAATATAACACATCTAAAACACAGCAGGCCTCAGGTGCCTCAGTTAAGGTCAGAGTTCATGATTCAACAGTAAAACAGCAACAGTAAGTTGCTGCTATGGGTCTCACATATTCCAAAAAAAAAACAAATCCTGATTATCCCCAAGCATTTAGGAAAAATATTCTGTGGACTCAGACAAAAGTTGAACTTTCTGGAAGCTGAGCCAAGTTATCTCTGGCATAAAACTAACGCAGCTTTTCAGACAAAGAGCACCATACCAACAGTCAAGCATGGTGATGGCTGTGCGTTGGCCTGGAATTATTTTGTTGCTTAAGAACTTGCTTTAATAGATGGAACCAGGTATTCTGCACTGTAGCAAAAAATAATAATGTCTGGCCACCAGTTTATGATGTTTATGACCTTAAGTTCAAGCACACTTGGGTTACGCAACAAGACAATGATCTTAAGCACATTCTGAATTGCTGAAAAAACGTCCAAACTTTAATCTGAATAAGATCCAGGTGAATTGCCCTAAACTGGTGGTTTGTGCAAAAACCCTCCAATATGGCAGAATTAAAACATTTCTGCAAAGAAAAGTGGCCTTAGTTCCTTCACAGCGAGGTAAGACTCATTGCCAGTTATCGTATACACTTGATATCAGTTGTTCCTGTTAAGAGTAGCAAAACCAGCTTTTAGTTTTAGGGGGCAATTACATTTTTGCAGAGGCCCAGGCTGGTTTGGATAGCTTTTTTCCTCTTTATTGTGATTAAAGCTGCATTTTGCATTTACATTTAATCAGGCTATTTCTGTCTGATATATAATTTTTAAATAAGCAAAAGACTTCCTCCCAGTGCAACTAGAATTCCATAACTATTTCTTTGTGAGCAAATCTTAAATACAATTTCCACAACAACCAACGTATGCTGTAAAGGAGCTACAGGAAGAGTTATCTGACGGCAAGTGCTGCTGCAGCACTCCTCCGTGCAGCAGTAATGTAACAGGGTTTCACTGCAGACTTTTCAGAAGCTTCATCATACGGGACAAAGAGCAAACTGGATGAACAGTTTAGAAGAAAGAGAGGTGGATTTAATGTGGAGTTCTTTGGCCACAAAGATCAGACCTAAAACCAAAACTTTACTCATTTCTACAACAAAAAAACAAAAACAAACAAAAAAAAACCACTAAAAATAGCAGTAAACTCTACAATCGACCTATTTATGAGAATCAATGAGAGTATTAAGAGATCTCACCGGTGCATAAAGACAGCCTATAAATATAAAAGAACTTCAAGTAGTAAGTACGGTTTATTTATAAAGCGCCCATCACAGACACAAAGTCACAAAGCGCTGTACAATGTAAAACACATTAAGTTACACTTAGTATGATGACAAGAATATTTAAAGTACAATAAAATCATGACATAAAAGCCTGGTGGAAAATAAAGTTTCTAGTTGGTTTTTAAAAATGTTCACACAGTCAGTCAGCAAACCGGGTCAGGCTGTTCCACAGTTTAGGAGCTACAGACTGAAAGGCCCGGTCTAGCCTCGTATGAGGAGCAGCCAGGAGTAATGAGCAGAGTGTGAGTAAAGCCTTGATTTAGTTTAACTTTCAGCAGGTTTCGGGTCTCGGATCATTAATAATGTTTTTTATCCTAACAAGTTTAAACATTATTACGTTTTTATACCTGCAGAACAACCAGTGTCATCATGTTTTAATTCTGCTTCGTCTCTTAGTTTTCAAGATTTATGGACCTTTGTCACTCTTCCTAAATAAATGAACTGTGCGCTGTGCTTTGAGCTTTTAAAGGAGAAAAGTAGTACATTTCTTTTGGGTTCTCAACGTCTGTCTGACATGTTATCTAGTAAAGTATGGGAGGTAAAAACAAGATCAAAACAAAACGAAGCCATCTGTAGCGACCATCAAGTTCCATTCTTTTGGTCGCTTCTGGGTTTGGGCGGATCCAGGTTCCAAGGCGCTTACAAACAATATCCAGACTGCCAAATATGTTGGGGAAAGCTCCCATTTATTGAACAGGTTTAACTGCTTAATCCACTGGGCTCTAACACAACACAAGACCACCAATAAAAGCTAGGCTTGGCCAACAGAGCGGTAAAAACCGTAGGACCTTCCCTCACCCAAACCTTCTGCCTTCTCACCTCTGCACCTATATAACTTTCACACACACCGCGACCAGTGGTAGAACCAAATATAGGTCAGTGTGTAAACCAGCGTGAAAATACCACCCAAAACAAACCAAATAAAATAAATCAAACTATAACCCAACACCAAGAACATAAACGGCTGCTACACCATCCTTAATGCCTTCATCTCTTGAGTAATAGAATTCCGAAATTGAAAAGAAGTTACTGCTTCAGCCAGCTTAATTCAGCCTAGTGCACAGGTTGCATGGGAAAGAAAGTAGGTAAAGAACACATCAACCTTTTTCCTCGTTCAGGCCATTAACACCAGATATCTGCAACATTAAGTAATCCACACATGCAAAGAAACCTAAACAAATTAGTCAACAAATGAAGTTATGGGTAAAACAAATTTGAAATGGCACAGAGAATAGAATATAGGTATAGAAAGCCAAGAAACCAGGTGAAATATGTCTTATTTAGAAAGTATTTAGAAAGCCTCTTACTGCTTTATGCAAATCAAGGTCACATACTAACGAAAGTAGTTCCAGCTGCATCTCTTAAACTCTGAATGTTGCAGCGAGTGCCGTTGGAGCAATAATCCAGACAGGGAAAGAAAACACGTTCATTCTAAATCAACTGGGTTCACTCTCGGGTTTAATGATTAGCCATCGTGGCTAATTGTCAGCAATTTCAGCTAGCCTCATACAAAGCTGATTAGCCACAACTCAATTACAGCATAGGTAATAAAAATAACCTTACATGGTTTAAACTGAAAACAAATGCAATTTATTACAGGCGTAGACAAAGAACTTCAAACATAAATTCTGCAGAATAAAACAAGCAGTGCAGTGTTATGCTAATTGTAAAAATAAAGTAACTCCTTATATTTAAGGCATAACAAAGCTTTCTCCCTTTTAAATTTCTTATCTTGCGAGATTTTCGTCAGCTGCCATGTTTTAACCAGCCACTGCTCACCGATGGGCTGAATGGTGTGTGTGGTTGTTGAAAGAAAAACTGAGCTCTGACACAAGGATCAGAGAGAGAACGCTCATCTAATCTGCAGCAGCTCCACCTGACAACGATGCAAACTGCTGCAAACAATACAACATACCGTCTCTCTCTTCCTGCTGCTGAAGTCACTTACATAAGCAAATAATAGCACATGGATTAGCAGAGTAAAGTTTACAACTAATTCCAATGTTAACATACGCTATTTATGCTAAATGATGCTAAAACAAGAAATGGGAGGAAGAGACAAAAACTTTGAAGCAGACAATTTATTAACAACGATTTCACTGAAATAGGTTAATTCATCAGCTGATCAAATGTTTAAGACCATTGTTCAAAAAAACCTAAAATCATGATGGCTTTTTTGCTGTCGTCATCAGGAGGTTCTGACAGTGTGAATGACATGGAATCCCAAGTTTTCAGCCAATTTTGGCTTTTAAAGGCTAAGGTCCTAAACTTTTGATCAGCTGACAAAAGCATGTTGGAGTTTAAATACAGCTGTCAATAAAATATTTTGTCTCTTGCTCCCATTTCTTCTTTCAACATTGTGAAGGTCTACATAGAAACTTCTTCAGATCCAACAGGGCAAAATGCTAATTCCTGTGATTTTTTAACTTGTCTTAAGATTTTGATCAGGAGTGTATCTCTAACTCACAAGTAACTTCCTGCAGTGCTTTATGTAGATGACGGACTTGCAATGGTAACAGTTGTTCTAACGAAATCGCCCACTTTCTCTGGCTTGTTAAAAAAGTATGGTACCGTGCATTTTAGTCTGCCTAATACTAACAAAAGGTCGCAAACAATCCTCTGATCAGAACTGACTGGAAGAAAGGCACTGTTTCTTTACTACAGACTCATCTTCTGGAATTATGTCTACTGATGCTCAACACAGGAGATTATTTCCACTGATTAAAACTGGTGAGTCAACAAGTTTAACAAGCTTGCTAAGTTTCTAAAATCCTTTATAATTTCAAACTACTGATACATAATAAGGCTACATGTGGGCTAAATGCCAAGAAAAACAGCGACAGACACTTACTCATTTGTGACTAACCAAAAACACCTTTTTGTGAACTTGGGGAAAAGTATTATGTATCCTTTCTGTTTGCAACAAACTCCCAATAAAGCCATGTAATATAAAATGCAAAGCTACTTTTGAAGAACATAAAAACTATTTAGAATCTGAATGAAACTGTCAAAGTGAACCCTTGTACAACCACCCTGGCTAACACAATGATGCAGGACGTCAAGGAAGGTTCTATAGCTGTGGACCTCTGACGGCGTGGAAGTCACAGCAGAAAGCAGCAGGCAGAAAGATACCCAGCCCAGAGAATTTAAAACACTGAAAGAACTAACTTCCTCTCTAAAAAATAATTGGCTGCCACACTCCCTGCACATCAAGCAACAAAATAGCTGTGGGTTAAAAGGTGTTGAGCCCGCAAACATGTTTAAGCTTAACTAGGCTTGGTTTTTAGATCCCTATCTGTCCAAAGCTACTGGACAGAGCGATGATCAGAACGGACCTGTGTTGACGTGTTTGTTGTCGTCAGTCTTGTTGTTGTGTAGTAGTATCTTACATTTGTTTGGGGATAAATACTAGCTCCTTCCCTGCTGTTTGTTTACAGAGGACATAATGTGGATTCAGTTTAGCTAAATCTGCTTTAATCTTCATCGTCTGCTCTTAAATATCACTGATTTTTAAAGATACCTCAATTGTTACGAAACATGCCTCATAAACTGGTCATCAAAGAATATTGTGATCAAAACTGTAATTGTGGTGAAATAGAATAAAAGAATATCTGATGACATGTTAACAGTCTTAAAAAAGTATTCATACTCTGAACTTTTTGACATTTTGTCCCGTTACAATGAAACTTCAATCTGTTTATTACTATTTATATGCAGTAGACCAACTCTGTGTAGTGTGTGATTGTAAAGTGGAAGAAAAACTATAAATGGTTTAGTTTGTTTTAAACAAGTGTGGCCAACTTTCTCCCTGCTGTGTCTCCTGTGTTCCTGGGTGTTCGTGGCAGTTTCGTGACTAATAAACCTCTGAGGTCATCACAGAACAGCTGGATTTAAACTGAGATTAAGTTACACACAGATGGACTCTGTTTACTAGATATGTACAACAAAATATTGACTCAGGGGCTGAATCCAAATGTATGGCACACTTCAGATCTTTACTTGTAAACAATTTTAAAAACCATGTATCTGTTCCATCCACTTTAGAATTAGGCACCAATCATAATATACACTGAAGTTTGTGGTTGCACTGTGACTAAATCTGACAAACTTCATCCTTCACCTCACCTATCCCTTCTGAAACTGGATGAAAGTTAATCAGATATGGTTTGCTAATTACGTCTCTATGGCAGCAAAAGCAAACAACACATCAGCTAAATCTGATTCAGATGGCAACAAATGCAAATACTGAACAGTGAATGTGAAATTCTGACCCTAAAACCCCCTAATCAGATCTGTGGATATTTCAAATCACAGAAAAAGTCTAAAATCCACAGCATCAAAGAGTAACATTAAGAAACAAGTTTGTGCCTAACTTTTCTTCCGCATTTGAATTAAAATACAAATTTGCTTTGGCACCCATGTATTTTACTAGAAGATAAATTTCCCTCTGTGGCTGAAAATGATGAGATATGTGTGATGTGGTTTTGTGAGGGAGTTGAGGAAATCCAATGCTTGATGCAGAGCTGGGACTTTACCTGAATCTCCAGCTCAGAGATCTGTTGCTGAAGCTCCGCCATAGCAGCAATGTTGTCAGCTTCCCTCAACCTCACAGCCATCACATCTTCCTTACTCTGCAAAAAACGTCAGCTCTTTAGTTTAACATGTCACATGTTTCTTTTTTCCCGGGTTCACGGGTTGAACTTCACAGTTTACACCACAACTGAGCTGTGGTGGCTTGCCCCAGCAGATGCAGTACTAAAAGATTGTTTGTACCTTGCATTCAATCTCAGCTTGCCTCCTCTTGATTGCTTGCAGCTGCACATGCAGATCCTTGTTTTGGGTTGTCAGTGTCTGCACACGGTCCTGGAGGCAGCGGCTCTCCTGTTCAGCCCGTCGCAGCTGGTTACTATGAATCTGATTCTGGAGCAGCAGACAGGAAAAAAATACATTACGAATAATTTTACAGACCAACTTTTTGAGTTAAACAAGACATTCAAATAATTCTGGATTAGAAAAGTGCAGACGCGTCAATCGAAGTTCAACGAAGAAGAAAACTGCTGCCCTCTTAAGGAGACTGTTTAACATTACATACAACCTGTGGCTTTTCAAATGTGCTATAACAGGGCGCATTTTAGTTATTATACCTTGCTTAAATTACAGTAAATAAAAGTGAGCAAAGAAGAAAACAAATGGGTAAAGAAGGGGATAAAAAGTGAGGACAGAAAGATGTGAGCTCTGACCTGAGTCTCCATCTCCAGCAGCCTCTGTCGAGTTTCTCTTAGCTCTGCCTGGGCCTCAGCTTCCCGCAGCCTCACACTCATAAGCTCGTCCTGCAGCTCACTCAGCGTGTTCTTTTTGGGGCTGTCCTTCCAGCGACTAGCTGTGCGTGCTAGGTGGCGCTGAGGAAACCGGTCACAATCAGTCTTTTGTAGCAACACCACACAGGGTTTCTAGATAAAATACACTGGTATGAACTCCAGACCAGCTGGAGTTCATACCAGAGTTTTCAGTCCATTTTTAAAAAAAAATTATAAAGCATCAATAAAAAGGTTTTCCAGCTTGAGATATAAAACCAGTAAAAACCAGAGACTGGATGGATGGATGGATGGATGGATGGATGGATGAATGGATCAAATGAATGAATAAAAGGATGGATTCAACTTTAAGACTATGGAATTGGGAATAATCAATATCAATATTTTTCCAAACTACATTTTTACAATTATCCAGACCTTAAATCTTAGACTTTTCCAGATTGCATGAAACCCTTACCTGATAAACTAAAGCACATTCAACTGTGCAACATTATGTGCATGTCCATGCATCAATTACATTGTAAATTAGCAGCTACTAGAATTCTGGACTTTTTAAATCAGTTTTGTTTTGCCCAGCTGTACTGTAGGCTGTTACACAACTGCTCACCTGCCAGTGTTCTTCCAGATCTCTAACTTGTTGTCTCAGTTCTTTAAATCCAGTCAGAGCCTCTGCTTCCCTCAGCTTTACCCCGATTAGCTCCTCTTGGAGTCGCGCCACATTAGTGTCATCTGGCAGTGAGGAGTTCCTCTAGAAAATGTTTAGACATTCATGTTCAAAATACAAATGAAACAACAAGGGAAAGCGAGTTCGGTAATGAATAAGAAGGTGTGCACCTGCACCACCACACATGCAACAACTTACCTTCTCCATATCAAGGATCTTATCTTGCATTTCTTTGAGCGCACACTGGGACTCTGCCTCCTTTAGCCGGGCCTGGACAAGCTCTTTCTCCAGCTGCAGAACGGACTCCTCAGAGAACCGAGGGGGTCCCTTCTACAACCAAACAGGACAACAGTAAGAACAAACAGCAAAGTGTCGCTGAAAGACGTTTATACTCATGAGTACTCACTGCAGGCAAAATTAAATACCCTCATGCCCCCCCCCAACCCCCCCCAAAAATAAACCTAGTTTATTAAAATAGCATCAGTCCAATCAGTCCATTTACTCTGAATGCATGTTCAGTGTTTTGCCTTTCAAATCACATTATTAATTCATGTCCATTCATTGTTAAACATGACAGCAAATTATGTAAAACAGTGTAATGCCAGCACATAATCGAGTGGAAGCCAAACATGAATAATTAACAATGTTAGCCCAACAGATATGAGCAGAGAGGGTTCTGAGAGCAGGGGGCTGTGTGGAACCCCCCAGCTACAGAGAAAGCTGCTTACAAATTCATGAACACAACAGTAAATGGTGACAACAATGTGTAGACCTGTCTGTACCCATCTGAATTCATGCATGCCAAAACAGACCACTGCCTAAAACCACTGAGCAAGGTGAGAAGAGAAAAGCCCTAATCGGCCGCAGCCTGGGTTTAGTCCATGGCTGACATATAGTAACCTTGAAACTGAATACAGATGTGCACCACACTTTTAAAATGTCTATTTCCAGGAAAAAAAAGGATAACGATGTATCATTTTCCTTTGGTCACTTTGTGTTGGTCAATCACATAAAATCCCATAAAAATGCTTTGAAGTTTATGGTTGTAATGTGACAAACTGTAAAACGTTTATAGGGTGTGAATACTTTTGTAAAGCATCATATGCTTGTTTGGCATAAAGAGAAAACTCTAGCAGCCAAATCAGGGTTTCTAAATGAGTAGACTGATTAAGTAACTATGTGTGCTTTGTTTAATAGAAAAGGTACAATTAAGAACATCCTCAGGAAGAAAAACGCCAAGCAAACATAAAAAAATACATAATCAGTGTTTCTGGAGATCTGAAGAGCCCTTATTGATGACTGATAACTGTGTGTAGAAGAGCCAATATGTAGAAAAGCTTGCTGAACCTTTATTGCCCGGTGGACATGCCATATATTGTTGTATGAACCTTTAACTGTTCTGAAATGTGCTAATTATGATGCACCACATTCATCTAAGAGAAAAGATCAGCGCAGGCCTAAAGCCACACCTCACACACAGTTTTGAGCTGTTTCCTACACCTAACGCTATGGATCCTGTCACATACTCAGCAGGACCTGTGCCACTAGCGACCTGCCAGCGAGGTTATCCGTCCCCCTCCTTACCGCTTGTGGCTGCTGCTGCTGCTGAAGCTGCCTGATGGTTTTCTTGGCCTGCTCCAGCTGAGCAGTGGCCTCCTCGCACTGCTGTTTGACTGTGGCCAGCTCCCGCTTGACCAGGTAGTTTTCCTCTGCCTCTTGGGCTCGAGTCACTTGTCCCTTTGGACATAAGCAACCGAGGAGGAGTGGAATGAGCACGAGAAGAAGTGAAACCAAAAGGTGGAATGGGTGGGCAAATCAGACAAGAAGTAGGAACGGCTTTTCATGCTTGTTTTAACACTAGCAACTATAATTGTTGTTAACTCCGTTTGTTAGCTGTGCTCAGATTGATTTGTAATTGTTTTATTTGGTCCAACATGACATAATGTGGAGTTTCATGCACTGAATGAACAATGTTATCAGATGCAATGCGATATATTTCTTCATTCATTAGATGCTGATCGGTAACTTTCCATAATTTAGCTGAAGGTATGCATGCAGTGCAAAACAAAAAGAGGGAAAGACAAAGGAAAGCTATGAAGAGAAAATAAGGAGTATACCTGAATCAATCTATCTGCCAAGGAAGCACTTTCCTACAAAACAGAAATATCAACAGAGACAGCAGAGAGAGACACAATCCAAAGGACAGTTAAAGCACACAAAAGAACAACTGATTGTTTCAAAGAAGAAATGCAATGTTCATTTTCCCCCAGGAACCATTGTTTAGTGACTAAACGATAAGGCTTAAACATCAAGGCAGAAAAGGAACATTGCATGCAGGTTCGGTGAAATAAAGTAGAACTAAGCTTGTGACAAAGTGAAGAAATTAGTGGTTCTGCAAACAGACGTTTTGAATGTGGTTAAAGCTGAAAGGGAAGAATGCTACAAAAACTACAGCAAATATTAGAGTAGGTTCAACTGAGCAGAAGCACTGCGTATCATCCAAGTTTAGGTTTATTTTGGCTTCAGTTAGTGACAAGTAGAAACAAATAGTCCGGTGTTGCATGTCATGTCAGAGATAAGTCAGAGAGCAGCAGCTTTGTGCTGATCTCCGTGTAGGTCCCTTCAGGAAGCAGCAGCATAGCAGACACCAGTTATTCACATCAGACCTCATGCATGGTGCAGCGTTAGTGCCTGTTCAGACATTGTGGTGAGGAACAATACAACAGTGACACCTGGCATGCAGTGCTTTGAGTCACCTTTAACACTAAGCGTTGCCATTCACATTCCACATGAGCCTTATACAGCCTCTGTTTCAGTTAGTAATGTCAGGGGAGACCTGAGCTTTAAAGATGGTTGCCATGACAAACTGAAGAGGAAATTCAATATTCCGACTTGATTTACAAATGGGCAAATCCACTGTTCATCTCAACAAGTTACCATAAAAACACGCCCCTAGTGTGTGTGTAACACAGCCACGTTAGTGCAAGAACAGGCTCCATTATAAAGAGGGATGCATGATGTATGAACAAAGCTGGATGGATTAAGGCAAAACTGATGAGAAAGGAGAAGTATGTGTTTTGTATGGAGACGAAGCACAGTGATGTGCTGTGATGAACTCACTTTTTCCAGCGTGTCTATCCTCTGTTTCAGGAGTCTGTTCTCTGTCCGCAGTCTCTGAAAATCAATTTAGAAACCACATCAGACAGAAATACAACTGATACAACCATTGGCCACAACAAGGGACTGACAGGGGAAATGAATCAGAGCGCCATACCCCTTTACAATTACAATTTTATTACATTACAACCAAAAAGTCCAATGTATTCAACAGACTGGTCCTTAAAGTCAGATTACCAAGAAGAAAGCCATTGTTGAAAGTGCCATAAGAAGTCCTGTTTACAGTGTGCCATGTAGGGGACACAGTAAGCAGGTGAAAGAAGGTGCCCTGGACAGATGAGCCCAAAACTGAATTTTATGGCCAACCTGCAGACATGTGGCAGAAAACGAACACTTCACAATACACTGAATGTCATGGTAAAACATGGTGGTGGTCGAATCATGCTGTGGGCAAAACGTTTCTTTAGCAGGAACAGGGAAGCTGATCAGAGTTGATGGAAACGTGGATGGAGATAAATACAGGGCAATTCTGGTATAGGCTGCAAAAGTCTTGATATTGGGGTGAAGCTTCCAGCAGGACAACAATTCAAGACATACAGCAACTGCTTTGTATCGATCTTTTTCTAACATTGCAGTGGCGACTATTGGCTGCTTTGTGCAAAATAACACAGGAGAAACAGTGTACATGTAACAGCTGCACATGGAGCATACAGTGAACATGTAGACTGTCAGAGGTGCGCGGTGCCCAGCCTTGTGCTCTGGCACGTTTGCTAACGACATCCTACACATGTGTATTTAAAAGAAAATTCCTAACTGGCGCAGTCATTTATTTGGAAAAAAATTGCGTTTAGACAGGATCGTGTTAAGAGGATCCACTGTACAGTAGAAATACACACAAACACACACACACACACACACCTTTATCTCCACTTGTTCTTCCATCTCCTTTGTTTTGATTGTAGTGTAATCCTTCTCTAACCTGGAAAGGAATAGACAAAAATACATCATTATTTATCAAATGTGTGGACTGCTCTATTGAGACAATACAGCGTGAGACATTTCTTTAATAATAGAAATATAGAAACATGGCATAATGTTTTTCATTGACAGCCTGTAGTTTTTCAAGCATTTTCCTAAATATTGCTGCTCTGTGCAGCTATAGTTTAACATGTTGTGTTATTGATAATTAGAGTCCCAGAGTAAACAGAAAATTAAACTACTCTGATCAGAACAGTTTAAGAGATGACACCAGTGCTTACTTTTTCATTTTCTTGGCGTTGTATTTAACTTGATAGGCAGCCTGGATGACCTTATCTGGTCCACTGTCAAACTGATGTGGGATGACCCTTTGGAAGTGCTGAAACATAAAAAAGAAACAGAGGCAGGGTGACTTTGGTGCCTGTTGTTTGGTACACCAGTGCTTAACTTCCTAGCATTTCATCCACAGTTGGCATATCCACACTTCGGACACATGTATTAAATAACTGGGTGTGGTGGAGCTTCCTTCTGGAAACGAAGTGCAACAAGCAATTGAAATCTGAGCCACATGAGTAAGGAGTGACACTATGACAATATACCTGTAACATTCCCTCCATGTCGAGCTGGATGAGTTCAGCCTGGTTCATCTGAAGGATGGCCAGCCCCACACGGAAAACAATCTCCAAACCCTGAAATAAGCTAGAATCAGATGGGAAAGCTCCGCGTGCTGTGAACTGAATTATGAAGGGACTGAGCCTTAAACTGTTCAAGTGGCCATGGTGAGTGTATTGTGATCCTAAAGTTCTCCAGCAGGTGGCAGTAAAGCATTACTCTTCTTCTAACATTAACCTTACTTAACATGTTTTTAATGAGGTAGTCTTGAAACTTGTCGAAAATTTCTGTTTTAATGCAAAACAACACTTGGATCTAAATCAAAAAGTCAAAGTGCTGTGAGAATTATTTTCTCAAACATTAAAGTACAATGAAAGCCCAGTACACTGAATATCAGAAGCCATTAATTAGCTGGCACCATATCTTATTGAAGGTGGGTAGTCGCTGGTTTTAACTGACCTCACACATAAAGATATCAAAAATCCTTGTGGCTACAGGCAAGGGAAAGGAGGTGAGGAAGATGGTGAGGAACCAGGATGAGGCATACATAGAGGTGTGAAAGCTCTGAGCCTGGAAATGCACATGCAGCTCTGGGAGTTGCTCCTGGAAATTCACAAAATTTTAAAACATTAAATCCGTACAATAGTTGTTGGAGAGATTGTTCTCTCTTTAACAGTGTGTTCTAGACGACGTGTCTACCTGGATCATGCTCTCAAACTGGTACATGCACAGTCCCAGCTCAGCCATACTGGGTTTGAAGAGTTCTCGTAACCTGTAGTCCTGCATGAGCTTCACAAACACACAGAATGCTTCTTCTTCTGGCATCTAGAACAAATGAGACACATGGATCAACATCTGAGGAATCTTTGCTAACAGGTAAGCTGCAAGGCTACTTCAAGCATAGAGTATTTTTAGTAGTGTTATTACCTGCATGAGCAGCAAACCGACAATGAATGCACTTCCTTGACAGTAGCCAACCTCACGATCCACCAGAGAATAGGCCTAAGGTAAGAAAGATAAATCTTAGATTAAACAAATATTAACAGAATAGCTTTTTTGGTACAAACTTTTTTTTTTTATTTAAACTACTGCTTTCTGTACAAGTTATCCAAATAACTGGTTCCTCAGGCATACCTTCATGACATTGAAGAGCACCTCCTGGCCCAGGCTGTCCTTCTCCTTGAAGAACTCATGTTCAGGATAAGTGCGAGCGATGTCTCTGCGTATGAGCTTCTCGCACGGCGATGTCATCTTAAGGAGTTCTGAGTACTGATCTTTGATGGGCATATTCTGGGCATTACACAACAGCTGCCACACAATTGCACGAAAGTGGTGGGGAATCCCTTTTCTAACCAGATCCTGCACAACGACAAAAAAAAAAAAAAAAAACAATTGCAGAATTTCATTACTGTGGAATTTCAAAATGTGGGTGGCAGGTGGGGTTGATGTATCCATTTTTATCTAAACGTGCACCAAGAAATCAGCTGGTGACCAAAATCTGATCATTTTCAGCTTCACTGGCCCAGACCAGTGACTAGCTGGTCAGTAAATCCTAAAAACTAATCCAAAGTGCTACCGGGTTGCTCAGACAACAACTCTCTTCAGTGTGGAAGTTGTTGCTGAAAAAAAAGACATGAAGCCATTTTTTTGTATCAGTAAATCTGTTCAAAATAAAGTCAGAGGAAGCACATGAAAGGAAAACCATTATCTACTACATGTTGGGACATTTCTGAGGTGTTATTCAGACTGAGAGGGAAACTTTCAGCAGGTACCAGGAAGGCTGAACAGAGTACACCAAATCTGCTTTTTTATCCTTTTGAGTATTCAAACTCAGCATGTCATGGAACATGCTGCATTTTGGGCATGTCAGCAATTTCTTAGAAGTCAAGAATATAGGGCAAGTATTTATATTCTCTGGAATATACACAGAAACAGCTGTTATATGGCATGTTATATGGCATGGCTAGTCTCGCTAGCCTTGCTAACTGCTAATATACGTTGCTAAATATATTTTAAAATATCAACCCTAAATAATTTTTTATTTGTTTCAAAACATTGTTAAAACGCTGTTTTACAGCACACTGCAACAGAAACAGCGACGATGGTTCTGCTCTGGACATAAACAGCTAGTGCCCACTAGGGTTGGAGGGCCAGAAAATGTGTTTAATGCTATCTTAGAATGTAGAGAATATACATTCAGAAAAATCCAAATCTACCTCAACAGGTATGGGCAGCTCAAAGCCTCACAAAAAGCAGACATTAAAAACTGGCCAAAAACTGTTTTTTTAGTTTTA
Source organism: Crenichthys baileyi (assembly GCA_036173005.1). Lineage (NCBI taxonomy): Eukaryota > Metazoa > Chordata > Actinopteri > Cyprinodontiformes > Goodeidae > Crenichthys > Crenichthys baileyi. Next base: position 697,483 of record JAHHUM010002620.1, read on the forward strand.
TGTGATTTTCACCAGTAACGTAGTGTTGTTAAAACAACAAATATAAGAACGTTTAAGACATTTCACTGAAATAAAGCAGGTTTATGTTTCTGAACAAAGAGAGCTAAATCTGTTTCTCCCAAGAGAGCTCCCCTGAAAGGAATCTATCTGACCCAACACCTGCAGCGAGCGCTTTGAACCCTGAAAAGGTTTCGTTTTCCTGCTGCACTGTTTATTATTCCAACTGTAGTAGAGTGCCGAGGACTCAGCTCTATTGGCTGAGGCATGTACTTTTAAAAATCTTTCCGACAGGAAACCCATGACTCATGTAAAACTTCTGCTATTTTAGCTTGATTTGAATACGTTAAGAGGGTGGTTAAATGCACATTTGGGAGCCATATTTTAACATCTGGATGTAGATGAGAGGAATTGTGGCAGAGCAAGGTAATCCAAGAGCCAGTTGAGAAAAGAATGCTGTTGTTTCTTATAACAGTCACGGGTTTGCTCATACTATTTCAGTTTGTGTCGGTATCTCATAATAACACAGTATCCACTACGAAATATTATCTTTACAATGAGGCACTCTAAAGTTATTTGTTTCCATTTATTACTGCTGATACAAGTTAATTAAGCCATTTCCTGTGCTGACAGGGAACACTGGTCTTTCCTGCTGTGATGACAGTGTATAATGGTCAAGTGTGTGTGTGTGTGTGTGTGTGTGTGTGTCTCCATGCATCTGGTGAGCCCAGGGAGCATCTGGAGCAGAGGTCCGTCCACCCGCCCAGGCTTTCAGCAGGGGGATCGCTGTCCCCTCAGCAGAGGCTGGATGAGACAGTCTGTGCTTTGTTCTGTGATGGAACAAGGAGCCGTCTCATATCAACAAAAGCTGCTTTCTGGGACACAAACTTCACGCTTGCTTTCTCTGTAGCCTCAATAATATGCAAAACTTAAACTGATGAATAAAATGTAATCAATATTTCAGAACTGGGCCGATATGAGAGTATAACACTGCGACCAAACTAAGAAATTGAAATAAAAATGCATAACATGATCTAATTGTTTTTATTTGAAAACATAAATGCAACAATTAATCAAACTATTGTAACAGTGATTATTAATGTTAAACAGTATTATCTATACATCAATGTATTTCTTGTGTTTGATTGATACATAGACTTAGGGTAAAATATAGAACAACCAACTAAATTTAGTTGTATTGTTTATTTCACAAAATACATACATTTTCAGTTTGTTCTTAGAGTGACACCGAGAGTGTAAATAGTTGATAATAGCAGTAGCAACAAGCTTCTGTTTAAACAGCACTAACGTCCACGTTAAACATAAAACGGTGCTGAGAACATGACCACATTTCAAATTTTGCTGACCAGCACAGAATTACCAAAGTTCCTTGCTTCACACAACAACCGCCACATTTGTGTAAGCCAAGAGGAAGAAAGCTGTCGCTCTGAAATCAGCAAGTCTGAATAATATCCCTGCCTCGCATCACCAATCTGTTGATTGCTGCTTTACGGAATTGCATAACAATACAACTAATGCTAACAGGACCTTCTTGTTACTTCCTCATTTATATGCAGCATGAAAAAAACAAGAAATACCTACTCCTGCAAAGGACATTGGTGTCTCAGTCTGTTTTACATGAACATCTTAAACTACAGAAGTCCAACTCCACACATGATCTGTCATTTAATAAGATATAGCTGAAAAAATAAGATTTTATACTTAAAAACCGAATATATGTATCAAAACAATGCTACTGAGCTGCTGCAACATCAAGAAGTTTAGATGTATGTCAAACCTATGACCTATTATGGAAAATGATGTTGCTCAACATCTACATTGAAGGGTACTCCGTTTGTTCATTGTAAATCAGAGCACTACTGACAGTCACGGGGAATATGATTATCACATGGCTGGGGAGAGTACTTTAAAAACAAGCACACTAAAATTAGCATCAAAATGTCAAGAACTGAAATAAGTTCAGGGGCAACGCTGCAGGGTTACCAGGGACAAAGATAGCCTGACAAATTATCCCTGACTCTAGTAAACACTGTAACAGTAAGACCTTTTGTGGTGTTTGGCAGAGAGTGTGGTGGCAATGTCAGCAAAAATGCTTGTGCATCACAAGAGAGACCACACAGCCTATATCTAAAATCTAAAATACATTAGGAGTTTCTTTCCCTTTCTTTCTCTGCAGCATACTGGGGAGAAGAATTTTTTTTTATCAAAACATTGAAGTTTTTTTATTTTTTTACATTAGGTAATTTTACAACCACTGTTTAATCCATTGATTTTTGTGAAATGTAATTCCAGAACAGCTGATGGCACTGGAGCTGGAGCTGGCAGCGTACATCATAAAAGCAGCTCGTAGTTTAGATGGAAGGACGGGGATCATGTTTTAATTACTCACAAGTTCTGCTAAATAGATGAACGGACCTCTTTACTAAGGATGGGTACCCCTCACATTTAAACCTTATATGGTACCGATACTCAGTACCTGGGAATCGATATAGGTACTCATCGATACCAGTTTTCGGTACTTTTGTGTGTGTTTATGTAGTAATAAATGTTCATTCTTTTAATACTAAAATCCTAAAAAATTTATTTCTCAATATATAAACTTTAATGAACATATCAAAACAACATCCAGCTGTTTGTATTGTAACGTCTCAGTTGTTTCAAAGTTGTAGCCGTAGATCTGAGGCTGATGGGAATTGTGCACTCTTCAGTCTTGAGAAAAATCGTGTGCTTAACCAGGTGGTTTCTCAAATTAGATGTATTCCCGCCGCTGGCCTTGCACTTCGCGTCACAAATTTTGCAGCGAGTGTAATCTGCATTTCATTTTGAAAGTGGAGCCATAGTGGCTATGTTGTCTGGGGCTTAAATGCCCCTGGTAGGGTCTCTCATGGCAAACAGGCTCTAGGTGATGGGTCAGACAAAGAGCGGTTCAAGAATCCTTCATGAGGACAAGTATATCGAGGCACGTGACGTCGCCCGGTACGGCGGAGCCGGGGTCCCACCCTGGAGCCAGGCCTGGGGTCGGGACTCGTCGGAGAGCGCCTGGTGGGCGGGTTGCTCCTCGCGGGACCCGGCCGGGCCAAGCCCGAACGAGAGACGCGAGGCCATCCCCCAGTGGGCCCACCACCTGCAGGGGAAACCGTGAGGGACCGGTGCAAAGAGGATTGGGTGGCGGACGAAGGTGGAGACCTCAGCGGCCCAATCCCCGGATGCTTAGGCTGGCTCTAGGGACGTGGAATGTTACCTCGCTGGGGGGGAAGGAGCCTGAGCTTGTGCGGGAGGTCGAGAGATATCGACTAGAAATAGTCGGGCTCGCCTCCACGCACAGCGTGGGCTCTGGAACCCATCCCCTTGAGAGGGGCTGGAGTCTCTTCTACTCTGGAGTGGCCCACGGGGAGAGGCAGCGGGCTGGGGTGGGTTTGCTTGTTGCCCCCCAGCTCAGCCGTCTCGTGTTGGGGTTTACCCCGGTGGATGAGAGGGTCGCATCCCTGCGCCTTCGGGTCGGGGATAGGTACTGTCGTTTCGGCCTACGGGCCAAGCGGTAGTGCGGAGTACCCGGCCTTCTTGGTGTCCCTGTTGGGGGTGCTGGATAGTGCCCCTCCCGGGGACTCCATTATTCTGCTGGGGGACGCCCACGTGGGACACGACAGTGACACCTGGAGAGGCGTGATCGGGAGGAATGGCCTCCCCGATCTGAATCCGAGTGGTGTTTTGTTATTGGACTTCTGTGCTAGTCACGGATTGTCCATAATGAACACCATGTTCAAGCATAAGGGTGTCCATCAGTGCACTTGGCACCAGGACACCCTAGGCAGGAGGTCAATGATCGACTTTGTTGTCGTATCATCAGACCTTCGGCCGCATGTTTTGGACACTCAGGTGAAGAGAGGTGAGTTGGATCCGCTGGAGGAGGAGAAAGCCGGACAGACTTGGCAGGCCCAAGCGCATAGTGAGGGTCTGCTGGGAACACCTGGCGGAGCCCTTGGCCAGGGATGTATTCAACTCCCACCTCCAGGAGAGCTTTGACCAGATTCCGGGGGATGTTGGAGACATAGAGTCCGAGTGGACCATGTTCTCCGCATCTATTGTCGATGCTGCTGCCCGTAGCTGCCGCCGTAAGGTCTGCGGTGCTTGTCGCGGCGGCAATCCCAGAACCCGGTGGTGGACACCGGCAGTAAGGGATGCTGTCAAGCTGAAGAAGGAGTCCTATCGCCTGTGGTTGGCTTGTGGGACTTCTGAGGCGGCTGACGGGTACCGTGAGGCCAAGCGTGCTGTGGCCCGAGCTGTGGAAGAGGCAAAAACTCGGGCCTGGGAGGAGTTCGGTGAGGCCATGGAGAAGGACTACCGGTCGGCCTCGAAGCGATTCTGGCAAACCGTCCGGCGCCTCAGGAGGGGGAAGCAGTGCTTCGCCAACATGGTTTATAGTGGGGATGGGAGGCTGCTGACCTCGACTGGGGACATTATCGGGGGGTGGAAGGAGTACTTTGAGGATCTCCTCAATCCTGCCATCACGCATTCCCTGGTGGAAACAGAGGCTGGGGACTCTGGGTTGGACTCTTTCATCACCCAGGCTGAAGTCACCGAGGTGGTTAAAAGCTCTGCGGTGGAAAAGGCTTGGGGGGTGGATGAGATCCGCCCGGGTACCTCAAAATCTCTGGATGTTGGGGGGGGCTGTCATGGTTGACACCCTCTTCAACTTTTGCAGGGCGGTGGGGGGACAGTGCCTCCGGACTGGAAACCCCGGGGGGGGGTGCCCCCCTTCATAAGAAGGGTGACCGGGGGTGTGTTCCAACTACAGGGAGACCCACACTCCCCCTCCCTGGTAAGGCCTACGCCAGGGTATTGGGAGAGGAGAGTCCGCCCGATAGTCGAACCTCGGCTTCAGGGGAGCAGTGTGGTTTTTCGTCCCGGCCGTGGAACACTGGACCAGCTCTATACCCTCTACAGGGTACTCAAGGGCTCAGGGGAGTTTGCCCAACCCGGGTTCCCAAATGTTTTTTTGGACCTGGAGAAGGCATTCGACTGTGTCCCTTGTCGGGGGTGCTCCAGGAGTATGGAATCGGGGGCCCTTTATTAGGGAACATCCGGTCCCTGTAAGACGGGGGCAGTTTTTGGGCCCGCATTGCCGGCACTAAGTCGGACCTGTTCCCCGGGTCTGTTGACTCCGGCAGGGCGCCCTTTGTCACCGCCCCCTGTTCAAAACTTTTATGGACCGATTTCTAGATGCAGCCAATGGCCGGAGGGGTCTGGTTTTTGGAGACTAGTGGATTTCGTCTTTTCTTTTTGCAGATGACGTGGTCTGGCTGGCCCCTCTAGCCAAGACCTACAGCATGCGCGGGGGCGGTTCGCAGCCGAGTGTGAAGCGGCTGGGATGAAGATTAGCTCTCCAAGTCAGGGGCATGGTACTCAACGGGAAAGGGGGGCTTGTCCTCTTCAGTTGGGGGGGAGTTCCTGCCTCAAGTGGAGGAGTTTAAGTATCTCGGGGTCTTGTTCACGAGTGGGGGGAAGAATGGGGCGGAGATCGACAGACGGATCGGTGCGGCTGCCGCAGTAATGGGGGGGCGTTTTGCCGGTCCGTTGTGGTGAAGAAAGAGCTGAGCCAAAAAGCGAAGCTCTCAATTTACCTGTGGGCTACGTTCTTACCCTCACCTATGGCCATGAACTTTGGGTCCCGGACGAAAAAAACCCCGGATACAAGCAGCTGAAATGAGCTTCCTCCGTAGGGTGGCCGGGGCACTCCCTTGGGAATAGGGTGAGGGCTCAGCCATTCGGGAGGGGCTCGGAGTAGAGCCGCTGCTCCTCCACATCGAGGGGCCATTGAGGTGGCTCGGGCATCTATACCGGATGCCTCCTGGACGCCTTCCTCGGGAGGTTTTCCAGGCACGTCCCACCGGGAGGGGGCCCAAAGGGGACGGCCCAGGATACGCTGGGGGACTATGTCTCTCGGCTGGCCTGGGAACGCCTGGGCTCCTCCCGGAGGAGCTGGAGGAGGTGTCTGGGGAGAGGGACGTCTGGGCGTCTCTGCTGAGTCTGCTGCCCCCGCGACCCGGTTCCGGATAAGCGGAAGACGACGAGTACGAAGTGGAGCCATACTTTAGAGAGCTTTCTATCAGCTATGCTTTGTTGACTGTAGCAGAAGCTACTGACGTCATTACGCTCTTGTGCGTGCAATGCTGTGTTCATGTCCAGCATGGAAAATTGCCCCCTCTTCCACTCGCTCAGTGTCACAATGATGCACTTAGGTACCGACACATGGTACCACTTGATTTTACGTGACTTGGTACTCGGTAGTACTGATGGAATTCGGTCGGTACCAATAAAAGTATCAAATTTGGTACCCATCCCTACTCTTTACAATGAGCTTCACTAATACATCATGTCTATGTTAGTCCTACCCAATAACATCTCCTGTGTGATGTCCTCTGTATGAATTGGGTAAAGCAAACATAAGCTAAAAACTAGCTAAGAGCATTTCTACAAAAGAAAAAAATGAAACTAAATTTATTTGTAAAAAATACTTGCAGGCTAAATAAAATGAACCGCTATACTGAATTTTAAATCTCTGTATCGGAATCAGCAACAGAAAATTGGTATCCACAAAGCTCCAGCAGATATTCACCTTCTCCTGTTCTGCTGGAAGGTGGTTACATATAGCCGCAGTTGAGAATCTGTGGAAAGGCTTGATACTTGCTGCTCACAGATGCTCTCCATCTAATCTGGCTGAGGTTGACTTATTTTACAGAGAAGAATGGGCAAACAATACAGTGTCCACATGTGCAAAGCTGGTAGAGATATTCAGCAATGTATCTGCAGTAAAAGGTGGTTCTTTAGACCATTTACCTGGAGGGATTGAATAAAAATGTACGTCACAATTTTCAGATTATCATTTGTGTAAAAATATGAAAACCATGTATAATTTTTCTCTCACCCTATGATTATGCAATATTTTGTGTTGTTCTCTGACATGAAATCCCAGATAAAGTGCAATAAAATGGGACAAAATGCAAAAAGGCTCAACTGATAAGAACACTTAGGCAAGGCACTGCAGGTGTGTCTCAGTAAGCCTGTAATGCAGTGGCCATGCAGTAAGCTCTTAAGCACGGCTGCCAGAAAACTCACCATCACCTCATAGGTGGTTACAAGCACCAGCCTCACCTTAAGCTGCTTCTCTTTCTTCTTGCGCACCTCCTCCCACTCATTGACAATCCGACCCCACAGAATCCAGGTGTCCTCCTCCAGGTGGGAGAGGTTGGAGGAGGCGGATGAGCTTGACACCAGGGAGGAGCCGCTGTTTCTCCTGGAGCCGTTCATGGAGCGCAGAGACTTGCTGTCCGTCTCGAGAAGCCTAAAATCAACGCAGGAGTGTGTTGTTAAATCATTCAACAGCTATCTAAAACATGGACAGATTCTGAATGTGAGGATTTATCCATTAAATCCCTTCTAAATGTAATTTAATTAAATGTTAGCTTAGTTAAATATCATCAAGGCACATCAGCAATAAGTGCATCAAACTGCTTTTTGATGTGCAAACTGTAAATGAAGCTACAAATGCAGCTAAACTGATTAGGTATTTTGCATTTCTTTCCCCAACAATCTTTTCTTTTCCCCCAATTGTCTAAAATTAGTCCCAGATCACTGGCAGAGTGAACAGCAGGGAACAACAGAGACTGGGTCTGGTGTTCATCTCAAAGATGGCTGCATTTTTAGGTCAGTACTGACAAAAAAAGTATTTATTTACAAGCCGCTTTGTGTTTAGCAGGGTGGCTCCGGAGGTTCTAAATAACTTCACACAATGTGTCTGACTGCATGAGCTGCAAAAGTATAAAGACATTAGTAATTAGTGATGTGTTTCAAGAGAAGCCTAAATGCATAACACACGAGACAATGAGAGGGAACGCAATACAACAGCCTTGCAGGGTATGATCATCTGAAGCTGTTGCAAAGATAAATAAGAATTAACCACGACCTCGAATCACACAAACCATTTTCTTACTTTACGTAAAGTACAATCAGCAACACATTTCAGTAAGCAATGACGTTTAAAGCGATTAGGAGACCTCTGAGAGCTTGATCTGTGTCGTCAGATCATTACTAGTGCACAGTCTCATTTTAATGTTTACTGTAGGAGTTACTGACAGAGTGAAGAACAGGAGACCTAACTTCCAACCTGCGTGGCAGTGAGGAACCATGACACAGAAACAAAGACTGAGACAGCAAAAAAAAAAAACAAAGTCTGGGGCCTTTCCAGTGGAGCCTGTGACGACGTTGGGCGCTCTCCCAGAATGGCTGGGGGTTCTAGTTAAATCTGGGTCATTTTAGCTTTGATACAGAGTGAAAAAGAATATCCAAGTCCCAGATAGCAGGTGTTTCACTTTCTAGAACATTTCACAAACAAGCTTTCACACTTGAACCTGAACATGCTGTGAGCTCTGCCAATATTTCACTACAAGTCAAACAGTCAAAAGATTTGTAAAAACAAAATACAAAATGAGTAATGTGAACAAATAATTAAGATCAAGCAACAGCTGCAGTGAAAAGACTGCTATTTTCTACTTAATGTGTATCCCACAATAAATAAGATCTCCCTTATAAGAGACTTTTGTTTAAGTTTGTCACAACTTCCACTTCCTGTATTTTCCATCAGTACTGCAACATGAGGTACCTTACCAAGATAAACTCATGATACTCTCCACATGGCTCTGATTTTTAGGTCTTCTTTAACGCTGGCACATCTTGACTTGGAGACAGCAGAAGTCAAAGCAGGACCTTGTTGTTCGTGTGGCAGGACAGGACGAAGCTCATACCCTTTATCTGCTCTGCAGGGTCCAAAGGCCTCACCAAACACACAAACCATTGGTAAGCCACTGCAGTATCTCTGATTTAAAACAAGAATACCAAAGTCCTCCCTCTAGTTGTTGCTGCTGCTCTGTCAGTACCTGGATGACAAAATGATTACATTGTTTTACTGTCAGTGTGTGGCTACAGTTCAGCTCAGAAAGCTGGATGCAGGGACAAGCCATAGGTGAACAGTTTAAAACGCTTATTTTCCACCTGATGAGATGCTATGCCATCAGAATCAGACAAGCAATAATCTGTCCACCCAGAAGGAGAAACACATTTCAAAAAAGTTACTGGGCAACCGCTGTGATGGGTATAACAGTGAGCAGTGAAACTCTCAACACTACACACTCACATTGCCCAGTCATGGATAAAAGACTCATCAGGAAAAGAATTCCCAAAGCTGGCAACAGAAGACTATTGCATCATCCTGTAACAGAGCATTGATTCAATGTGAACAATGACCACATCGACAGCCCACATCACTGTTCTCAATTTACAACACACCCTCAATGATTCAATGCATCTACCACTTGGCATGCTGTAATGAGGCCTTTTGAAAGTGACTTTCGGAGCATGCAACAAGTTCTTGGTCTTGCTGCAAAAACCAAACTACCTGATGATCTGACCAGGAATCAGTTCAACTGCAAGACATGACACAGCTGCTGAAGTGATAGCAACATTTGCTTTTTTATCTCAACTACAATCTCCCACTGCAAAGTATATTCAGTGTAAAGCTAGCTGAGCGCCAGTTGTCAGATAAGAAATACAAACTATTTAGTTTATGAGGTCTGAACATTCTCCTTATTGAAACTGGTCAAGCCAAGATTTAAATCAAAAGCACCATGATGCAGCAAGCTAACAGTAAACAGAAGGCTAACTAACTAACCAACCCCCAGCTCTGCAGTTGAACAACATGACAAAAAGACTCTCAACCTGCTAAAATCTTAGATCATGAGAATTCTTATGAAAAAAAAAGAAAATGCAGTGAAAAACCTCCCAGTCAGTCTCCAGTTAGCAAGTCCCAGCCTGCTAGATGTCATTCAGGTGTGTGCAGATAAGAGGGGGGATGGTAAGGACTCCAAAGTGACTGTATGAGGTATCCTGAGCACAAAGCCGATGCACAATGCAGCAATATTTAGGAAATGAGGCCAGTGTTTCCATATTCACTTTAACATTTCAAAAAAACGTGCACCACATTTATAGGAAATATGTCACCAAGTAAGTGAATTTTAGCAAGATGAAAATGTTTCTTTAAAAATGTTTTAACCTCACTAACATGTCAAATGGAATGTCATCTGAAAGTTGGAAAGCTTATAAATTCTGAGAGGATATCAGTCAGTTGTTTTACTTAGAAACAACACACACACACCCCAACACACACACACACACAACACACACACACAACACACACACACACACCACACACACCACCAAACACACACACACAACACACACACACACACACACACACACCACACATCCTGTAGTGTGGTCCATTTAAAGTTAAAATCAGTGATGATCAATAATCCTGTGGAGTTGTGATTGTTTTAATCTGTATCTCAGAACATCCTAACATTACACCTTGAATCTCTTACAAAGGCTTTGATGAATTTCTCTCTCCATCTCCGTGGAGACAGCAAAAGGCAAACATCTGCATTTCCTTTAATTCAGAATTTCCACAAGGGCTGCCACTTTTTATCACTGTATTTGAATGCAAACTATAAAAACTGAGCACTGAGAAATGTTAGGCATCCTCCCACTACAAAGCTCCACCTTTAGTTCAGTACGAGTCTGGTTCTCTTATTTGGCTCCGATTCCTGCAGTGGAAATTATGTTGAAAGAAAAACAGCCACAGAAAACTACCTTGGACTTTGTATAGGAAAAACTTCCTGCAGTGGATATGCAACTATGGTTTCCTTAGCACTGATTAACTCCACATTTTTCCTCAACTTGATCTTTTTTTCTTTTTACAAGGCTAGAATGTTTAGCGGTTAAACAGGAACATTTAATGTCTCATCTGTAGGTTCCTCTGAACACAAAGTACAACATATGGAAGTAAAATAGTCTCATTAGAATCAGACATTTTTTAGACATTGAATTTATAACACTGAATTTTTATCCTGTGCAATTATGTATGTGAATTTTTTTTGTACTTAAAATTTGCCAGCAAAAATTCACCTGCAGAAATTCACCTGCAAAAGATTCGGTATTTTTTTTCCATCTAATGGAACTGAATGAAATGTTTGACTGACCTGATGACAGCTAGTGCCCCAAACCTGTCCGCAGATCCTCTTGTTTTGAAGTTACCGGAAGAAGCGGCAACACATTTGCAGGTGAATGTCTGCAGGCGAATTTCTGCAGGTGAATTTTTGCTGGCAAATTTTAAGTACAAAATTCATATACATAATTGCAGAGGATAAAAATTCTGTGTCATAAATTCAATGTCTAAAAACTGTCTGATTCTAATGAGACTATTTTACTTCCATAACAACATCTGAATTAACAGTGATTCCATCATTTTCCTGAAGGTCGAAAATCCAATTTTTAAACTGATAACATCAAACAGAAAATTATTAATTGACCGAATCGCTTCACAAATTTTCCAACACTTGTGAAATAGCATATATTAAATGAACCTGTAGTAAAAATAAATAAAAAAGTTAAGGTTTCTAATTAGTGACGAGGCAGATATTCCCTTTGAAGAGCACAGCTAACGTCCACTGCACTCTTTCTGATTCATTTGTGTCTGAATAATATGAACACTGACAAGAAATGTTTTCACAGGAGAGGCTTTCATGACAAACAACTGATGTAAATGAAATTCTAAAACAAAATCTACCCCAGTAGTCTACTCTAATCTAACAGTAATCACATGCTTCAAAAATAGAAAAAGACCCAACTCCTGTAAAGAAAAAGAGAATAAATTCTCAATGTGATGCCACTGTTTGACAAAAAGCCCATGTTGTATCATGCAACCTTAATTCAATCACTTCTAGACCGACATGCCAGAAGAAGCAGCAGCCAGACAACTGACCTGTTTTGCTCCTCAAGCTTGGCGAGCAGCTCCACATCATCAGGGCTGAGCTGCGCCGGAGAGGATGGCGAGAGGGCAGGCGAGGACAGAGATGTGGAGGAGGACGTGGCAGGGGTCTGCAGAGATGTGGGCGTGGCCACCTGGCTAGCCATCTGACTGACAGTGTGGGAGACCGAGTTCTTCACCCATGAGAGAGTAGAACTCAGCTTTCCAGCAACCTTGTCTGTCGCCACCTGCAGAGGAAGGAGAAGGATCACAAATCAGACAAATCGTATCCTCATGTTTAATATGACAAGCTAGCATTTAGATTCTCATAGAAAATGCATTCATGCCAGCACCTCCGAGTGAGAACCAGACAGCATCCAGTTGGTGTAGAATGGATCGATGCAGCTACTTAGCTTTAGCAAATTAGTTTGTCCCTTTCTGATATCCCAATCAATACTTCAAACTGCTTGCTAGTAAAAGTTTGATGAGGCAGGACTGAATCGTGAAATGTTGAGTTCGTTTCCTGTTACATCAAGCAGCTTAAACAACACATTTTACCCGTTTTTTCAACAGATTAGCAGTGAAACGTCCTGTTAGTGATAAAGAGAATCTTTTACAGAAATAGACACAGCAGAACAATGATTAACATCAACATTTCCTCCCGTGGAAACAAATGTCAACTACGACATGAACACTGACGTGATCTACACATGCTGTCATACATGGGAAATATAGTAGAAGAAAGAGCTTCTTTTTACCTGCTTTTCTCAACAATCCAAGCCTTTAGCTGCTTTCCATGACCAAACCGCTTTTCAAATAACCATATCCAGTAAAAGAACGACTGTAAATGTCTGGAAAACTGTACACTCACTCACAAACTCTTCTAAACCTTCGACCGACCTAAAAAAGCCTTGCAGTCATATGCTGATCATACTTGCAGGACGGGTCAAAGTGCTACAGTCAAGATAGTACCTCCAGTCTCTTGCTGGAATCAGGCTACACAGGGAAGAGCACCGCTGTACTTAGCAGGAAATAAAAATCACTTCACAATTTAAACAGAAAGTGTACACGTCTTCATTTTCAATCAAAATGAGTTATTGGAAATGCCTGGCAGTCATGACACCAAACAAATCTGTGATCTATAATGGAAACAGGTGGAAAAAAGAAGAGAAAGAAGCAAAAAAGAGAAAAATAGACAAAGGACGGATGGTTTGTTGTGAATAAGCTGATAAGAATGAGCTGTGGTGCAGAGTAATTATGTTTAATACTGTACGCATTAATAAAACTCGCTAAATAACTGAAACGCTTCCCCACATGTCTTTAATTAAGCCTCTAGTTAAATCACACTTTGAAGCTATGCATTGAAGCAAATGCATCATTTTTAAAACAGACTAATGCTTTGCTAGGGGGAGCTAGAGAAGCTCATTCAGTTCATGGACTACAGAGAAAAGATGAAGAATCAGAAACAAAGAGCCAGACAGAGATCATCCTTACTTGCTTTTCCAGGGAACTCAAAGCAACTGTTTCACGCACTCATGATGCAGGACCATGCAAAAATAATAATGCTCCTTTAACTTTCTCACATGTTGTCACCTTAAAACCACAAACTTTAATGTAATGAGGATCATTAATGATTTTCAACATTTTTTACAAATAAAATTTAATGGTGGTCATGCATTTAAGTCTCTGTGTAATTTAATCTTGGGAATAAGGTTGCAAAGGCGTATAAAACAGGGCTAGGTCTTAGAACAACATCCCAAGGTTTACACATCTAAAAGAATACCATTAAGTCTGTCTTCTGAAAAGGAAAAGGGTGTGGCAAACTGCTGTCCACCCAAACTAACAGGACAGGCGAGCACTGCATTAATCAGAGGAGCCAAGAGGTTCAGGGTAACTGAAGACGCTGCAGAGAACCACAGCACAGGTGGGACAACCATCTCTCATGGACTTCAAACATGTATCCTTTCTGCAACAACGGCCATTACTGAAAGAAAGCCAGAAGAAGTCATGTTTTCAGTTTGTTCTCCGGACAGATAAGAAACAAACTTAATCATTCTTACCTAAATACAAAACGATCTGCATGGAGGAGAACTATCACTAGCAAATCCCCTTGAACACACCCAGCCATGAACCATGGCGGCGAGAGCATCATGGTGTAGGGAGCATGGTACAGGGAAGCTGGTCAGAGTTAATGGGAAGATGGACAGAGCTAAACACAGGGCAATCCTGGAAGAAACCTGTTGCAGACTGAATGAAATTGCAAAAATCAAAAAACGCTGAATTTTTAATTTTGTGGTCCTGAGGTGACAAAATCCATAAAAGTTCGTGGAGCAGGAATACTCTTCCAGACCTTTTAATTGATTCCCAGGACTTAAAAACAAGTGTTTATTGTCGTACGTATAAGTACGCTCAATCCTTCCTATCAGTTAGAAAATAACCAGGACGCATCTAAATAAAGTGTGGCATTTTCATAGTCGCTGAAGTGAATATTCAACAGTTTCAACGGAGAAAGGCATCTTTTGTCCTACGACAAATCAGAAGAAAGTTAATGTTCACTATTAAAGAACGATTGGATAGTTCTGTCAACAGCATAACTTCAGCATTCATAAATCCCACTGTGAGTTGTTACACTTCCAGTCTAAGGAAGCACAGGTTCAAGTGTTTGTGTTAAGTGATTCCTTTTAATTGTGCTGTGTGTAATCTTATAGATTATATTTAGATTATGGTTTTATATTTTAATTCCATTTTTAGGGTTACAGAAACGTTCAGCAGGCTGGTTGTTGTTGTTCAGCTGACAGCCGACGGTGTGATTCAGTCCATACGTTTATTTGTGTTAAAGAGCAGATAAGTGAGCGGTCGCTCAGGATGCATGTAGACAGGCGTGTAAACGTGGTGCTGACAGGCAACGCCAGGTGTTCAGCTGGGATCAGCTCAGGCATAATGCACGTTAGCACCAAGTTCAGACAGAATCTGAGGAACTGGATCTGAACAGGATCCAAGCCGGTCCTGAATGTGGTCACATCTAGATTCTATAAATGTCCATTTCTGATTACTTAATGTAATAATCAATAAAAGTACTAAAAATGGCCTCAGTCACATGAACAGCAAACTACATATATATTAAACCGTATAAAGAGCCCAATTGATTAAAAAACTAAATGGTTACAGTTTAAAATGATATAAAAGTGAATAAAAACAGCGTTTCTATTCCCAAAGAAAACAAAACCCTGTCCCACAAAATAAAGAAAAACAGTTGATAGTTAAAAGCTGAACTCTAAAATGTGTGTTTGTCTATTTTCTCCCCACCCAGAGATCTGTGCAGCGCTGAGTCAGACTAGTATTGTCTGTGGACTGTTTCCCTTTCAAAGCAAAATAAAGAACGTAAGGCCCTGTGGTTTCTTCTGCGACTGATGATCAACAACAGCAGTGAGTCAGAATGCACTATAAACAACAGCTCTTCTAGTCTCACCTACATGTGCCCCTTCAGACCTGATATCTGTAAAGCTCCTGTGTCTTTTATTGTAGAAGGACTTAAAATGAGCGGGTAACAACTCCGAATAACATATAAGCAAATTTACTTTGATTCTACTCAGGCCCAGAGAAGGTTGCTCTGTTAGATGCCGGCATCCAGGTGGCCTTACAAGATATTCTGTCTGGTGAGTCGAGCCAATGAAAGCAGGGCTTCCCCATTAATCCTGATACAAGGTTTGTTGTTGCTTTTGTTCGCCAAAGAACTGAGAGGGGCCCTGAACTGCTGGGAGGGAGCATAGCTAATGAGGCTCACGGCAAGGCAACAGAACTTCAAGGCAATTGGGGAAGTGAAAAATACCAGAAGAAGAAGTGAGGAGTATTTCTCTTATCACGGCTAAAAATGCATGTAACAGATACACCACACCAGTCTGAAAACAGACCAGGTAAATGACTAGAAATGTATATATATATGAATGTAAACCTTGTAGCCTACAGCTGACCTCATCTTCGTATTGTATTTCTCTCCCTGAATAACATTCTGAGGTTCAGCAGCGGACACCAGGGTGTGAGAGCACTGAAACCCAGGCTTGGCTCACAATAACACACTCAAAGTGAGGTGGAAAGGCCTTTCACTTCACACACACAGGGAAGCTCATACTTTCCTAGTGTACAATCAACATTTCAATAGCTTGACTGAAGGCTTCTCCTCAACAAGCAGAAACGAAGGGAGCACTGCTAGCCTTCTGGTGGGGTAGGAAATTACGTGTCTGGACCGTGGCTTATGATTTACGGTCACTTAATCAAACCCCATGCACAAATATTTTACTGTGTGGGAACAACAGCTGGAGTCAAATGTTGAACTTTAACCATTACATTACTTCCAGATTCAACAATCAATTTACTTCCTCAGCATTCTGAGTGACTGAACGTATAATTGTGTTGACACCTGGATAGAAATCTATCTTATGAAGAGACTGTTCTCTAAGAATAAAACTTTTGTAACTGTGAGATGGAAGGACATGTTTTTTCTGAAATCTGAAAAGTGTGGCCAGCATTTGTATTTACCGAACCCCCACCCCCCAAAACCACCCTTTTAATATGATACCCCTAATCAATAAACAGAGTCCAGTTAGGTATACAGTAATTTATTCCCAGTATAAACCCAGATGTTCTGTGAAGGTCTCAGAGGTTTGTTAGTGAACAAATAGGACCATGAAGCCCAAGGGCCACTGTAGACAGGTTTAGGGAGGAGGTTACGGAGAGGTTTGAAGCAGGGTGAGGTTATTAAACAGTATCACTGGCTTTGAACATCTCACAGAGCTCCGTTAAATCCATCATCCAAAAGTGGACAATGCATGGCACAACTCCAAACCTACCAAGACATGGTCGCCCATCTACGCTCACAGGCTAGGAACAGAATGCAATAATCAAACGTAGCCAAGGGGTAGATGTGCAGATGCTGCAAAGACCTACAACTCAGGGTGGAGAATATGTTAACTAGACAACTATTAGTGGTGCCCTCCCCATATTTGTCTTTAATGGAAGAGTTGCAAGAAGTAAGCCATAAGAAGTCCGGTATGAAGTTGGTCACAAGCCATGAAGGCAACACAGCGAGCATGTGAAGGAAGGTGCTTTGGTCAAATGAAACTTCAATTTAAATGAATGGTCTACATCAAAAACTAATCCTAGAGATTACCCTGAACAAACCATACCACAGATACAGGACATGGCAGCAGCATCAAGCTGTGGGGGTGTTCTTCTTTAGCAGGGACAGGGAAATTGGTCAGTGTTAATAGGAAGTTGGAATGAGCCAAACAGAGGGCCATCTGGATATAAACAGCACTAAACCTGATGCTTTCAATCCAGTCAGACTAACTCACTAAGCTAAAAAAATGGGCAACAATAGTAAAATCTAAATGTGCAAAGCTGGTAGAAACATACAGTATAGCAAACAAACGAAAGGTGATTCTGAATAGGATTGACTCATAGGAATGCACATAAATATACAGCACATTTATTTCAGATATTTATTTATTTTTC
Source organism: Crenichthys baileyi (assembly GCA_036173005.1). Taxonomy (NCBI): domain Eukaryota; kingdom Metazoa; phylum Chordata; class Actinopteri; order Cyprinodontiformes; family Goodeidae; genus Crenichthys; species Crenichthys baileyi. The sequence continues at coordinate 714,869 of JAHHUM010002620.1, forward strand.
CTTTCACTTCACAATTATGCACAAAAACTTTGAGTTGGTCCATCACATAAAATCCCAATAAAATTGAAGTTTGGGGCAGTTGCATGACAAAATGTAGAAAGCTCAAGGATTCTAAGTACTTTGCAAGAACACTGATAATGTAATATATTGCTTTCAGGGTCAAGGCTGACTGTTGTCATGTCTAAGGAAGAAAAGTTAGACCGTCAAATTAGTTCTTAATGCACACCAATGTCATCTCACTACAATTATATAACCTGGATTTAAATATAATATCACTCATGTTCCTCAATAAAAAAAGCAAAAGCAGGCTTATAGCTGAACCCTAATAAACATTCTGTTTACTACGTGAGATTTTATCCCATGTTTACTGAGATAGAATCTAATTTTTAAAGTCATGCCTGACAAAATATGCACAACATTTCATAGATTGTAGCAAGTAAATTAGACTGTCTAGATCAGGCTACAGTGTCAGAAAGCATTGACACACTGAATGCTAAATGCCAAACCGCACTGGCAAAAACTGATAAGTCTAGGGCCCCTAAATAAAACAAGACAAGAGAGTAACACCTCTGGTCTAATGGTCACATGTTCACCGTCTACCAGCATAACACACTGCTAGTACTATAGTGATAAGGCATAACAGACCAGTAGCTGGAGGAGCATTAGAGGAGACCTGTGATGTTCAATAACTAAGGATTTACCCTTGTTTTGATAGCAAGTGTCATGGTGTTTATAAAACCGTTTCATGTTGGTTTTTAAAACGGTTCTTTTCATTGTAATAATGTTTGTTATGAAATAAACAGAAAAAGGTGTTATCACTGCATTCCATCACAGCACACTATTAGCCTAACAAATTGCTACAACACAGTTAGCTGGAGAACTTCACATAAAGCAAACTTTCCAGGCGAAGCCTCTGCAGCTTCTTGTCACAGAAGATTTAATGCTCCTCTTTAATGCATAGCATCTCTAATCCACCCTGAAGCCCGGGGCCACAGCCAAGCATGGAAACCTTCTGTCCAGCAAGCAAGTACTGACAAATACAGCCTCACAACTCACCAGCCCTGCCCTCAATGCTCCAACTGACTCTCCCAAAGACTGTAGTAAGAAGCAGTCTTAGTAATCACAGAAGCATCAGGCCATGACCAGTCGGAAAACAGTGAAGTAGAAACTCGAGTGTTAATAAAGCAACTAGTTAAGGCACTGTGACTGAATATAAAGAACAGAAACTAGTGTTTCAGCAGATGCTTCTCCACCAGAGGTGGGACTGAATCTTTAATATCTGAGACTGATAACAGGCTAAATAAAGAAGCACTAAACCTTCACTTGAGTGTTTCTACTAGGGGAATGTAACCTTACATTAATAACATTATATAATAAAATCAAATATATTATAAGTGGACAAGGTTTACATGTAATACTCAGGCATAGAAAGGTCAATATACTGGCCTACTGATATTTAGCCTGTTTGTTAAAGCCATTTGTTAAACCTTTGTCACACCTAGACATATATTCAGAGAATAACCAAGGATAACCCTGCATCTGTGATCGGCAGGGTTGCTGTGGCTTTGTAGGAAGTGTAAAAGTGTAAAACACATGAAACTATGCACTCATCTCAGTCTGCAGGCCCCAGGTTTCTGTGTGCTGCTGCAACAATACCAGACCTGACAACTCACCAATGATATTCCACACGCTTTTCTGGACATCTCAGTTATTTTCTTAGCAAAAACAGCTAGTTTTTTTTATTTCAATAAAGTCACATCTTGCTCCTGCTCACAAAGTGTTTTTGCGAGTGTGTATTCTTGTATTACATGTTTATTGTATTGTATTTCAGAAAACGGCCCAAAGGAGGAAGACTAAACCCCTCACACAACAGGTTTGGATGGGAGTTGGAGTAAAACACAACAAACAGCAGAAATGTCTCCACCTCCTGTTCTCTGGAGCCACATTTCACCCTTTGCCATTCTATAATTTAGAAAGAAAAACTACTTCCTTGACATCACTGGCCTACACTGTGATTCTCTAATAACATCCCATTCTTACTAATCAGCCTGTCTGCAGTCTGAGTTTGAGACACAGTCAGCATCACAGCTGAGCGGGCTAAAGCCTCTGCTTGTTCCATATATCATGTTCCTATCTCTGTAAAACATATTCATCCCCAAACAGCAAACACAGGAGCGGTGCTTTAGCCTCTGAAGCCTGGGTTCCTTTTATGGCTCGACGGAGCTGTGCGCTGAAATGGGGATCTAGCATCAAATTCAACAGTAGTCTCTCTCTTCCAGAAAGCTCCACAAGTTATACGGCATTATTAAGACGAGAAACTGCTTAAGATAAACTAAGATAACATTTAAACCCGTTTCAGCTAAAACGTTGACTTGTACTTTATTTTATTTTACGGTTTTTTAAAAAGCCAGAGTCATTTATTGAGTCCAGCTGCAAACATTTAAACACCAGCGACACCATTGATAAGCTGCAGTTCGAAGTAATACTGTGACAAACCGAGTGTAAGAGTTAAGTAATAACAATCTCTATTGCTTGAGTGCAATGTCACAACATTCACTCCAACAAACAATAGGATAAACTTTGAGTCCATTTGTGACTGGGAGTCAACTCCAGTAATTAGACCGAGCCCGAAAAAACCAAGAACATCCTTTACCTTGAAGCGTTTTTACCCAGCAGCAGCAACTGTCTCCTGTTTCCCATGCACGATGAAAAAGCTCCGTAGTCAGAGAAAAAGTGCCGCTCAGAAGCCCTTCATGTACGCACATAAAAATAAGACAAGCCAGTCCAGCTAGGTTTCTTCTTGAAAAGCTAGCCTGCATTAAGTTAGCCTGCTCCCATTGACTCCTCGGTCCAGCCCATGCAGCCGTAATACGTGTACACAAATGTCTGCAAAGCACCGGCCCACAGACACGGCCTCAACTGTTTACATCTTAACAGAGCATGCGCCAACCTAGAGTAATACTGCCTCCAAGTGGTCTAAGAAAGTAACTGCAATATGGAGGCTTTGTGCGTCATCCAGTCATAAAGACAAAATACAACGTTCTATAATAAACCACAAAAGCACATTTTGTTTAAGGGATATTTTCAACTGTTCTTAACTGGGGTTTGAAATATCACTGGTGATTAAATGGTGGTTAAAATATAAGCCCCGATCGGTTACAAGAAGATCATAGGTAAATTTACTTGAAATCGGCCAAATAAAGTTAGAGCACACAAAATTTTGCATTCAATCACAATAACTGATGTTTCATATCTGTTACAACTCTGATAAACATTTCACTATAGTTTGTAAGGCTTTAATGTTTTCTTGTGGGTGGACCACAGCAGCACCAATACGACTCACAAAGGCTTACCAAACTTTGCTGTTGGCAAATTAAAGTGAGAAATAAATTGTTTTTTAATACTTTGTCATTTTTCAGCTAAAACAAGTTGCACCCTTTAGAACAAAGTTCTGTTTCCCTTACCCACTTTGGTCTGTTTAGGGTCACAGGGGGCCAAGAGTCTATCTTAGTAGTAACTGGGTAAAAAGCAGGATGCAGGCTGAACACAACGCTCCAAAAATGTCACACAGGCTCCAAAGAGCAATATATGGTAATTAATCAGTTTGACATTAATGTTTTTGGACTGTGAGACGAAAATGGAGTACCTGGAAAAAATTCATGCATGATGGAGAACTTCTAAACCCAACACACAAAGGCTTAGCCAAGATCTGAAACTAGGGCCTTCACCTGTGAGATCACACAGCTCCACCTTTCCAACTTTTTTATACAACTGCTAATTTGAAAGTTTCTATACAAAACCAAGGCAGCCAAATGCAGATTGGAAGTCTTAACTGTTGTTTACATTGTTAACCCTCTTATCATCCATTACAAACAATATGCACTGTGGGTGACTCAAAGGCCATCTAAGAATAAATGCTGTCAGGCCACTCTGTGTCATGTTGAGCTGTGGAGACGTTATTGATGAAGATTAGCTCACTGCAATAACTACGGATGAGTATTATTGTGCTGTGTTATTTTTAAACAAGCTCGCATTTTTTTCCAAGATAAATAATTGCTGACACAAGCAGGCACCTATATCACAGGACACCCATGCACACTTTCACACAAACACATCCACACTGTGTGAACCTTTCCGTGGTTCACATTACAACCTCAGTCTCCAGTGTATATTATTGTGATTTTACGCTATTAAAGCAGTGAATAACTGTGAAGTGGCAGTCCACGTAAACTGACTGACTGGACAAGGAGAGCACTGATCTGAGAAGCAGCCAAGATTCCCATGGTAATTCTGGAGGACCTGCAGAGATCAACTGCTCAGGTGTACAGGACAACTCTGGGCCATGGGTTCTACAAATGTAGCTTTTGTAAAGGAATGGCAAGAAGAGAGCCATTATTGACAGCAAGCCATAAGAAGTCCCATTTGCATTTTGCTGCAAGTAATGTAGGGGACACAGTGAACGTGTGGGAGAAGGTGCCCTGGACAGGTATGACCAAACTGGAACATGTTGGCCTATGGGAAACACACTATGTGTGGAAAAGCCTGACACTAACCAAACTAACACTGCACACATCACCATGAGCACAACAACCCCATGATGAAAATGGTGATGGCAGTATTATGCTCTGGGGATTGTGTTCCTCAGCTGGGACAGGGAGCCTCTTCTGAGTTATAGAGTTGATGGGAAGAAAACATGTCAGAGATGGCAAAATACTTAATACTTTCCCAAAATGTGGCCCAAATTTACAGAATTTATTCAATTGGATGTGGTAAAGTGATTTAACTGTAAATAATGTAAAACTACTATCTCATCAAGTCCTTTTTATAGACCCTAGACATATTTTTAGTGAATGAAATATGTTATGTTTGCTAAAAACGACAATGTAATTGGGTTTTTTTTTTCAAAACAAATCTTTAATAAATTAATGAGCTGATCTGGTCATATTTATTCTAGAGCAGTTTAATGGAGTAAAATCTTAATATGTTAAGGAAACACAATAGAACGGATCAAAGAATCTGACTAATGAACAGAACAAAATATTTCTTTCTTGTATGCCTTTAAAATCTGTTTTTATGGCTTTATGCTTATGTTTTGTTGTTTTCTCTCTGTCTTTCCTCCGATGCCCCATAAAGACATTTCTTCCACAAAACCCAGCTTAAGCTGCTTTATTTTAGTAGGCTTATGATTAAATACCATCTCGGTTTGTAGCTGTGTTATTAAATTGTTCAGAATGATACATTATAATGTCATATAATGTAATATCTTACCTGAAGTACATTGCTCAGAGGAAAATACTTCTATTGGAGCAGCGAGAGAGATCTTTCAGTTCTTCATTGAAAACATCCTGTCTTCATTTTAAAGGCAGCAAATGCCCTATATTGGTGCAGAAAAAATGTATAGCTCCTTAAAAGAACCCTTTAAAGCTAATTAAATGCGGAAAAATTTTAATGAAAATCAATTCTAATCAAACTGACTTAAAGTATCCTCACAACAGCCTCACCCGATGTTCAACAATGTGAACAGAAACTCAGGGTGAAGGAACCTGGTGGCGATAAAGGTGCTCTGGTAAAAATCTGTATGTGCGACTGTCTCGATTCACATACCGAACAGTCCTCAAACCTACTTTTCAGGTTTTACGTGCGAGCAGTGACGCATATCTTTTGTTGGCTGCTTGGACACTCCTCTGTTCATTGGAGGAGCTGACATTGTGGGCCCATCCTGGAGACACATCATGACCGGTCGCAGCCCCGTAAATCTGACACGTCACTGTACCTATCACGTCTCATCACGGCCATGATAATGTTACATAACCATAAACATAAACACGGAACAATTAAAGAATAAACTAAAGCTGAGTAAAAAAAGAGGAAACAACATACAAACGAGAGGACCTAAATACTTTCTAATGCAGATTTGCTTCATGATCTCGTAGCTCTTGACATTTAGTTCTCATGAGTAATATCAAGCCAAAACGAAGGTTGAATTTGCAGTTCAGTACATTCTCTGCTGCCACAACCATAACAAAATGCTGATATAATGGAGCATGATCCCCATTCAGAAACATTGCTCAATCAACTCAGCTGAAACCTTTTTATATCTTTCTTCTTGTTTTAGATTAAATCAGTCTGCCCTGAGATCGGATACATAAAGTACAGTGTTGATCAGAAGCTTACATATACTAGTCATTATTTCGGCTTTTTAATGATTTATTTAAGCCATTTTAAGGCTGTAATGATAATGCAAGGTACAGCTTCAATGTTATTTTTTGTGATTCACAATTTATTGTGGATTTTCTCTAATAAATACATAAAGGCCAAGATATATACATACACCCCCACTAACATTTGGTTCAATACCACTTGGTAAAATGTAAAAAAACATGTTTTTTGTGGCCATCAGTAAACTTGTAGCATAATTCAGGATATCAACTGTTATTAGAAAATAGTGGAGTTCATCCAAATTGGTTCCAGCTTTTATGCATAGTCCACACACTTTCAATAGGTTGAGGTCGGGGTCACTCCAGGAGTTTATTGTTAGCCTGCTTTTAATCTCAGCACCTGTTTTAGTGTGTTTTGGGATCATTGTCCTTTTTGAAGACCCAACTGTTTCCATCTTATGGTTGACTCGAAGTGAATTTTAAGAATTTGCAGGCATTTCTCCATCGCTACCCACTTTTAAACATCCACCAGTACGACTGGCACCAAAATGGACCCTCAGCATTATGGTGCACTGTCATGCTTGATGGAAGATACACAGTTTAAAAGTCTCTTCTCTTTGTTGTGACCAAGTAGCTCAGGATTTGTAACATCTCACCAGAAAGATTTTCCTTCAGAAAGATTTTCGCTTGTCCATGTGGGCAGCCTTAGTTGTGCTTGGAGACGTTGATTTTGGAGCAGGTCATTTTTTCTAGGTGTGAACCTCCGTCCAGAGTAAAAACAACTTCCACTTCCACTTGGTGCTGTACCATCTTCCATCCAGTGTGACTGACCTTGAGCTATTATCAAAAATATATGGACAAAGACTTTAGTCTTTACAGTTCAGCCAAAAATATGTCATATCCTAATATATAAATGCTTGGGTGTGGACGCTAATACAGATAAAAAAGGAGATTGTTTTATACAGATAAAAGAAGTTGAACATAAGGACACTACACACTAAATAAGACTAAACATCCTTATTGTAGGTCAGATATCAGTTATAATTATGATTTCTATTTGCTGTATACATGTCAGAATAGTAAGAGAGAGACTTTTTTAGAGATTTTTTTTTGTTCTTCAAAAAGGGACAGATAAACTTCACAGAAAAGATGGCATCATGAATAAAGAAAATTATGTGGAAACATAGAAACAACATCTCAAGACATCAGCCAGGAAGTTAATGCTTTGGCACAAATGGGTCTTCCAAACAGACAATGATCCTAAGCATACTGCCAAATTGGTGACAGTTGGTGGTCAACAAAATGAAAGGTTTGAAGTAGCCATCACAAAGCCTTGATCTCAGTTCCATAGAAAATTTGTGAGCAAACTTGAAAAGGTGTGTGTGTGAGCACTGAAGCCGGCAAACCTGACTCAGTTACAGCAGTCCTGTCAGGAGGAATGGGCTGAAATTCCAGCAAACTATTGTTAGAAGCTTGTGGAAGGACTGCCCAGTTTAAACCAAAATTTTACCAAATACTCAAATGTATGTACATTTGAGAATTTTGAAGATATAAAAAATTCTTATTTTGGTGATCTTAGTTGACCTAAAACAGGAACAGTTTTGACGTAATAACATCATACATGGAGGAAAAAATTGGTTATTTGTCTTTTTACACAGTGTATGAATGGGATTAAACACTACATACAAGAGAACAGGGCCAGGCACCAGTGTGGTACTCCATAAGTAACTCTGGTGCAAGAGGAAGATTAATCAGTCACATGAACGAACTGAAAGCTTTCAGACCAATCTAAACCAACCTAGTGCTGTTTCCTTGATTCCTGCAGCACGATTAAGCTCTTTAAGACAATATTGTGTCGGCATCAAATTCATTACTGGGATCTAACAGAACAGCTATGGACATGCCCATTATGTGAGGCTATGATAATCTCATTATTGACGTTCAGCAGTGCTGTTTTAATGTTATGATGGGCTCTGAAACCTGGCTGAAACTCTTTGAACAGATCATTACTGAGTAAATGTTAACAGGGTTGCCTAGCAACTATATTTCTCAAAAAACTCTATAAAAAAGGGGATTGGATAAAGGTCTGTATTTGATTAGGCTGTCTTGATCAACAGCAAACTTCTGTAGAACCTGATGGCCCACTGATGAGGTAGAGCAATCATTTAAACACTGCTCGATACCTCACCAAACTAAACAAGAATGTGATTGAGTTTGGGATTAAGTCTCGTTTTAGCACTGATTTAAAAAACATGTTGAAAGTTTCACTTTTTTCAAAAGAACAACACAAAACCTTATATACGTTGCACAAATGTCTAAACTTGTGTGAGCAGTGGCCTTTACATTTAAAAACAAGAATTTTGCAGAAAAGGTTCAAACAAATAAGATCTAACCCCCTCAAATTGTTGTGAAGTTATCGCTCCGGCTAGATAGGGGGCAGAGTTGTGGATTCACCACAGAATGGCGTTTCTGCGTTCTAGGCCCGTGACGCGGTATTTAGCGAGCATGCGCACGACAATCTTTCTTTTTCCAGTGCAGCGGAGTCCAGCCCCAGTCTTTGGCTCCGGGCTCCTTCATAAGGAGACTTAAAGACTGCAAAATGGTTTGTAGTTTGGCCTCATATGAGTCTACATGCATTCCCTATACGTCCATGCGTTGTCTTCTGCTGTCAGATGGTTGAAAACATATTTATAGTGTTCAGATGAAGATGGATTTAGTCCAGCTAATGCCTAACCGGTGCTGCTTAAACGTGGCCTACCCGTTCCTCTCCGCAGTAGCTGCTTCCTGTTGTTTAGGAGTTGCCTTTCTGCGGGCTCTTCTTGAGTTATAACTGTGTTACTGTTTCAGGTTTCTGCCACCCTGTTTTCAGAACCAATCCAGTTTATTAGTGCTCCCTTAGCCGACGTGTTAGCTTAGCTGCTATGGTTTCTGTGCACTGGCTACCCAGGCTAGGCGATGTTAGCATGGCGTAGTGCTGCTTTCTGACACTGACAATTGTGTTAATGTAGACACATTGATCCTGCACACAGTGTCACATTCTGTCACCCCTTTAACATGCTAACCGATTGCCTCTGCTTGCAGGGTTTTGTTAAGGTGGTGAAGAACAAGGCCTACTTTAAGAGGTACCAGGTCAAATTCAGGAGGAGGAGAGGTAAAAACACCCCTAATGGGCCCAAACAAGCATGATCACAACTGTCATTTTTGTTCTGAGCTCGGGGGGTTTACCTAAAAAAAACCCAAAAGGGAAAGACTGAATTCTTTGCTCGCCCGGCCCCCCTGGGTCATCCAAGGGGGTAAGAACAAGTAAAAAAACACCCAAAGTATCGCATGATCGTCCGTTTCACCAACAGGGACATCATCTGCCAGGTGAGCACCTGGAATCCTGCTTTCGTCTAAAAATAACCTGGGCTCATTCGTATTCCCGCAAAATGTGTTTACCATGTTGTGATTGCAGATCGCCTATGCCAAGATCGAGGGAGACATGATCGTGTGTGCCGCCTACTCGCACGAACTGCCAAAGTACGGGGTCACCGTGGGCTTGACGAACTACGCAGCAGCCTACTGCACTGGTCTGCTGCTGGCCCGCAGAGTGCGTATATGTTTTTTTTTTCATGTACAATTGCCCCCTTTGGGGGTAAAAATTTTAAAAAACATTTTGAAAAACCCTTTAATTAAAATATTTCCCCAAAATTTGGGTTTACAATATATCAGATTTGCCTCTTGCATAAAAACAAAAAGGGCCGAGCAGTATGGTGTATTCATAATAAAACTGTTTATTTCCCAGCTTCTGAACAAGTTTGGCCTGGATAAGGTGTATGAGGGCCAGGTGGAGGTGACGGGGGATGAGTTCAACGTGGAGAGCATTGATGGTCAGCCAGGAGCTTTCACCTGCTACTTGGATGCTGGGCTAGCTAGAACCACCACAGGCAACAAGGTGTTTGGCGCTCTGAAGGGGGCTGTGGATGGAGGCCTGTCCATCCCACACAGGTAAGCTGTTCGACATCTTGCCCACAGGTTTAGATGTGATGAATACACAGTAACATTGGTAACCAGTGCAGAGTAATTTGTCACCTATTTGTAGCAGTTTTCAAATAGAATCAACTTTAAGGTGGTCGTAATGTCAGTGCAGCTATAAAAAAGCCCTTTTTGTTTTCCCAATTAAAGATTCCACAGTTCAGAGATGATATTTTAAGGATCTGCTTAGTCTACAGCGTTCCCCAGTCTTAAAAAGTAGGCAAAAGTACGATAGTGGATTTTCTAAATTCAAATAACTTTGGCGTAAGAATGAAGAGAAAAGTTGTTTCCAGACTTTATTCCTTGTTCCATGGTCTATAGGATAAAAATGGCAATATCTGATAGAATTGCAGGCTTTATTATTATTATTTTTATATTTAGATGCATTTCCACTGCAGGAACCTTCTAAAGAACCTGGGTAGTTTTCTGGGGTGGTTGTTCTCCCCCCTGTTTCCACTGCTGGAACCAGGTTCCAAATCAGACAGAAATCTAGCCAGGAAACGGCCCCGGTCGCGAGCTCCTGGGTGGGAGAATGCTCAACATCATTTGCTGGTTGAATATCGCCAGCATTTTATTTCAGTAACTTTAACACGTGGCAGGAATTCAGTGTTTTTGTTTGCAAACACAACATTTAAACCCAGCCACCCATTCTGAATATCAGTGTTGTCCAGAGTTTGCATTTAAAAACATGGATAAAATATACTCTAGTGGAGATGATACAGGAAGCACAGACCAAAACTTTAAGCGTCTCCACGGAGACGGGGTTACGCCATCCACGAAGCATTTTTAAAAGATTGTAATTGATAAAAGTTACAACATATTTTAGATTTTTTTGTTCTGTGATGCCCAAGATTGTCGATCATTGAGTTCAACTCTAAATGGATTTCAACTTCAAATGGAGCAGACGTTCTGCAGCATCTGTGTGGTTAAAGGTTGTCTTACAAACCTTTTAGTCATCCATCAGAGTTCAACCACTATATTGTCATATGCTGTTTTCAGATGTCGGGTTTTAATCCCAGTCAGAGCTCGTTTTCCTGTGTGCGGCAGACAAACGGCACAAGTCATTTCAAATCCATTCTAACTACACATTTCCACACAGTTTGTAGTGACAGTCTGGCATTTAAACCAAAACCGCTATGAAACAATCTGAGGTTAATGCTGTTTTGGTCTGATTTCACTGCCTTAATTGGATTCTGGACTCTGCTGGTGCAGTGGGTGGAGATTTCTATCCCCTGATGGCAGCAGGAGGAGGAACCTCTCAGAGGCAACGAGCATCAGCTACATAAGCAAGTCAAATTGCTTCCATTAAGACTGTGGGTCTCAACCTTGGTCCTAAGCCCAATCTGTCTTTGATTTTTTTTTTTAGGTGTCTCTGCTCCAACACACCCAATTCAGATCATTGCATTACCTCCTCAGCATGGCACCAATTGCTGAGGCCTGTTATTCACCCATTTACCCTACAACATTTAGAACCAGGATTGAGAAGAACCTTTAAGGGTCTAGGCAGATTAAAAAGGTTCTGGGGAGTAAAGTTCCAGAGTATCTGTAGTGGGAAAGCGTCTACTGGGCTAAAATCAGGGCTGGTGTCCTGCAACTTCTGGATGGATCTCTGCTTCAACATGCTGAGGTGATTCAGCCATTTGGTTAACTTGTGTTGGACCAGGAACACATCTAAAAGTTGCAGGAGATCAGCCTTCAAGGACTAGAGTCTGAGGGTCCTGCTCAGCAGGTAAAGGAACTCACTTAGCATAGTAGCACAACACCAGCAATGCATTTCAAGTCTGTTGCATTCCTGATTCCTGAAACGGTGTTACTGCTGGACATAATCAGCCTTTAATGGTAGACAGATTCAGCTTAACCACTCGTCAGGTTCGAGCTGGAGTACAGACTTGAGTTGGTTAAACCTCTAATGATTTCATGTAGTAATGAGTCTGGAAGTTCTCCAGTGCACATTTTATATCCCATTAATCAAGTAATTTTAATTTTAATGTAGGGCTGCAACTAATGCTTGTTTTGCTAATGGATTAATCTGACGACGGCAAATATTTTACAGAATTTGAACCAGGTGAAGCTAAAGCTACGCCACTTGTGAAGTTCTGTATAGAGCATATTTACAGACATAAATTTTTTGGTTTTTTTTCCATCCTGAAAAAGGCAAAAAGAAAATTATTTTTTTTTTTAAACGTTTTTTTTTCTAATTACTGCTCTGAGGGGGGGGGTTTTTTTTGGGCCCCCAAAAAAGGCAATTTTTTTAGAGTCTTAAAATACTCCATTATACTTTCCCAATTTAATTTTTTTCCCCCTACCTGAATACTAATATATTAGGTAGCTGCAGGCCCCCAAAGAAATTTTTTCCCAATTTTTTCCACACCCACAACTAGTTTCAGCTTCACCGATTGGCTTTTGGGTTTTTTTTAGAGCTGCCAATTTAAGTCCCCCAATTTCAGTCAGTTTTTTTAAACAGTAAACACGTTTTTTTGGGGGGCCCCGGTTTTTGGATGCAATCTTTGGGTTGGGAAAACCAGGTTTTTCGAGGGAAACCCGGCTATCACCCTGCATATATAAGTTTTAATTTTATTTTTTTGGCCCCCTTTCAATTTTAGGGGTTTAACCCAAATTTTAAGCCATTTTTTTTTTTTTGGGTTTCCCCTTTAGGGATAAAAAATTTAAATTTTTAAGTGGTTTTTGAAAATGATGGAGGGTCCCCCCGAGACTTTTTTTCTCTGCAGATAAAATTTCCCCGATTCCAGCTTCCTTATTATGGTTTTTTTCCCCTTAAAAAAGGGGGGACACTAAATGCAAAGTTTTTCTGGCCTTTTCCCCAATGATGGAAAAAAGTTTGGGGTTTTGGGGGGGTTTCCCATTAACCCCGGGAAGTCCGGGTTTTTGGGGAAGTCCCCGTTTTTCGTTTTTGGTTTTTTTCCGAAAATTTTCAGGGAATTTTCCCCCAGTTTTTTTTTTTCTTGTTTTTTTTTTTTTACGATAAATGAAAATGAAAAAAACAAATTTTCCCCTTTTAGTTTTTTTTTTTTATATAGCGCCCAATTTTTTCACAACCCATGCCCCCCTCCCAAAGGGAAATTTTCCCACAAAAGTCAGGTACATACATTCCAATTTTTAATCCAAAACATTGAACTGGGCAGTTCCAGATTCCCCCTTTTTTTTTATTTTAAAATTAGATAAAAAATTTTTCCCTAAGGGAAATCCAGGGAAAAATTGGGGAACCAGTCAGTTTTCCTTTTCCCAGCATTCCCCTCTCCCCGGATTTAAGAGCAGCCCCCCCGGCCTTTTCCTAAAAGTGTCCCCCAAATTTCCCACCCTGGGGAAATTTCATGCACAAAAAACAGATAAAACCCCTTCCCCGAAAAAACTGTATTTTTTAAAATTAAAAAGGGTTTAGTTTTTGGGCAACCGGCAGAAAAAATTTGGGGCCCACTCAAAAAATTCCTTTTTTTTTTTTTATTCCCCCCCCTTTTTCTTCATTGGTTTTCGCTCAAAAGGAGGATGATGTAACATGTTTGGTTACTACGTCATTAAGAGCTGAACCCGAACTAAATGCTGGTATGAGGTTTGGGGGGGTTTTTTTTTTAAAAACAAAAAAAAAATGGGTTTAAAATGTTTTTTTTTTCCCACCCCCCCTTCCCCCCCCCAAGCGCTTCCCTGGGTATGATGCAGAGAGCAAGGAGTTCAACGCTGAGGTCCACCGCAAGCACATCATGGGCCTGAACGTGTCTGAATACATGAGCTACCTGATGGAGGAGGATGAGGACGCCTACAAGAGGCAGTTCTCCCGCTTCATCAAGAATGGAGTCACCCCAGAATCGGCAAGTTGTCCTCGTGGATTCTCGTCTTTGCTAATTTGCTTTGGGTTGTTTTTACATCAATCCGGGGCGTTTATGCAGGAAAGGAATGGTGATAAAGATTAGACATCTATTAGACTTCAGTTCCACCTTTCTATGCCATAGATCACAAGCTCCTAAGTCTTGGGTTGGTGCCCCCCTAGGTGATAAAACTTGAAGTTGGGTATTGTATTTATTTTTTGCAGTGGATTTTGGAAAAATCAGATCTGATTATATTTTTTATCCAAAATGAGAAGATGAATGGCATGACAGTGCAGGTGTCTCTTAGGTAACCCCTAACATTGCAGAGTTTACTCAGTGTCCAGGTTCACCAGTTCTTCAAACTATCTTCTGGCATACATGGCTTGTAAATCCATGGATCCATTTTTGCAAGTCAGTTTAGATCTTTCATCTTTTACAGCCTGTAAATCAAGCTGACTTTAAGCTGAGTTTTTTTGTTGTTTTGATGTTTAAGTTTCTTTGTTGATTGCAAATAACTGCAAATAAGTGGCTATTATGGAAGCCAGACATTCTTGCCAATGAGAGGCCAGAAGTATTGGGAATTGTAAGTTCTGACCCTTTTATTATATAGGAAAAATCAGATTATTCTGTATTTGGCGGCCAATCGGCACCGGTCCAGTGAAAATTGGCCAATTTTGAACTGATCGGAAAGCTTGCTTATAAAATGGCAGAAAATATAAGAGTTAAATGAAAATCTGGCTTTTAGGAGCTCAGTTGCATTTGGTGCTGAGAATGTTGGTACCCTGGATAACTTGAGCAGAAAAAGTTGAATGTATTTTCTATGCAATAGAAATCATAAGAATGCCCTGCAGGAATTGTGAGGTTAAGTGTTAGATCTGACTTTCTGCTAATGTTTCTTTCAGATTGAGGAAATGTACAAAAAGGCTCATGCTACTATTCGTGAGAACCCCGTTCATGAAAAGAAGCCTCCCAAGGAGGTCAAGAAGAAGAGGTAAGAAGTGCTTTGTGTTGATGTTTGTTGCAGGAGGTTATTCTAAGATCTCTGGCAGAAAGATGTCTAAAGACTTACCAGATCTAGTTCCAAACTACTATCAGAGAAAATGTTTTTACTTTGTAGAGACTTGCGGCACAAATTTTCTTTTAATGTCCGACACTAACAAAAGAGCAAGTGTTAATGCTTTTTTTTTTTTTTCCTGGGTCAAAGGTGGAACCGTGCCAAGCTCTCTCTGGCTCAGAGGAAAGACCGCGTGGCCCAGAAGAAGGCCAGCTTCCTCCGGGCTCAGGAACAGGAGGAAGCAGATTGAAGCATCAGTCTGCTCCGTTCCGAATGCAGAAATTTGTTCTAATAAATATGGAAAAGACGTCAGTGCTCCAGTGTGCTTTATCACATATCGTGGGGAGAACAACTATTTAATACATTGCAGATTTTGCAGGTTTTCCCACTTCCAAAGCATGTAGAAGTCTTTATCATAGATACTCTTCAAATCTGAGTGAGGGAATCTAAAACAAAAAAAAACAGACTATCACATTGTGTGATTTTTAAGTAATTAAATTTGCATTTTATTGCCTGACTTAAGTGTTTGATCACCTAACAACCAGTAAGAATCCCGACTCTCACAGGCCTGTTAGTTCTTCTTTAAGAGCCCTCCTGTTCTCCACTCAAGTGGGAAAACCTGCAAAATCGGCACTGTATCAAATACTTGTTCTCCCCAATGTAGATTTTACTGAGGTAAAAGTATGAGCAAACGTGTCAAGGGTTAACCCTAACCCATGGCCTTCAGTTGTGCTGTGAATTGGGGCTACTGCAGACATGCAGGTCAGCAGTTCTGCTGGCCACATATGAAGATGCAGGTTTCTTGGTCCTTTTTTCTGATTTAAAAAAAAAAAAGCACTCTGTTCAACCCAGAAGGCATGAGATTGTCACAGTAATACCTAGAGTACAAATCATCCCGTTACAGTATTTGCACAAAAAGCTAAAATGTTTATGATCTAATTGCTTTTATTTAAAGAGAAAAAATAACAAATAATTCTGCCGCTGCTGAAATGAATCGATAATTTTTGTTTGAAATTTAGTACACGGACTAAAATACCAGTAAAATGTAAACATTCTAGAAAAAAATACTCTATAGGGAGAATGAAAATTTGTAACACAAGCCGCTTTGACATTAGTAAGACTGCCCAGGTAGCCCCCTCAGACACGCCTGGCGCAGCTTGCCAGCTTCAGTTTATCAGTGTTAATTTAGTGATGGTTGGAACTTCTTTAGTTTAAAGGCCATGGTTGTCTGGTTTTCATGACTGGAGGGAGAAATAAAGGGCGGTAAAAGGTGTGGGAGGGGCTGCCTACTGTGCGCCACACAGTTTAGAAAAAAATGAATGTTTTGTTTTTCTTTATCAAAAGGACTTCAAATCATACAGCTGAAAATATAAGCAGTTTTGAAACAAACCTACTTTGACACTTGCATACAGGCCACTTGTATAAGATCGATAGGCGGCACTGTGCCGCACCTAAATCGGGACAGATTTACTAAGCATGGAGTACAGCTGTATACAGCTACAAGAGCCACCACACAGACATCCAGGAGATGCCCTTAACTTCTGGAGTAATTTAAGAAAACTTGGTTTTCTTAAGTTACTCCAGAACCAGATCTTATTTGGGTTGAGAAGAGAAAAATGAGTGGACCACTGAACAACAGTCGAGTTGTCCAAAGTCCTCTTTTTGGAAGACGATCAATTTTGCATTTTACTCGAAAATGAAGGTCGAAGAATGAAGCTACAAAATCCAAGCTGCTTAAGGCCCAGTGTGAAGTTTCCACAGTCGGTGATAATTTGTAATGGTGTTATTTCAGAGTTTTATTAGGTCCAAGGTCACAGAAGCTGTCTTGCCAGGACATTTTAAAGTGCTCTATGCTTCGTTCTGCTGATGAGCTTTATGGCGATTATTTTACAGGTACATTTTTAAAAATTTGAATATTTTGTAAAAAGTGCAATATTTTAGATAGTGAAACATTTATTTTGTAGAGATTCATTCCATGTAGAGTAAAATATATCAAGATTTTATTTTTGTAATTTTGATGATTACGGCTTACAGGTAAATAAATTATTAGACCAATCAAAAATGGATGTTTTAAGCACAAATGTCAGGCTTCTGTAAAGTATGCCTATTTCTATGTACAGGGGTTGGACAATGAAACTGAAACACTTGTCATTTTAGTGTGGAAGGTTTCATGGCTAAATTGGACCAGCCTGGTAGCCAGTCTTCATTGATTGCACATTGCACCAGTAAGAGCAGAGTGTGAAGGTTCAATTAGAAGGGTAAGAGCACAGTTTTGCTCAAAATATTGAAATGCACACAACATTATGGGTGACATACCAGAGTTCAAAAGAGGACAAATTGTTGGTGCACGTCTTGCTGGCGCATCTGTGACCAAGACAGCAAGTCTTTGTGATGTATCAAGAGCCACGGTATCCAGGGTAATGTCAGCATACCACCAAGAAGGACGAACCACATCCAACAGATTAACTGGGGACGCAAGAGGATGTTCGGGGTGCTAACCTGGATTGTATCCAAAAACATAAAACCACGGCTGCCCAAATCACGGCAGAATTAAATGTGCACCTCAACTCTCCTGTTTCCCCACCAGAACTGTCCGTCGGGAGCTCCACAGGGTCAATATACACGGCCGGGCTGCTATAGCCAACCTTTTGGGTCACTCATGCCAATGCCAAACGTTGGTTTCAATGGTGCAAGGAGCGCAAATCTTGGGCTGTGGACAATGTGAAACATGTATTGTTCTCTGATGATTCCACCTTTACTGTGTTACACACCACATCCGGGGAGTTACGGTGTGGAGAAGCCCAAAGAAGCGTACCACCCAGACTGTTGCATGCGCATAGTGAAGCATGGGGGTGGATCAGTGATGGTTTGGGTTGCCATATCATGGCATTCCCTTGGCCCAATACTTGTGCTAGATGGGCGCATCACTGCCAAGGACTACCAAACCATTCTTGAGGACCATGTGCATCCATGGTTTCAAACATTGTATCCTGAAGGCGGTGCCGTGTATCAGGATGACAATGCACCAATACACACAGCAAGACTGGTGAAAGATTGGTTTGATGAACATGAAAGTGAAGTTGAACATCTCCCATGGCCTGCAGAGTCACCAGATCTAGATATTATTGAGCCACTTTGGGGTGTTTTGGAGGAGCAAGTCAGGAAACGTTTTCCTCCACCAGTATCACGTAGTGACCTGGCCACTATACTCCAAGAAGAATAGCTTAAAATCCCTCTGACCACTGTGCAGGACTTGTATATGTCATTCCCAAGACGAATTGACGCTGTATTGGCCGCAAGAGGAGGCCCTACACCATACTAATAAATTATTGTGGTCTAAAACCAGGTGTTTCAGTTTCATTGTCCAACCCCTGTACATAATACTTAGTTGGGCCTCTTGCATAAATCACTGCATCAATGCGCCATGGCATGGAGGCGATCAGCCTGTGGCACTGTGGAGGTGTAGTGGAAGCCCAGATTGCTCTGATAGCTGCTGTGGTGGTCTTCCCCCAATGCTTCCTTCTGTGGCTCTGGCCCAAGGGCTGCGGTCGGGTTGGTGGAGTACGTCTTGACCCAGGTGCATGCCACCGGCCTGGGATCTCTTGCCAAGTGAGTTTGTCCCATCTTGGAGTGGGGTTGGGGGGTCCATTGTGAGTGGTACTCGGTGTTGTCTGCTCTGTTGCGCTTGTGGTCAGGTATTAAGAGTGGTGTTGTGCGAGGCCCTTGCTTTCCCGTTGTGGCGTGCTGTGGTGAAGGGCAGGATGTGGTGGGGGTGCTTGGAGCGGTGCCGTGTGGATGTGTCTTCATCAGCTTTTCGGGGGTGGAGCTCATCTGTGGGGATGTGGTCCTGTGGGGAGAGGATTCACGGTGTTTGGTTTCGGGGGCATGTGTTTGATATCTGTGTCCTGGTTGGAGTGGCCCTGTAGGGAAATTCATGTTGGGTTCATGGGGGTTTTTGGGCACATGGGGTTGAGATTGGAATCCTGGGCCTTTGTCGTTTGGGTTCACGTGGTGTCGGCATTAGTTTGGGCTTTTGCTGGGGGGGTCTGCCTGTCTCCATCCCGGAAGGAAAGGGGACCACCTCCTACGTTCGGGGGCTGGTTGCCCCTCTTGAGTATTAGTACCTGGACCTGGGAGTATAGAGTATGAATAAGGAGTGTGAGTGAGTGTACGATGTCCATTGTTGTGTCTTTACGTTGGGTGTGAGTGTTTATGTGTAGGCATGGAGGTGGAAATGTGTGATTGTGACTGTGTGCGCCTGTTTTTGTGTTGGGTTGGGTCTTGGGCTGCTCCCTTTCCTGGATCAGCTTAGGCCCCCATCAAAAGTGGGACCTATTTCCTCCCCACCACACTCCCTGCCTGTGGCTGGTATCTCTTCCCGCTGGTATATTGGTGGTTCTCTGGTGCTGGGTCCTTTGGAGTGTGCCGGCTCACTCGCAGTGGCTGCTTGCCGGGGGCCTGGGCCCCCCTGGCTCTGTCGGGCCTCTGCTTGGGGGATGATGTGCCCTGGAGTCTCTGGTCTCTGGGTCCATGGCTGGATCTGTTCTGGCATAGACGGCTGCCGGCGGGGCCTGTGGGCTCATCGCTGCAGCTCCCTGGGGCTTCCCTGGGGCTCTCCTCTGCTCTTCTCTGTGGGAGTTGCGATAGTCCTGGCAGTGGTCCTCCCTACTCCAGACATTGGGACCTTGATTTCCAAATGAAATGCAGAATTTTCTTTCATCTGAAAACAGGACTTTGGACAATTGAGCAACAGTCAAGTTCCTTTGCTCATTAGCCCAGGTAAGACGCTTTTGACGCTGGCTCTTGTTCAGGAGTGGCTTGACAAGAGGAATGCGACATTTGTAGCCCATGTCTAGCATTCATCTGTGTGTGGTGGCTCTTGGTGCACCAATTCCAGCCTTAGTCCACTTGTTGAGAAGCTCCATCAAATTCTTAAATGGATTTCAATTGACAATCCTCTCAAGTTTGCTGTTCTCCCTGTTGCTGGTGCACCTTTTCCTACCAGACTTCTTCCTTCCACTCAATTTTCTGTTGATATGCTTGGATACAGAACTCTGTGAAGAAGAGTTCAGCAATGACCATTTGTGGCTTACCCTCCTTCAGAAGGGTGTCGATGACTGTCTTCTGGACATCTGTCCAGAAGACAGTCATCCTCATGATTGTGTCACCTGCTGACCCTGACTGAGAGACTATTTAAAGGCTCAGGAAACCTTTGCATGTATGTTGAGTTAATTAGCTGATTAGGGTGTGACACCATGAGTGTCCAGTAATTAACTTTTTCAAAATCATCAAAATTACAAGAAACAAAGGCTTGGAATATATCACTGTGTGATGATTCTATAAATGAGTTTCACTTTCTGAGATGACTGCCGAATAAAGTGGCACCTTTATGCAATATTTTAACGAAGTACATCTCAATAAAACTGAGAGGTACCTCTATTTCCAACAGGACATTGCTCCTGCCCACACTCTACAGCACCTGATTTGACCATTGTACTGGCAAACTGGTCTGATCTACACCACACAGAAAATAGATGAATGATCTAGAGGAAGATGAGACACCAGACAGACTGAAAACCAAAAAAAGCAACCTGGGCTTTCTTAACACCTTAGCAGTGCCACAGGCCGATTACCTCCATGTCACGCTGCACTGATGAGGCAATTCATGCAAAAGGAGGCCCGGTGAAATATTCAATTCATATACTGTACATTACTTGGACATACTTTTCAATTGGCCCACATTTCTGTAATCATTTTTTTTATTGGTCTGACGAAATCTATTAATTTTCTGTGAACCTAAGTTTTGGGGTTTCAGCAGTTATAAACCATAATCATCAAAATTAAAACAATGAAATCGTTAAAAGATAGTCATCGGCCACTTTATTGGTTACTCCTGCTCAAGTGCTTGTAACACAAATCGTGAATCATCAAATCACATGACAAAAACTCAGTACATTTACCCATATACACATGGTGAAGACAACATGCTGATGTTCCATTCGAGCAACAGAAATGGGAAGAAAGGGAGGCTGGTCCCAGACAGACTGGTCTGAGTATTTCTGCTGATGGTAAGTAGATGGTAAGTGAAAGCATGGATGTACATGCACAACCATATCTAAAGTTTTGAGAGAATTCATACAGTTAGCGGCAGTGCATAAAAATAGATTACTGATGTGAGTGAGGAGTGGGCAGACTGGCTTGAGATGATAGAAGGACAACAGTAGGTCCAATAACCCTTTTTACTACCAAGGAATGTAGAATACCATCTCTGAACATACAACACATTGAACGTTAAAGCAGATGGGCTGCTGCAGCAGTAAACCACACCAGGGGCCGCTCCAGTCAACAGAAAACTGAAGCAACAATTCAGTGGAAAAACATTGAGACTGATCAGTCCTGATTTTAGATCCATCATATGTAGATGGTAGGGTCAGAATTTGGTGTAAATAACATAAAGCATGGATCCGTTCTGCATTGGATCAATGTTTCAGGCTTGTGGTGGTATAATGGTGTGGGAAATGCTTTCTTGTGATACTTTAGGCCTCTAACTACCAAATAATCATTGTTTAAACACCACAATCTACCTGACTGTTGTTGCTGACTGTGTCCATCCTTTTACGATCACTGAGGACTTATCTTCTGGTGGCTATTTGCAGCAGATAATGTGCCACGTCACAAAGACCCAAACATCTCAAACTGGTTTCTGGAACATGACAATGAGTTCACTGTACGCCAATGCCTCAACAGTCACCAGATCGCAATCCAATAGAGGATTTCTGGGGAGATGTACCCAATGAAGTGGCAAGTAAGTGTATGTCGCTCTGTGTGTAATGAATGTATATAACATAGACTTTTTGAACTGAATTACTGAAAGAAATCAACTTTTCTATAATACTCTAATATATTGAGATGTACCTTAATACTGGTAACTGTCCGACGTTTAGTCCGCAGAATAATTAGTACATGATCTGATATTAAAATGACTGAGCAGACGGATTAAAATAAAAATTTATACAGGTACTAAATATAAGTTAAATGTTGCCACTATGAAACTGATTGTCCGTTTACAGGAAGCAGGAAGGTTAGAGGTCCTGTTTAGGAATCTTTCGTATGGGAGATCTTCTTCCATAGCAAAGTCTTAAGATTGTTCAGGATGAGGGAGTGCTCAATCTCCATCTGTTCTGCTGAGCCTTTTAGTGCAATACAAGCATAGAGCTGTTTCTCAAGCTCATCGCTCAGGTCAGATGGTGCTCCTCTCAGGATGTAATTCTTAAGGGTGTCACAGGCTTTTGCCAAGTTTGGTCTGGTGACCTCAGTTGTGCAGCGATGCTTGGTAAGGTCGCAGCTAGTTAGGCAGTCTGTCCCATAGAGACAATCCACGTCTACGTCGCAGCGTTGCTGTCTAATTCTTTCCTGGAAGGTGGCTTCAGGAATGATGTAGCGGGCGTCCATGACCTTAAAATCATACCGCTCATTGTAGCCGAAGGTGGTAGTCCTCACATCACACATGAGGAAGCTGCCGTAGGGGCCGTGAAAAATGTCCTCCACCAGTTCCAGCAGGCCAATGGAGATCTTGGCCTTGTGTGGCCATGAGGGGGTGAACCACTGTTCCATGCTGCGCCGCAGACCAGCAGGAATCCACAGCTCAATGATCCAAGGCAGGCTGATCCCATACAGTGGAGAGTACGACACCTTTTCCATCATGTACAGATCTCCACAGAAGCCAAGTAGCTTGGGTGTGTGATCTCGTTCCTGCAAGACCAGCGCCAGCAAGAACTCATTGAGCTGCAGCAAGGCCCATGTGGAACGAGCCTCTGGCAGTGAGATGTGGCCATCTTTATTGGAATCTGTGAAGGACAATACCTGTGTTGCCAGGTCTGCGAGATTGGCTTGATCCCCCACTTTAGCCTGCAAAAAAATGAACAAGCTTTAGAAAATACTGAGGCTTTGAATCTAGAGTTTAACAAAGCCTTCCTGACCTCTAGGTGGCTGATTATCATCACTCTAAACTTTTCCACTGAGGTTCCTTTGGTGGGCTTGTTGAAAGCAGCAGGAACAGCCTCCTTTCTTGGCTCCATCTCACCTCCAAGATCATAATGGGGGGCCTCCTCCATCTGGCACTTAATGACTCCCTGTAAATCTCCCCAGTTTCCTGAGTAAACCTGAAAAGACCAACACGGTGCTGAGAAGCAGTTGGATTTCTAATAAGCAGACAGCAAAAAAGGCTTGGTATTTCCACCCTAACCTGGCTGTTCGGTTTGGCAGTAAAGCACTTTTCCAGGTAGAGTGTTTCCTTCTCACACAGGCTGCTGCAGGCTGAGCCATCGATGACTCCTTTCCTGTATTTGTCACACTGATAAAGACAAATAAAGCCACATCTCAATAGACATATCACTTTCTTCGATTGGAGTGGTTAGTACCAATAGGGAATGAAAGTACTCACAATAGAATTTTTGCAGTCATGCCCTCGACATAGCTCTGTGTAGGATGAGTACTCCACATACACTATCCAGCTTCCCACGAACACTGCCAGCCAGGAGAAGAACAGGTACTTCATATGTAGGTAGGAGAATCTGGCCTGTTGGATACATTTTTCCAAGATTTAAAATGCTGTTATTTTGATTATCAGCTTTAAAATCTATTGTAGTTAAACCGACTAAATTTATATAACTTTTTCCTATTCATACTGACCACTAAAAGTGCTTTACACTAGAACCACTTTCACCAAACCACACACTAATGTATATACTGATTAGTTGGTAACTTGGGGTTAAATGTCATGCCCAGGCAAACATCGGCATGTGATAGGAGGGAAACTGGAATCTTCGGCTTTCCTAGCAATTACAGTGCTTACACTAAATTTACTGGACATGCAAATAAGCAATAGAAAACTCCCTCAGCATGCAATTGACATATTATATATTCTTGTTATGGTGCTCTCGAGGCAATGCCTCCCTGGGTAAAGAGCCATATTGCTGTTATTAGAAATTGTCAAATAGTGTACCTCCCTATGAATCTAAAGTTTAAATAAATAAGACATAATTTTGCAAAACTGGATAACCTAGATAAACAAACACAATACTTTACACTGTGATTTATTATTTAACAGAAGCTGGGATACCAACCTCACTGCTTCCATACAAAAACTGACTTTATCAGAAATTTGCTGTTAATAATACCCAATTATAATTTATCATTATAAAGTTTTCCCACCTCTATAGAAGTAGGCATTTTACCAGTTTGTGAGTGTGTGTATTTTCTTAAAGAGAAATATTTTTTATGAATGGGAAAAAAATTTAGACCAAATATTGATAAAACCAAAGGGGTGGAAATCCCAATAATTACTGCATTGGGAGAGGAGGGTTGGGCAAAAAATAAAAAAAGCGAAATATAAAAAATTTTCCGGGGGATTTTACGCTGATGATTTCAACTTGTTTTGCAGCCGCAGCGCCTGGACACCTTGCAGTCACTAAGCTGACCATAAACTCTTCTGTATACCAAAATATTCTGCAGTCAAATGTGAGGCCATCTGCCTGACAGCTAAAGCCTTGAGTAAACTGGGTCATCAACGGGCCAGTGAGCCCAAAACACATCCCCAAATCTACAGCAGATAGACATCTGCTGTAGATTTGCAGCAGAGGTGGTTCTGCAAATTGTTGAATCACGTTCTCTGTCTTAGCTTTCGTCTAATAACTAGTAGAGTATTTGCTGCTGTTCATCTGAGGAGGTTGTTACCTAATTTTAAACCCTGGAAGGACCTAATATATGATACATACAATATATAGCCATGCTGTAGCTTTAGGAAAGGTTTGTAAGTCTCTTCCTTTAAGTGGTTAAAGCCCCTCTGCTGCCAGGTCATTTGTGTTTATGTTATTGATCTAAGAAGCAGTGACCTTTGTCATTAACATAAAGATTATTAGGTAGTGGGAAAAACTCAGTTGGGACAAAACAACCAGACAGGGTTTTCATATCTCAGCAGAGTGACCACCCTTTTCAAATGGGTGGTTACCTGTTATTATAAGCATGGTATGCCCATCTCTGCTTGGTCCCAAATTTTATTTTATTAATCCAGTTTCTTTTGGGCTGAAGTTTACAGTCCCTTTACATAACAAACTGGTACAGGCAGCCCAAAAAAGAACCTCTAATCACAGTTCAAGCTTAATATATGTGCTTGATCTGTGTGGCAGTAAAATGTAGTATTTCTTTAAGTAAACATTACCATTTTCTTTATCAGCCACTTGGTGGCAGTAGAAAAACTTTCAAACACAAATCTGTATAAAATGCCAGTGAGATATTATATGCACTTCTCATTGGCATGAATGTCAATAATTTGGGGGTTTTAATTATTTATTGTTTCCTAAGTGCAATGGTTATACAACATAGAGCTTCATTAATAAAAAAAAAGAAAATTTGGGTGATAAATCTGAATCAGGTCTATTCCCTAAGCTTGTGCACACAAACAATTCCACTTTGGTTCCACTTTGCTCTCATTAAAGACATTTGGAATATAAATAAATAAGAAGGGAAATAGAATTAAATGTTTTTTTTGTAAATCGGTACATATGCAGTGTTGGAATTTGTTTTGAACTTTCTCTAATTCAGAGAGTCAACATAATAGGTACAGACTCAAAAATATGCCTACACCCCCACACTAATATTAGGTTAAATGTTCTTTGCCAAGTTGGAGAGGAACTACATGCTTTTGAAAGCATCAGAACACTTCTGGCATCATTCCCAACCTCTTCTTCGATTGTTTCTTGGCATGGACCTGTATTTATGCATAGGTTAGGGTGGGCTCACAAACACCAAATTTTTTTTTATTTTTAATACCCAGTAATTTGAACAATAAGGTTCCATGGTGAAGCAGTTGTTAACACAGTTGCCATTGCAACAAGACAGTCCTGGGTTTGAATCCTGACATAGGGTCTTTCTACGTGTTCTATCCGTATATGTATGGGTTTTCACTGGGTACATTAGCTTCCTCCCACACTCCAAAAACAGGACTTTCAGGCGAATTATTGTTATTA
The DNA here is from genome assembly GCA_036173005.1 of Crenichthys baileyi. Classification (NCBI taxonomy): domain Eukaryota; kingdom Metazoa; phylum Chordata; class Actinopteri; order Cyprinodontiformes; family Goodeidae; genus Crenichthys; species Crenichthys baileyi. Next base: position 740,943 of record JAHHUM010002620.1, read on the forward strand.
TTATTATTATTATTATTATTATTCTGTAACACAAAACCAAAGAGCAAACTGTACCGGAGTCAAATTCCTTGTTTGTATGTACAAACTTGGCAATAAAGCTGATTCTGATTCTGAATTAGTCTCGGTAAATTTCCCATTAAGTGTGATGTGTGTGCATGCCTGTGTGCTCTCCTTCCCCCAGCGGTCCAGCAAAAATAATCAAGAATGGAAAATAGATGGATGGATGATTTGGTACAGCTCAAGCTCCAGGTCGATCAGAAACTAGGAGATTATGAAACAACAGTGGCAATATCCGGTGAGAATCAGGTTTAGGTCAACACTGACTAAGAGAATGCATTTGAAAAGAAGCTCCTTCTCAAAGTCAACACCTTCAAACTCAACAGAAATTTGCAGCTGCTGTTATGCTCAGATGAGACAAAGGTTGCTTTTGCCACATTGAAGAAGTATCAGAAGCAGCTAGATGGTTTGAAACAGAAACAGCAAAGCACTTCATCTACAGCGGTTGGACAATGAAACTGAAACACCTGTCACTTTAGTGTGGGAGGTTTCATGGCTAAATTGGACCAGCCTGGTAGCCAGTCTTCATTGATTGCACATTGCACCAGTAAGAGCAGAGTGTGAAGGTTCAATTAGCAGGGTAAGAGCACAGTTTTGCTCAAAATATTGAAATGCACACAACATTATGGGTGACATACCAGAGTTCAAAAGAGGACAAATTGTTGGTGCACGTCTTGCTGGCGCATCTGTGACCAAGACAGCAAGTCTTTGTGATGTATCAAGAGCCACGGTATCCAGGGTAATGTCAGCATACCACCAAGAAGGACGAACCAAATCCAACAGGATTAACTGTGGACGCAAGAGGAAGCTGTCTGAAAGGGATGTTCTGGTGCTAACCCGGATTGTATCCAAAAAACATAAAACCACAGCTGCCCAAATCACGGCAGAATTAAATGTGCACCTCAACTCTCCTGTTTCCACCAGAACTGTCCGTCGGGAGCTCCACAGGGTCAATATACACGGCCGGGCTGCTATAGCCAAACCTTTGGTCACTCATGCCAATGCCAAACATCGGTTTCAATGGTGCAAGGAGCGCAAATCTTGGGCTGTGGACAATGTGAAACATGTATTGTTCTCTGATGAGTCCACCTTTATTGTTTTCCCCACATCCGGGAGAGTTACGGTGTGGAGAAGCCCCAAAGAAGCGTACCACCCAGACTGTTGCATGCCCAGAGTGAAGCATGGGGGTGGATCAGTGATGGTTTGGGCTGCCATATCATGGCATTCCCTTGGCCCAATACTTGTGCTAGATGGGCGCGTCACTGCCAAGGACTATCGAACCATTCTTGAGGACCATGTGCATCCAATGGTTGTAACATTGTATCCTGAAGGCGGTGCCTTGTATCAGGATGACAATGCACCAATACACACAGCAAGACTGGTGAAAGATTGGTTTGATGAACATGAAAGTAAAGTTGAACATCTCCCATGGCCTGCACAGTCACCAGATCTAGATATTATTGAGCCACTTTGGGGTGTTTTGGAGGAGCTAGAGATATATATATATATGTAATTTCAAGTGTTAAAGAACTGCCATGTATGTAACAATGATAAACCATTTTCTAATGCATAACTTTTCATCTTCAGTTTCCATCTTTTCTTTTGAACAAAGAAGTTATTGTTCTCTGCATTGTGGTCAAGTTTTGATTTCATTTAAATTAAAAAATTGACAGTTTGGTTGTTTTCGCGGTTTTTATTGAAAAGTCTGTAGATGGTAAGTTAGTTATTGTTCGTCCTGTCCTAATGCAAGGGGCGGTTTTTTATGTCTGTGCACCACCTGTGTAAAATCTCCCAGTCCATTAAATCGAACAGACCGATCTCCTTGGCAACCGTTCTGTTTTGGAGGTAAGCGCGCATGCGCTCTGGTGTAGTGTATGTGAACTCTCTGGTCGTAAGTGGTGTTTTCGAGCTGTACTGTGTTGCTGTAATTCAGCAAAATAACATGAAACACAACTAGTTAATCTCACTTTGCTATTAACTGGGGTATTTAGCAGCGAGCAGACAGACATTAAACGTAGCGGTGCTCGTTTTAAAGGCTGGCCGTTCATAAAAGCCTCGAGCTCCGAGGGGAGAGAAGCAAAGCAGGAGCATTGAGGCTCCAGCATAGCAGAACAGTTCAGAAACAAATTGGAATGAGGGGAAAATAGCTATATTTATAAACAGATTAAGTCATGTTTTAGACTGTCTATTGGTAGCGGATCTGATCTTTTTTGGTGTGCTCGTGAATTTTTGCAGCCTTTCCTGGTACTGCGAACCGGCGCAGAATCTTTTAGTGGTCAGCAGTACCGGACCGTACCGACTCACTTTCACCCCTGACTGCATCTGTCTGTCAATGCAGTTCTGATGCTGCGGTACATTTACCACTGGTGGCACTTGGGCTACCTGCAATAGTATCTGCAGTGGTAGCTGCAGTGGTAGCCCAAGTAGTAAATGGCACAATTATTGAAAGGCAGACTGATTTATCATGAAGTTACAGTAGACAACACTGAACCAGGAACACGTGCTGATGGCTAATGATGCTGCATTCCACTGACCTCTAAAGTTCTTCCTTGGATCATGAACGACATCCAACCAAGCTTGACCATGTTGCGGTTCCAAATTTGAAAGCCAGTGGGATTTACTAAATAACATGCTCAAAGACCAGGCTAACTGCAATAAAAGCTTATATCAGTGTAGTTTCCTCCAGTTTGTAGCAGCATGTTGTCTAAAGGGGGCCATATATTATTCTGGGAGAGGTTTAATGAGATGAAAACCTTCAAAAATGCAAAAGAAGAGTTTTATGAAACCAGTTTTATCTGCATTGCGGCCAGTTTGAGATTTGTGTTGGCGATCTACTCAGACATTCCCACTAGAACGTTTGACTTCAGGGGATCTTTCTGGTAATTTTTTTCGACTCAAAACTTGCAAATTTCTACTTCTGAGAAAAAAAATGAACAAATAATTAAAGTAAATTGATTTATCATGAAGTTACAGTAGATAAAAGCTTTTTTTCTTTTTCCTGTTTTTGTGATCTAACAGTCATAGTACTTTCGCACAAGCACTAAAATACTGTTACTTGGTGGACGTAGTGTTTAAAATGGTGGTACTTGTTGTAAAAAGTTGGGGAAACACTTTTTTTTATTAATTCAACTTCAAATAAAGAAGTTGACGTTCGTGGACGTAAGGTGACAAAATGTGAGAAAGTTCCAAGGATATGAATACTTTTTCAAGGGACTGCATCTAAGAAGCAGAAGTAGACTAAAGTCTGTGAGAACATAATTCCGGTGAATTAGACTGTACACCTTTGTTAGGTGTTTCATAATTCACTGTAAGTCTTGTTTCCAGGTAGAACAATGGAAGTGACTCCAGAGTCATCTTGTCTTTTTGGTTCTATTTTTTCCAATCCGGTCTGCCTGATCCATAGTGGCATTGGTCCAAATGGAGAACATTAGAGGGACACTTTTTCAGAGCCCTGCCTTATTGCCTATTGACAAGTGCTGCACTCAGTGCATGACAGTGATGGATTTCCCCTGTCCACTCGCCACAGCTTTTACTTCCACTTTAGTTTCTGACACATCAAACGTCTCTTTATTCTGCTCTCCTTTCTTTAATGCATGTTCATTCTTTTTAAACCAAGTTCCATTTTCCTATTTGGCCTGCCAACGGTTTAGACAGTTTAACAGAAAAAAAAACAACAAATTTGGTCATTTTCAACACTGGAACACAGATTCAATTATAGCGTTATATGAGTCGCTTTCCAAATGGAACCTGCATCCATTTTCTGCCGTTAACACTACAGATAATGAAGAAATCTGCTTTCCAACAGTCTCCATATGTCACTCACTAATATAATTTCTCTCTGTGAAGTGGCCTCTAATCACAAATTCTCTTCTGTGATCATTCAGTTTTAGGGATTAGGTTTTCTATGGTCATGGCCCTGAAACCTCTGATCATTTTCAGTTGGATTTACCCTAAATCTGGACTTTGACTAGACCATACTACAAATATGAATTCTTCTGGCTTTCTTCCTGTCAGTCTTTTAAAAAAGGCCTGGTTTGTGGAATGCAGAACTTAACAAATTGTGAGATGTTTAATTGGAGAGTATAGAACAACTACCTATTGTAGCTGAAAATAACAGAGATATCTAGATCCAAGAACAAAAGTGATGTCATAAAAAAAGCAGTAAAGCTAAGTAAAGGAAACCACACGTCCCAGAGTGTTCATCACGAGTTAATTGACATTCTGCACATTTAAAAAGGCCAGTGCTAAATTGTATTTTGCATTTTTACTCCAACATCGAAACACTGAACCTTCCTCTGTCCGTGCCTCAACTACAGCTATGAATTCTGTAAATAGATCCAGTCATTTTCTGTACACTGACAACGCTGAACAAGCGAGAGGCAGGGTGCACCCTGGACAGGTTGCCAGTTCATCACATGGCCAAAACAGAGAAAGACATGGCAAAAAACATGAAAAAATAACTTTAACCTAAGGACAATTTAAAGTAACCAAACTACCTAACATGCATGTTTTTCTACTGTAGGATGAATCCAGAGTACCCAGAGAAAACCCACCCATGCAAAGGGAGAACATACAAACAAATCACTTAGCAAGGTGATGGTGCTAACTATTAAGCACATACATTGAGACATAAAAAATATCTAGATATACATCAGTTAACCTCTATAAAAGAGTTTGTAATACAGCAAAGTTGAGTCTGCTTGAGTCCACAATCATCTCTTTCTGGGTTGATGGTTAGGTCCAAGTTGTGGCCACAACCCTCAGCCAGTTTCTGCACTTCAAACATTTGAGTTAATGCATCAGTATTGGTGATGAGGCCAAGCATAGTGGTGACGTGCTAATTTAATGGAAGTTGGAGGAGCAAGAGCTGGAGCAGCAAAGTGGGGCTGCTACTTTACATCAATTTTTTTTAAAACTAAACTCAACTAAACTAAATCAAGGGGTACATGGTGGAGCAGTTGTTAAAGCTTAGACTTGGGCAGAACCTGGGTTCAAAGTGGATTCTTTCTGTATGTGTGGGTTTTCTTCTGTGTACTCTAGTTTCCTTCCATAGTGCAAAAACAAGCATGTTAGTTAAACTGACCACTCTAAATTACTCTTAGTCGTGGAGGTGGGGATGCATAGATGTTGGTCTCGTCTGTTTGTGAGGCCCTGTGGTAGTCTGGCGAACTGTCCAGGGTGTAACCTGCCTCTCACTCATTGATCACTGGAGACAGGAACCAGGCCTCCGTGACCCTGCAAGCATTACGTTTACGAAACAAAAATATATTGCAAAATATGGCCTAATATTTTTCCATATATGGGAAACTAGTGCCTGTATTTTTCTATATATGTCACAATTTGTAGACCTTTGGGTTTCTTAACAGCATTTTTTTGTTATTAGTTTTGAGGCTTGCCTATGATCATTATTATTTATGTTCTCCAGGTGGTACTTTATTGTTCATGGTGAAGTTTTAGTTCTGTTATATCTGTAAGACATTTCCCTTGGTTAGATTGGGTCATTGTATTTCTGTTTAGTTCCAGTCATGTTTTGGTTCCGACTCTCAGCCTTTAACAGCCTTTGCCACCATAATCAGCTTCACTCAGTCCACCTGCGACATTCTAATCAGTCTCCCTGTCTCACCTGTGTGTGGCACTGTCTATACTCTTCAGTTCTGTTTGCTCCTCGCTGGTTAATTCTGCTCTGTTCATGCCAAGTCTGTTCATGTCCATGCCTGCTTTTGTTGCCTCATGCCAAGCTGTAAGTTATTACTTTTCATCATATTTTCAACTCACCGTGCTGCTTCTGCCTGCCTGTCTGCATTTGGGTCCTACTCCAGGGGCTTTCCTGACAATATACTGTGATATATGCACCATGTATGGCTATATTAATAAAATAAATATTGCAATGGAGACAGTGTCCATGCTGCATTTTTACAGGAATAGTTATATTGAAACAGTAATTCACTGCATTCTTCTATGAGTAAACATGATCGGTCATCTCACAATATTTTTACAGTTACACATCTCATAAATAAAAATCAAATCTGTCACAAAAATTATATATTGAAAAATATATTTTTTCATTATATTGCAATATATTGAATAATACCTAATGTCGCTTTTCATATATTGTATAATATATGAAACATGCACACAAGCTATATTTGGTTATATCTTATCATTTTATATTCAATAATACACTTCATAATATATGTAAATTAGAGCAATCTACGTAACCAAATAGAAACAAATAGTTGTGAAAAATTACAGTAAACAAAGAATGCTTTCTAAAATGGAAGTTTTAATCATTTATTTTTATCAATCAACAAAATGCAGTGAAGAACAAAGAAGCATTCTTTGTTTACAGCATTTTTTCATACCTGCCTAAAATGTTTGCACAGTACTGTATATGTATGTATATGTATGGCAATATATTCATAAAGAATATCAGGATATAGAGCTGAGGTCTATTTTGAGATCCTTATGCAGGCTTTTCAATTAAATTCAGTGCTGTGCGCAACGTGGACTCCTGCTTCTGCAGGTGTCCTCACTACAGGTATCTTAACATCATACTTGTTCTGCAATCCTGTATTATCCCCTAGTTCACAGTGGTTTTAGGTTTTGACTGTCTCTTGAGGTAATATTGGTGGAGTAATTTCACCCCTCCATTCCATGTGTGGACCTTACAGCTGATAGCAAGGCATCAAGAACACATGTAGATCCCAGAACGACAGGATGACCTGAAAGGGGCTTCTGCCTTAAACTGATATCCCTGCTTTTTGCCAATTCCTCTGGACGACCCAGTGCTGCTTGAACTGTCTAACACATGTTGAGAGCAAATAACTGTGGCTGACCATTTGTGAAGAGATCCCCAAGGCTCACTCAAACGATTCTGTGCCAAAATTTCCTCAGTATGTCAGCTGAGGAGATGAGGATTGGCTGAGGAACCAGCTTCCCTCTTGTAATCCTACAGAATATGGGATCTCTTATGGTAATGGCCAGAATGAGAGTAAAGGATGCACGTGATGGAACTGAACTTCTTTTTGTCTTCAGCTACAATTAGGCCCAAAATTATTCATACTTCCTATAGATTTAGAATTACTTTGATTCAACCAAGGAGTTTGTTTCTGATAGAAAATGAGAAGGCATTTCTGAGAAAGATAGTGGAACTTTGTGAGAGGAGTTTCAACAAGAAAATTTTTTAGTTGCATTTTATAAAAAAAAAACAACACATTGTCAAAATGATTTATACCCATCTCAATAATCAATGGAACAATCTTTATTGGCATTACAGCAGTCAAACCCTTCTTATGATTGCTGAGCAGATTTTATTCATGTTTCCACTGGTATGTTGATTATTTATCTTTGGTGATGAGTTACACGTCCTTGAGGTTGGAAGGCCTTCTTGCCATCATCCTAATCTTTAGCTCCCTCTAAAGATTTAAGTTAGGCTTCTTGCTGAGCATGTTAATAACTTCCAGTGAGAAAAAACATGTTGGTAAAATTAAAAGATTCATTTGAACCTAAACCTGCCAGAAGGGGTATGAATCATTCTGGGCTTAACTGCAGAAGTAGACAAAAAACAGGAAACCCTTTTCTTCTCAAGGTCTATGAAAATCCAATAAGCTCCAAGAACCCTGAGAGCTTAATACGTTTACTCAAACTTCACTCATTACTTTCCATTTACCATTTAGTTAGAGAAGGTGTTTTTTTTGTTTTTCTATATTTTTTCTTTGTTCATGGTTAAATTTGTCCATTAGTTGTTACTTATGATCCTACCACATACAAAATAAGTTCAACTCTAAATCAAATTCTTTTTAAATGTATAATATAAAAAATTCCCTGGGATGGCAAAACTCATGTCAGATTGATACACTGACGGATTGACTGATACACATATGAGACTTATTAGTTATACAATGGTATAATTTTTGTGCTACACAATAAGTCTGCAAATTAAGTAATTTATGATCTGTTGAACAAACAAGCATATTTAACTTATGGCATGATTTAAAATTTAAATAAAATCCACTTAGTTCTGTAGATTCCTTCTGCTGTTTCTATTGATTGGCTTACTTACAAATCTGACCATGACCACTCACTGCATATTTAACTGCACTGGCCACATGATTGAGGTCTACCCGTACCTTGTATCAGTTTTTCCGTAGGTGGAACACATCCACAGCCAAATGGATGGTGGAAATAGCCCTCTGTGGGGAAAACAAATACACAGCTTGGCTTTTTCTAATTGGTGCTTTGTGGCTTTCATTTCAGCTCTCTCTGATGCATTTCCATCCATGGGATCCTGTATTGACCAATTGTGAGAGAAGAGACTTACACAAACATGGCTAATGAGGAAATATTGATTGTGGCTTCAGTGACAGCTATTAATTAGAGACTGACTGTGGCCATATGCTGAGATGGGTGGGAAAAAAAGCTGCCTGTCTTTATCTGGATGATCTCCCTCCTACACACCAACGCACAGTGCCCTGTTGGAGAGCTTTTTCATTCAGCTCCTATCAGCCCTGAAGCTTCAGATAAACTGCATGCAAATAATTGAGGACATGCTGTACTTTTCTAAAGCCTTACCTGGTGTTGAACTACTGAGGCAGAGAGGAGATTAAAGCTGATCACGAGTAGCACATTACTGTTCTAACACTTGTTTTTTGCAGCAAACCCACCGTTCATCCATTATGTATGATTATAAAGCTTTTCCTCAGAGGCTGCTGTTTAATGGGCTGCTGTGCAGACGAGAGGAGGCTCTGATACAAAAGATGGAGAGGGCTTGAGGAAAACATTTTGTCAAATATTACTGACAGATTAGACAGCCATTGTAAATTATGCAGGTGAAGCGCGAGCCAGATGAAACGTCTGGGGAAGGACTGCCTTTTCCGCTCCTCCCTTCAGACTCTGATGGGAAAACTATAGTTTATAACACTATCTCCAATAAACCTGCTGACTCCTCTTCTCTGACAACATACATGCAACTTGATGTGTAACACTCAATGAATACTAAAACATATTCTGACCTCAGGCTACGAATTTCCCAAGAGATTTCTGGACCTGCTTAGCTGAATAATTTTGGACTAATGGGCAGAATTCATCAAAAAGGGCTGTTTGTGGAGCCTATTTTGCAGATTCTAGATAACCTCAATTATGGAGAAAATAACTCATTCTTTGTAGGTTTAAAAGTAGGAGGATCACACTGCTCAAACATCACACCCACACAATGTTAGTGTTTTTTATGGGCATTTTATGTGACAGACCAACACAAAGTAGTGCATAATTGTGAAGTGGAATAAAACAGATACATACTTTTCCCTCTGAGCCAATACTTCATAAAACCACCTTTCTGCCACAGCTGCAGGTCTTTATGGTAGGTCTCTACCAGCTTTGATTATAAACGGACTAAATGTTTTGCCCATTTTTATTTGCAAAATAGCTCAAGTACAGTCAGATTGGATGGACAAATCTCATGAATATGAACTCCCAAGTCTTGCCTGAGATTCTCCCTTGAATTTAGGCCTGGAGTTTGACTGGGCCATTCCAACACATGAATATGCTTTGATCTAAAAAATTCCATTGTAGATGAACCTCCACCCTAGTCTCAAGTCTTTTGCAGTCTCTAGGAGAGTTTCTTCTCGCGTTAACCTAAATATAGCTCCATTCATCTCCTCATTAACTCTGACCAACTTCGCTGTACCTTCTGAAAAAAAAGCATCCCCACAGCATGATGCTGCCACGACCATGTTTCACCATGAGTTGTGTGTTCAGGGTATTATGCAGTGTTAGTTTTCTTACCCGGCCTGTCACTATTGGTGGATAGCCATGTCTTCGTTGATCTGATGCTGTGCCATACTCTTTCCATTTTCAAATGATGGATTGAGCAGATATCTTTGAGATGCGCAAAGCTTAGAATATGGTTTTATAAGCTACCCCTGCTTTAAACCTGTAACCTGCCCGCTATATCGCTTGAGCTTCATGATAGTGCTTGTTCATTAATGTTCTCTATGAAATGTCTGAGGCCTCACAGCTGGATTGATGCTGATACAAAATGAAGCACACATGGACTCTGGTTATTAGTTGGATGACCTCTGATATCTGAATACAAAAATAAATTTTTTTTCACTTTTAAGACTTTTTGTAATACTGCAACATTCCTAGACGCTGTGTTTGAAGCATCTCCATATTGTGAGGAGAAGGTTAAATTACATGTTCTTAAAAACGTTTTTACAACATAATTTGAATAAAAATCTTTACAGGAGCAAAATTTCCTGTATCTTTAGGAGTCCGTTTTTTTTATTTTTAGTGGAAATAGTTCCCCTCAGAGGGTCCCTGAACCACACCTCCTAAGCTGTCACGGGAAGGCTGTGGTGGCCTAGAAAACGCAGCGATGCTTGGAGCTGTCCCTTGAGAGCGGCTCTCTCCTTCTTTTACTGCTCCTGACAGTTTTCGTCTCTAACATGTAAGTGCGCACAGATAGGAGGTGAGATAAAATACAAAAAACAAGTGGCTTCAGCTAAATGTCTTTAACAAGAAAAAAAGGCAAATTAGTTACTGTAGATTGAATAATAGGTATCATTTTCTGAGCTTTTACTTTAGATTTAAATACTGCATTAGAGTGGCTAAGATCTCCACATGTCGTTGAGATGATACCAAGCAGTTTAACACTGTTGGGTTCATCCTAATTTAACATGCATCACTGTGGCTTTCTGTGGATTAGTATGAAAATGTTCAGCCCAGTCTCAGCTTCAGCAATCTCCAGATCTGATTTACAGACTATTGATACCTCTGGTAAAGATGTGCAAAAAGCCTTAAAAGAAATTTGCCTTTTAACACAGTAGCATTATCTAATATTGAATAATAGTAATAATAAACATTTTTTGAGTTAATTAACTCAGAAGGAAAAAAGCTATATTGAGAGGTAATATTTTTTTTTGACAAAATCACCAGTGGACATGTTTTTAGTTCTCCAAAATAAATGCAATCCACGTCTTTAATTTATACTTTATGTTTTTAGGTTAACTATTAAAGCTATTCATGACTTTCTGTTTGTATTGGGGTTAAATAAGATGTAATATACATTCTCTTTTCTTGTATCCTCAAACCATTTAGCTGGACAGGGACCCATAGTTATCTTGTCATCACACCCAGTAAGCTGGATGGTAGGAAAGGTAAACAATCTCTAAAGCTCAGAGTTAGAAGAGATGAAACTAGGGGCATCTTCAGCTCAACAAGTCTTTATAACAACCACTAGACACTATCTATATGCCAACTCAATATTTGGGAGTAATGCCAAGAAAAGGCCTATTCTGTCATACAGTCACAAACTTAAACATGTGGAGTTTGCTGATCTCTACTTGAACCTTAACTGGAACAGGATGCTTGTTAACATTTTGGCAACAAACACTTCAGGTGGGTCTTGTATGAAACAAAGGATATGTTGAAAAGCACTTGAAGCCCGATGTTAAGTATGGTGGAGGATCTGTGATGCTGTGGGCCTACTCTTCTTCCAAAGGCTCTGAACCTTTTCAGAGTGTGTGGCATCAGAAACTTTTGCAAGTACCAAGGGATTTTACATAAAAACCTGATGTGCTTTACAACTAAGGTAAAAATGGATGTTCAGGGTCTTTCAGCAGGTACCACGATAAATTAAAATGCATGTAGACTGGGCTGGACTTCAGTAGTGGCAATGGCAATGAATTTACCAGGTAAATGGCCCAGACCCCCGAGATTTTATTGGCCCCAAAATAAGTTAAAATGTTTTGTTTTGGAAACTTATAAAACACCTTTAGGTATTTGAAAATAATTTTGTCATAACCTCACCTCTAAACTAACCCTTGACCTCAGACATGCAAGACGTAACAAAAGCAACCTTTAGCACACGCTTTATGACTTCATTGTTTTTGGTGTATTTAAGTGACTGGGCTTCATCAGCACATACAGAGCATGGTTATTATAATGTATTGGCTATTTTTTTGTATGGATGAAGATGTGTCTAAAAATGATCCTGTGTCCTTGCAACTTTTTGGAAAGGACAAATGCAAAAATTGTTTCTAAATCAAACATAAACAATATGTGACAACAGGCCTAATAACCTAGAAGTTGATCCATATTTAACTCCCTAAAAGTCTTGTTTGGGTAGGGCAACAAAACTGGATCAGTTCCCTCCAAAGCTAGCCGTAACTAAGGAAAACCTGTGGAATGGGCCACAGAGAAGAAAGCATTGAAGAGGACCCTCTGTCTGCCTCTGCATGCCCCAGCCTTGTGACATGTTAAAGAAGAATTAATAAGTAGAAAGTGTGCCATAGATGATTATGTTACAAACAGTTGTTTTTTTATTTTTTTAAATCATATTGTTCCCTAGTTAATAAATGTACTCAAACTAACGATTTAATTTTTCTGTAACATTCACAAGGGCTGCAGGATCATGCGGCTGCAATAAACTCTGCCTTTTTTAGACAGTATTGTGCATCTTTACCAGGGGTGGCAACAAATGTGTCTAAAGGACTGGTGTCCTGTACTGTGATTTTACAACTTTTGCTGCTGTGAGAGCAGCCTCGACTGAATGTGTGATGTACCAGCTGCACCGAGAGGTTGCCACAGCAACCGGGCTCAGGATGACGGCTGATTCCCGTCGAGCATCAAGTGACTTTATGAGTCATTCGGAGAAACCTTCAGATGATTCTGCAGATTTGCAGCCATTCACAATCAAAATGTGACGAGCAAACATGCCATGAATGTAACATTGATAAGTTGCATCGTTTCATCTTTCCATGTAACAGCAGACTGAGCGCACACACAGGTTTTCCTAGAATGAGCCGAATTAGAAGAGAGGGTTTTCCCGAGAGCTTACCTGGACGTACAGAGGCTTTCTGAGGACCCCCCATGGAAATGGACCTTTGGCCATGGCGAAGGCAGAGCATCTCACATCTGCTGCGGACTGAATCAGTTCGGCACCATTCCACATTTGCATCAGACGGGACCATGTGCGCTAACCGTGGAAAACATCCTGAGATAAACCATGATCGTTCCTGGATGTGAGCTGGAACGCAGCGAGGAAGAAAACTGAGCCGCGCCACCGACTGCCGCCGAGGCTCCCTCATATGGGGCCATGATCTCTGCTGGGGGGCGTTTTGGACCAATTACAGAGCGAGGACTACTACCTGTTATAAAGCTGTTAGGTTTTCTAGAAGAATACTGAGTTGTGGCTGTGGGCTTTTATTTTTCAGTCAGACATGTTATTCGTGTGATTATTTTTATTCATATGAAATGAAGAATCTTATATTATCTTGAAAGTAGGACATTTAAGTAGATGCATCCAATGGTTATTTTCTCATCTCAAACAATTTTATGAAAAAAAAGCCTACAACACAAAAATGTCAATGTCTCAATGATGTATCGTGTGCCCTTGAGCATCAGTTACAGCTTGACAATCACTACCATGCTGTTCACTAGATGCATTGCATCCCACCCTTCTTAAAGGCTGGCCCTTGGGCCACGCAGGTTCTGGGGTACAGAGTTACAAGCATCTAGACAATGACTCCACTGATCTTATAGGTTTTCTGTGGGATTCAGGTCTAGATAAAGTGCAGGCAACTCTATTGGAGGTACCTCAGTCTCCAGCAGCCGTTCCTTAATGATGTAACCTTGATAAGCTGGAGCATTGTTGTCCATGAAGATGAAATTAGGCCTGTGTTGTTCATGCAGGGACACCATGACTAGGTTAATGATGTTATTTAGGTAGTATGGTCTTGTCACTGTACCATTAACAAATTGTAGGACAGTTCTGTATTGCCTAGACACACTTGCCCACACTGTAACACCACCACCAAAGGCTCCTCTAATGACAACAGTGGCTGATGCATAGCGCTCTCCTCGACATCTCCAACATCGCTGGCGGCCGTCATATCAGCTCAACGTGAATCAAATTTAATCAGAGAACGACACTGAGGCCCTCTCTATCTGTGCTGCAACCTGATGACACTCTAAGCTCAGTGGCCACCACCTTCTGAGAACATCCTGTTTGAAGCCTCGAAATGCAGTACAAGTCAGAAATATACATATATATATAGTACATACATATACACCCCCAAATAAAGGCTTGACATCAGTCAGACTGATGTCAAGCCTTGATGTGGGTTATGATGATTTTCCGCTAACATCTAATTGAACAAAATGTTCTTTGATGCTTTTAGAATCTGAGACACTGGAGCAGGCAACAATTTTGCAAACAAAAAATGCAAGTTTGAAAAGGGTTTATGCTCCATGTCCTGTTCTTCCTGTGATTCCTTTGTAAGTGCTTCTTATTGCTTTAGTCTTTTGTTAACCCCAAACATGACTCTCATTTAGTGTTGAATGATCCAGTTGAGGTCTGAGCATTCTCAGAGTGAGAGTTTTAACTTGAGATGCTTAAATGGGTACAAGATTCTTTAAAAAAGAACTAGCTCTTTAATTTAGTGCTGAGTCGTCAGCTGTGGGTCAGACCCTAAAGCATCATTAGCCACATGTGGTGTATAAATATTTTCTCACAATACGGTATACACAACACATGGATACCAATGCCTCATTGAAAGGACACACGAATAAGCAATATTCTAAAATATATTTTTTTCTCGTGGTCTCCTCCTGACCCTGAGGCCCTGAGCTGTAAGCCATACTGCCCATATCAGACACAACAACTATCTCTCCTCCACATCTGATACACCTGACAACTGCAGTGACACTAGGTATTTCTGCAGATGCCAGGACTCTGACTTATACTGCAAGTTTGAAGTGTATAGAGTGAAAAGCAATGATGAGAGTACAGTTCCCTGTGGCACTCATGTGCTGCTGACCACTTGGTTAGACACGTTCTGATCCCACAAACTGTGGTCTGCTTGGCAGGTTTTCCTCTATGCAGATATTTAGGGAGGCTTCTGTCTTTGTCTTTTGGAGTTTCTGGCATAGAAAATTTGGTTGAACTGGATTAAATGCACTGGAGAAATAAAAGAATGTGATTCTCGCAGTGATGCCTGCTTTCTCAAGACGAAGTGGGTTTATTGAAGAAGGTGTATTATGATGTATTCAATTCCAGCACCATTAGATAGCCAAACTAAAGTGTGTGCCTAAAGGTGTTTGTCTGCTTACTCAGGTGGGCCAACAGGACTCTCTCTGTCAGGTCAACAGGGTTGTTGTTGTTGAGGACTGATTGATGAGCTTCTGTCAACACTGGATCAAGGACAAGATGTCTCCCACAACATTAGAACTTTCTCTTGTAAGGCTAAGACTGAAGAGTTCTATCTGAACTTGCAACCATCTGGTTCTGGTTCAGACACACCAACTACCTCTTCACTTGACTCCAGAGGTGAAGGAGTGAAGCAGAGGGCTAAAATAAAGTTAGCTGATCAGTTTATGCCAGAACAAAATCTGTGATAACTTTTTAGGCTAACAAAACTCTTTAGAATGAAGTAATTTTGTCATGGTACAACCACATATTTCAGTGTATTTTATTGCAATTTTATGTGATCGCCAACACAAAATGGTCCATAATTATTAAGTGGAAGGAAAATGACACACAATCTTTAAAAAAAGATTTTATTTTATCATTGTTTCATAACAATTAGTTATTGGGCGAGTTCATTTAGTTGACATCTTATAAATCAACAGATATTTGTACATTAAGACTGCATCCAAAGGCACTGAACCTGTAAAATGTATTATACAGTCCTTTAGCTAGTCAGCACTGTTATTATCATTTATTACAATGAACACCAGCTGTAATTCTCCACTTGCATTCCTTACAAGGTTATTATCAGTTTTGGAGTATACCAGAGCAGTTTGTTTTTACTAATTGGTAACAGCGGTTAATTAAAAAAGTGAAGGATTTCTACAGTACAACAGTGTTGAATTAGGATAGCTGCCTTGTTCATTCCTTATAGAGACAGCATCAAAAAGGAGTTATGTCATACAGAGCTGTGCGCAGGTGTTTTGTGTTTGTGGCTCTTCTCTCTTCCTCCTGCAGGGGGTGATGACAGGCGGGTCTCACAGCTGCAGCTCGTTGGAGCAATCAGGAGGAGCTGGATTCCAGAGTCAGAGGTCAGACTGTTCACTGTGTGGTAACCAGGCCTCTGTTACTCTCTTTCTTGGTGCCTTCTGTCCAGTGTAACCTGAGTTGTGTTCTCTCTTTCCAGGATTCTCTCCCAGTCATTGTCTGAGGATCCGACGAAGCAGGGTGAGGTATCACTCACCTGAAGCCTCCCTCCCTCGCTCCTCACTGTTGGTCTCCTTTCAGCTCCTCCAAGCCTCCTCCTGGAATTTAGTCCAAGCTGCCATTCGCCATCGATCACCTGCCTGTCCACCCTCTGCCTGCTCCGCTGGATGCGCTCTCATGGATCCACATCTGCCGCCTGCAGACACACACACCTGCCGGTCTCAGTCTCCGTGAGTTTGCTCATTCCTCCGTTCATCTTTAGTAGAATTGATTACTGCAACAGTGTCTTCACAGGTCGGCCTAAAACGTCAATCAGACAGCTGGAGTTGATCCAGAATGCTGCTGCCCGTGTCCTCACTAGAACTAAGAAAGTGGAGCACTAAAGTCCCTACACTGGCTCCCTGTAGCTCAGAGAATAGACTTTAAAATACTTCTGTTAGTCTATAAATCACTGAATGGCTTAGCACCAAAATACATCACAGACTTGCTGTCAGTGTATCAACCACCCAGACCTCTCAGGTCTTCTGGCTCAAATCTACTCTGCATACCCAGAACCAGAGCCAGAACCAAACATGAAGAAGCAGCGTTTAGTTCTTATGCTCCACTAATCTGGAATAAACTCCCAGAAAACTGTAAAAGTCCTGAAACCCTAAGTTGCTTCCAATCAAGACCAAAAAAACCTTTGACTGGGCCATCTAAACATTATTAGTTAAGTTTTCAGTCAAACTTTCCTTTCATTGTCTTATCAATCATTTAATGTTTCCTTTTTTTAAAAAAATCTTTATCTTTAAAAATCTCTTTATTGTGTGTTTAATTTTATGCCGCTGTAATGTACTTTTTCCTATTATGTCTCTTTTTCTTTTTTTCATGTACAGCACTTTGAATTGTCCTGCAACTGAAATGTGTTTATTTATATAAACTTGCCTGGCCTCCCGCACCTAACGGTAAGCTCTCAACTCTCTTCTCATCACATTCCACTGAACTCTACACTAATCTCTCTACCCTCAGACCGGAGTCCACAGAATCCCAGAAGAAGCAACTCTAGCTGTTTACGCATCAAAAATACGCCTTGTTTATACGCCTTGTTAAACTCCTGTGCCTATGTTTGTTGCTCGCATAGAGTCCGTTATGACAATTTAAACAAATCTGGTATCATTGTCAGGAAAACCACATTTGACAAGGAAGCAATTTGGAATCTGGAGAACATGTAAAGCATGCTATGAAGAAATGCTGTAATGCTGAGTACCCTGAAGCTGTGAGTGGGCAGATAAAAAAATGTTTCAGTAAGAGAACTAACAAACAGCAAGGTTTGGTGCAGAAGAAACTGAGAATGACATGGGCTATACTGTCTGATTTGATACTCAGCTGTGATTAGATTTAATCATCTAGTTAAATCTAATACTTTATAAAAAGATTTCCAACACCTGAGGTGCAATTCTGTCTGGAAAACATCTACAACATTTCTCCTCCTAAATTTGATTCATTGGGGAAAAAGATTTCTGTTTTACAGCCTTTTGTCATAATAGCAGAGAGTTTCCTGACCCACATGCAGAATCACTCAAAGACACCGATAAGTTCAAAAGTTTAATTATCTCAAAGAATAACTGTCTCTGGTCGTCGAGTCTTGGTTCTCAGGCTTGCGGTCTCCTGGTAGCAAAGATCTCGGGGGGTTCTTGGGCACAATCTGTGGGCCAGAGGTCCGGAGAGTCAGAAGGTGTAATCCCAGTAATTGTTGGAGAGCGGGCAGGCTGGAGGATTCGGTAGGAGCTTGCAGAGGCAGCCGTTAGATGAGGTCCTGAGTTTCTGTCCGAAGGTGAAGGTTGAGAATCCAGGGTTGTGATCCATACGACCTGAGAGCAGCAAAAACATGAGCTTGGTTAATTTAATGTTAGCACAGGAATTACGCTCCAGCCAAAGATTGGATACAGGTGTGCAGAGGCAGTCTGCACACTACGCCCATCAGCAAAGCCTCTCCGGGAAGACAGGAAGATCACACAGAGTAATACAAACAGATTGTGACACCATTTATGCTCAGTATCTCATTTAATAAAATATATGCTTGGATATGGATTGGGAACACTGAAAGTACTTATATTGCTGAAAAATTTCAGGTCCAGTTTTCGTCCTGTCAAAAGGGGCATCTGCAGTCAAGCCCAGAATTATTTTTAAGTTTAAAATACTGCAATTTTACCAACATGTTTCTTCTGACTGGAAGTAAAATTAACGTTTTGGACTGACCCAGCCAGAGTCCTGACTTGAAGCTGTTAAATAATCTGTGGAGGGATCTAAGTATTAAGGTGATGGCGAGGAGGCCTTCTATCATCAAAGACTTTGACTTCATCTCCATAGGAAAATCATCAAAAAGCAGCTCAGCAATTATTAGAAGGGTTTGAGTGCTATTTTTCATTGAGAAGGTTATAAATTATTTTGCACATTTTTTTATTAAATAAAAGCAGATAAATTGTTCTCTTAGACATACTAATTTTACATTGCTTATGTTTTGTGAGAAGCCTGTCTCGTTTCGTAGCAGAAACACACTTCTTGGAACTCTAAACATTTTTTGAAATGTAGCTTGAATTTATTGTGGGATATCTGTGATTCACATGGGGTCGAAACTGCAGTGAACTGTTAAGTTGCTGTGTACTTCAGCCACCACAAGGTTGGGGGGCTGAAGTACACAGCAGCCTGTTAGTAACAGACATCCATGCAGTGAGTGAACTGCCTGGGCTGAATTAGTTTATCCTCTAGAACATGTTGATTAATCTCCTTTTGTGATGTTTTATGGGAAAAAGCTCCATGCTGGTGCATTGTCACATGCAAATAATCAGTCCATTTAATGCCCTTACTGTATAAACCAGAACAATCTGGTATTACTGGCTTACTCAGCAAACAGCACACCTCTCCTCTCTGAATGACATGATTTGGGAATGTCCTCCAGATGGTGAAGTCCCTTGATGTATCTCTCTCAGAGAACTAGCTTATTTCCCGTACAGTGAAGTGCACTTACTGTGGAGCATTTCTGAAAATACACAGTGCAGGCTTAATACTGTATCACAGATGGTGTGATAGCATGGCTTTCATTGCATTTTATGTTGATGTGATGACTAATGTTTTCTCGATGCCTTTGTAGAGTTAAATACTATCAAGGACGACCCACTCATATTTCTGGTTTCCTACTGAGGAGCATTTTGCAGAGAAATGCCTGTAATAAACAGAATGATTTAGAGCACAGTCGGGTGAACAAACATGTCATTAGAAACTAAACTCTTTTCAATAGCAGAGGCAGTTTTCCGACTCAGTTTATATTTGGGAATAAATAACTTGTAAAGTGGTGAGCATGTGGATTTAGTGCACCACGTGCAGTTTGTTTGTAGGACAAATGACGTACATGTAGCTCCAGAGAAGAAATTCTGCAGCTGATGGCCACATAAACCGGATGCAGGCATTTAGTTGCAGGAACATTATACAATGTGCTCAGTCAGTGTTATACTTTTCTCTGGATATATTAAGATTTGGAAAAAAATACTGATAACAACATAATAATGGTTTTATATGGAATCTGTTAAGGTTTAAATTTCTGTTTTAGAAACTGAGACGCCTGGTTTAAAATCATGTCCAATTTGATTTATCCACCAAAACTGGCTGCAGTGCATGTCTTTTTAAATAAAGATCTGGCTTTGCTTAGGTCTTTTTTTTTCTGTCATAATTTTTTGCATGTGATCAGCCAGCAGGACGAAGGTGGCTATAGAGAAAAAGCAAGTCACACAGCAAAACAAAAAAGAAACCACAGATAGCCTGGGAGTAGACTGCGCTTCCACAGGGATGTGTGGCAAAGCAATAATAGCACAGGCGGAACGGAACTCCGAACAAGTCAGGTTCTGATCAACAGAATCAAAGGAGTAGTCTATGTCCCATTAGTAAATATGAATGAAGCATGGTTGGTAAGAAAAAGAAAATCTCTAATCAATGTCTGCAACTGAGGGCGAAGGCTTTATTACTTTCTAAAATTGCATTAAAAAACCCATTACCACAAAAATCCAAAACGTTTCTGATACACAACAAAATATGTAGTCAGACAAAAATAGTTCAGATCTTAATTTAACAGTGACTAGTGCAAAAGCAAATATTTTCTAAACATTCTTTAAAACATTTCCTCTCAACATTTAGAAAATAAAGCGAAATCTAAAATGTGACGGCAGCAGCATATTCATTAACAGTTTGAAACAGTCAAAATAAATCACAATTTGTAATTGAAAATGCAACAATATATTTGAAGATTCTACAATCTGATGTCCTCTGGTGTTGTGATTATGGGCTCAAAGCACTTAATTACAATTATTTGATTATCATTTACAATTGATAATTATTAACCAAAGCCACTCTAAATGTCGCTGTTTAATCAGCTGCTTCACCAATCGGTGGAGAACCTTTGACCTTAGATTGATACATAAATCACTCTTGCACGAAATTAATACAAATGATTCTCTTATATGTGTGTGTAAAAATTTTGTGAAACTTTGATAAAATGATAAAAGAAAATATATGCGCATTGAGTTTCTATGAAGATCAAACCAGCAGTTTTATGGACAAAATGTGCAATTTGGGTTAACTTGGAAAGAGAAGCCCTCCTGGTGTCTCAATTATCGGCGATCAGCTGTTGGACGGTGGGCTGCGCCCTTAGCCACTAGCAGCTGATTGCCCCAAATCTCGAATAAAGGGTCATAAAACTCTGAGGCGGGAACTCAGTGGAAAAACTCCAGTAATAAACCAGGGACAAAGGAGTGGACAGGCCACGAGGTCCAGATCGCAGCTGCTTTGAATGGAAACTTTTAAAAGTCCAACTTTAAACTCCTGGCTGATTTGGGATCAGCCGGACAAAAACATACACACGCTCCTTGCACAGCAAATCAAACACAGCTCAGCATGCAACAAGTTGATACCTTGGATTAACTACTGGTGATTCTAAATCACATTAAACTATGCCTCACCCTGCCCAGACCTCTAAGTGCACCTATCCAATTTAATATTAAAAAAACGAAATTACTTTGATGGTGATTTCTTCTCTCTCCGTTCTGCTCCTGCTTTTCTGGACAGTTATTCACAGCATCAGGCTTGAGATTATTCCTCCTCTCTGTTCGTTTGTGCAGGGCACTTCTGATTGCGTAATTGCACATGCAGAAGGCTGAGTTTGAAGTTGTTCTGTGAGCAGATGCTTTATATTTAGGGTTCAGACCTGAGGCAAAGACTACATTCTGCTTCGCCTTTAATCACCATGTTCTTTTTTTTTTGAGAGTATATGTTTGTCATAAACAGCAATAATATTCAAGCCTGAACGTAATATTAACAACATAAAAATTGTTGTTGTAGGAGTTGGCAATCTGTATGTTATAGCCTTGCTAATTTTAATACATACCGTCAAATCACTGTCCTGCCAAGAATTTAAATTGAACAATTAGGTACATAAAAATAAATTATTTTTCAATGATTTTACTGAATTCACTTGGTTTATTTTGCCAATATTTTAACAATATACAATGTGTTTGATTGTTTAAATAGTTTTTTGGTGACACAGAATTGTTTAGCACTGTATAAACCTCACCTGGCATATATTCACATTTAAACAATGTAACAGTTAGTCAAATCAATGTATCCCCCTCCCATAAATCTGCGTGTTTGGGTCATTATCTTATGTTTTGCATATTTATGAAGGCAAACACACGAAAAACTCTGCACCCGCTAATTTGTTGATTTTACAAATGCAGTCTGATTAGCACCTCGTTTGTGGATCAGCTTTGCGGACGCAAACTGGTTTGCGTGTGGTTTTGTACACGCAAACCTTTTGAAGATCAGGCCTTTTGTCTTACAAAGCAAACGTAGCTTGAGTCTCAACTTTTTTGTCAAACTCTCATAAAGAAATCTCGATCACTTAAGAGGTGCGTTTACAAATGCAAAATAGTAAATAGTTTTTAATTACCTAAACAGTATAATTTTGGGTGTGCAACACTATCAAAATGAATTTGATACACTGTAAAATCTAACATCTTGTTTCAATTTAAAAGGCTCTTTTTTTTAGATCCTCCTTGAACCGCCACATTAACGTGGTGGAATGGTTTGAGTGCTCGAATGATCCTAGAGGCTATGTTGTCAGGGGCTTAAATGCCTCTGGTCGGGACTCCCATGGCAAACAGGCTCTAGGTGATGGGTCAGACAAAGAGCGGTTCAAGACACCTTCATGAGGACCATAAAATCGAGGCACGTGATGTCGCCTGGTATGGCAGAGCCGGGGTCCCACCCTGGAGCCAGGCTTGGGGTTGGGACTCGTCTGACGCCACCAGGTGGAGACCTCAGTGGGCCGATCCCCGGATGCTTAGGCTGGCTCTAGGGACAAGGAATGTCACCTTGCTGGGGGGAAAGGAGGCTGAGCTTGTGTGGGAGGTCGAGAGATATCGACTAGAAATAGTCGGGCTCACCTCCATGCACAGTGGAGATGGCTCTGGAAACCATCTCCTCGAGAAGGGCATGACTCTCTTCTACTCTGGAGTGGCCCACGGGGAGAGACGGCGGGCTGGGGTGGGTTTGCTTGTTGCCCCCCAGCCCAGCCGTCTCGTGTTGGGGTTTACCCCAGTGGATGAGAGGGTCGCATCCCTGTGCCTTCGGGTTGGGGACAGGTCTCTGACTGTTGTTTCAGCCTACGGGCCGAGCGGTAGAGTGGAGTACCCGGCCTTCTTGGCATCTTGGCATGTAGAGGGTGCTGGATAGTGCCCCTCCTGGGGACTCCATTATTCTGCTGGGGGATTTCAACGCCCACGTGGAAAACGACAGTGACACCTGGAGAGGCGTGATCGGGAGGAATGGCCTCCCCGATCTGAATCCGAGGAGTGTTTCTTTATTGGACTTCTGTGCTAGTCACGGATTGTCCATAATGCATAGTGCAGTTGGCACCAGGACACCCTAGGCAGGAGGTCGATGATCGACTTTGTTGTCATGTCGCCAGACCTTCGGCCGCATCTTTTGGGCACTCGGGTGAAGAGAGGGGCTGAGCTGTCCATTGATCACCACCTGGTGGTGAGTTGGAACTGCTGGAATAGGAGAAAACCCGACAGACTTGGCAGCCCCAAGCGCATAGTGAGGGTCTGCTGGGAACATCTGGCAGAGCCCTCGGCCAGGGATGTATTCAACTCCCACCTCCGGGAGAGCTTTGACCAGATTTCGGGGGATGTTGGAAACATAGAGTCCGAGTGAACCATGTTCTCCGCGTTTATTGTTGTGGTGGACACCGGCAGTAAGGAATGCTGTCAAGCTGAAAAAGGAGTCCTATCGGCTGTGGTTGGCTTGTGGGACTCCTGAGGCGGCTGACGGGTATGGTGAGGCCGCGGCCCGGGCTGTGACAGAGGCAAAAACTCAGGCCTGGGAGGAGTTCGGTGAGGACATGGAGAAGGACTACCGGTTGGCCTCGAAGTGATTCTGGCAAACAGTCCGGCACCTCAGGAGAGGGAAACAGTGCTTTGCCAACACTGTTTACAGTGGGGGTGGGTAGCTGCTGACCTCGACTGGGGACATTATCGGGCGGTGGAAGGAGTACTTCAAGGATCTCCTCAATCCTGCCATCACGCATTCCCTGGTGGAAGCAGAGGCTGGGGACTCGGGGTTAGACTCTTTCATCACCCAGGCTGAAGTCACCGAGGTGGTTAAAAAGCTCTGCGGTGGCAGGGCTTCAAGGCTGGATGCTATCCACCCTGAGTACCTCAAGTGTCTAGATGTTGTAGGGCTGTCATGGTTGACCTGCCTTTTCAACAT
Organism: Crenichthys baileyi; assembly: GCA_036173005.1. NCBI lineage: Eukaryota > Metazoa > Chordata > Actinopteri > Cyprinodontiformes > Goodeidae > Crenichthys > Crenichthys baileyi. The sequence continues at coordinate 764,971 of JAHHUM010002620.1, forward strand.
CGTGGTTGGGGTCAGTGCCTCTGGACTGGCAGACTGGGGTGGTGGTCCCCCTTCATAAGAAGGGTGACCGGAGGGTGTGTTCCAACTACAGGGGGATCACACTCCTCAGCCTCCCTGGTAAGGCCTACGCCAGGGTATTGGAGAGGAGAGTGAGGCCGATAGTCGAACCTCGGCTTCAGGGGGAGCAGCGTGGTTTTCGTCCCGGCCGTGGAACACTGGACCAGGTCTATACCCTCTACAGGGTACTCGAGGCTTGATGGGAAAAGGGTGGCTTGTCCTCTTCAGGTTGGAGGGGAGTTCCTGCCTCAAATGGTGGAGTTCAAGTATCTCGGGGTCTTGTCGACGAGTGGGGGAAGAATGGAGTGGGAGATTGACAGACTGATTGGTGCGGCTGCCACAGTAATGGAGGTGCTGTGACGGTCTGTTGTGGTGAAGAGAGAGCTGAGCCGGAAAGCGAAGCTCTCGATTTACCGGTCCGTCTACATTCCTACCCTCACCTATGGCCATGAACTTTGAGTCATGACCGAAAGTACGAGATCCCGGATACAAGCGGTTGAAATGAGCTTCCTCCGTAGGGTGGCCAGGCACTCCCTTAGAGATAGGGTGAGGAGCTCAGCCATTCGGGAGGGGCTCGGAGTAGAGCCGCTGCTCCTCCACATCGAGAGGAGCCAGTTGAGGTGGCTCGGGCATCTATACCGGATGCCTCCTGGACGCCTTCCTCGGGAGGTGTTCCAGGCACGTCCCACCGGGAGGAGGCCCAGGGGACGGCCCAGGACACGCTGGAGGGACTATGTCTCTCGGCTGGCCTGGGAACGCCTTGGGCTCCTCCCGGAGGAGCTGGAGGAGGTGTCTGGGGAGAGGGACGTCTGGGTGTCTCTGCTGAGTCTGCTGCCCCCACGACCCAGTCCCGGATAAAGCGGAAGACGACGAGAACGAATATATGTCATTGCAATTGTACATTCCAACAAAATTTTACCCATCCCTTAGGATGCCACTGTGCAGCACCCGGGGAGCATTCTGGGGCCAAGGGTCTTGATCAGGGATCTGTGTGGCCTCTCCAGGAGGAAAACACCCTGCTCTCTAACCACTAGGCCAGCAGTCTTTTACAAAAAGTTACAGAAATGCATTTTTTCTTATTTAAACCTTCTTTTATTTTTAGTTTATTTGGATTTGCTAACCTGATCAAACATACTACAATTAGCAGCTTTACCACATATGGTTGTAATACAGAGATTGTTCAAATGAGAAAAAAGCAATAGTTTGACACAATAAACAGCTGAGCATTCACTTGCATTAGTATGTATTTTTATGGTGGAATTGTCTTATCCATCTAAAATCTACCCTATCAGATACCTTATGACTGGCTAGTTGAATTGTTCCCCTATGACTGATTCTGTCTGTTTCTCCATAAATGCTGTTTCTCAGGAAAGATACTGACTGATACCGACTTCACAGAACCCCATTTCAAAAACATCAAAATCTTTTCTTCAATCTGATTTACAGTACCTTAATACTCTTGATACTTTTTGAACTTTTTCAGTTTTTTTAAATTGCAGCAACAGGTGGAAAGAGTATGGCATGACTGCAAACCAAGAGACAACCTTTCACCTAAAATGACAGACCGTGTAAGTGGAGGTCAACAGCTCAGCCAGGAGAATCTGTCTTTAGGCCAATTGTGCACTTCACAAATAAGAACCTGGTGGAAGAGTGGGACAGAGAAAGCTATTTTTGAAAGAAAGTAAGTTCACAACAAGCCATGTAGTGGACACAGCAAGCATTGAGAGGAAGGTGCTCTGGTTATATGAGATCAGTGTTCTACTTTTAGCCTAGATGCAAAACACCATATGTATAAACAGATCATCCTGAATGCACCATCCTCATTGGGAAATATGGTGATGGCAGCATCACGCTGTGGGTGAGACTTTTCTATAGTAGGGCTAGGGAAACTCGGAACAGTTGATGTAAAGATAGATGGAGCTGAATATGGGCCAATCCTGAAAGAAAACCTGTTACAGGCTGTAAAAGCATCCCAGCTAGGGAGGAGGTCAACCTTCCAGTGGAACAACGGCCCTAAACATACAGCCTGATTATATGTTATAAGGAAAAATTTCAAGGTGTATGGATATCTTTACAAGACACTGTAACTAGTTTGAGTTAACCTTGTCTTATTATAACTGGTACTGGTATTTAGTATAATTTCAACAGGAAAATGTCAGACCTTAATATACATGACTTCCAACACATTGTGGTCTTAGTGGTCTGTATCTGGTACAGTTGTGTTGAAAATATGTGAGGCAATGTGAAGAGGAGGATAGCATTACAGTGACTAACTGTTTATCAGCTGAGATCCTGTATTCAGTATAAAAATGAACACAGATTGTTATCATAAAATGTAAACAACTAGGATCATTTCTCAGACTTTGTCTCATGGCAAGCAAGCCTCGGTCTCTCCAGTTTTTATTGCATGTAGCTGGCACCAAATGTTGCAATCTATAAGTGACCCCTGATTAGTTTTTTCTTGCTTACAAAGGGCCATGCGATGCTTCATCAGTTGTGTGTTCTTGTGTCATCAGTTTTTTCTTCTTCTCCAGTACATTGAGTTATTTTAAGCCATCCACTTTCCTCTTTGCAGCCTCTGACTGACTGAGAAAATGATCTGTTTCTTTAGGGCTATGCAACAACAGTCTTATGACTGGCTAATTGTAATGTTTTATACTAAGAGATACTGTGTTCAGATGACCTCTGGGCATGTGCTGAGGTTCTGCCTTATAAAAAGCTAAATACCACCAGCAGGACAGCTGAACTGCAAACAAACCAGTATTTAATGTGAAAGGGAGGACTGAGCTGTTCAGAGGTTTCAATTTCAGAGCACTGTTAGATGCTAAAACTCATCTTCCGGGTATCATCCTTCTGTCTGTAGATCAGGAAAGCTCTTACCTGGGCTTTTAGAAGTGGTTTGGTTTTAAAGTTGAGATTTTCAGTACTCGACATGAGTAAATTTCATGGTGACCTGACCCAGAGGGAGCAGGAGCTGCTGAGAATCCGCCGGGACAGCGACACCAAGGCTGCTGAACTTGCCAAGATGGAGAAGATGCTGCAGCAAACAAAGAACATGCTGGAGAAGAAGACAGATTTCAGTTCGGAAAGCAAGGGTTACCAGGAGAACATGGGTCTGTAATGCAAACTTCATATTTAAAATCTTATAATGCTTGGTGTTTCTGGTGTTACACTGTTATTTTTGTTGTCTGCTACAGTGGAGGACCTGGAGGAGAAGGTGCGCTCAACCAGGCGGTACAGGAGAAACTCCCTCCATCACACACAGATGCTAGAGAGCCAGATGAAAACGGTGAAAGGCGAGCTGGTGGGCACACTGGACCATCTCCAGGAGCTGAGGAATGTCCTGCGGCGTTCCCAGCAGAAAGCAGAGGAGCGCAAAGCAGCCATGGAGAAGCTGGCCGCGGGTCTTAGGTGAACGTCTTCTAGACTCAGCTTTTCACCATTTCTTGCTCCAACACCAATCAAATTATTCATCATCACGCAAGGCTGTGCAGAAAACCTGTCTACTTATACCCCATCTGTAAACTGATAAACTGAAGAAGATGAGACTTAAGCTGCTTTCACTGTTTTTCTCAATATGTGCAAATGATTTCATGATCCTAGACAGTAATCACTCCTGTATATTTCTATTAAATAAATAGAACAATGCGTGATAAACAAAAAGATATTAGTCACTTAATGTGTTGAATATCCATTGTTCTGCAATGTGATCTCCAAGATTTGTACTAAAGACAGGTTCTGTTGCCTGCTTTGTTCCCTGAAGACAAAGAAGGGTGTTGTGGCTGAGATGTGATCAGAACTCATTTAGTCCAGCCTGTTTCACACTGTGTCACATGCTGTGGAAAGATTTCTTTCAGAAACTCTGACTTCATCATGACATTGACTCTATATGAATGGTTTATCCTAATGATGGACTAATCAGTCCTGAAGTATTGCTTCTGCATGCTCATAACAAAAAGTGTTGTCCTCTAAGGGATTGTTATATTACCAGGTTTTTGCTTGTACATGTAGCTGGAAATATGAAGTGATGCAGATTTGTGATCTTTTTAGGAAAAAACAAGATGATGATATTGTGAAATAAAACAACTGAGATCCACCATGTCCACCATGTTGATTTATTATTTGAAATGAGCAAGCTGACAGCTGAAGAGAGGCAACCTGCTTTTTGAGAGAACATGAGGTTTGGTGATGGAGGCATGGTAGATGTTCACCGCTGATGTTCCCACAGAGGGCACCAGAGACCAGCCTGGGAGAGAAAAGCATAGGCACGCTCTCACTGCTCCTTTGTATGTGCCTGACTATAAAGAAACATGCGTGTTTAGAAAAATGTTTGTGTTTGCCGGGTTTCAGAGGAAAGCCTTTTTTTCCTTTAACATATTTAAGTGTGAATCTCGAGAACAACAACTGTCCAGTGACTTGCATCACATTTTGTCATGCTACAGCCACATAATGCCGTGCATCATAAAACAGTGAATAACTTTGACCTGAAAGGAAAATAATACTTGTATTTAACAAAACTATATATTTTTTAATTAAAATCTGGAAAAGAAATCCGTGGCATGAAATTTACACCTTCCCCCTGTGTCAATACTTTGCAGAACCAGCAAACCATGTTTGCATTCAGCCCCCCTAGTCAGATACCGAGAAATAAACTACACTGCACCCAGCTGCCTTCAGAAGTCACCTACTTAGCAAACACATTGTGCCTCTGTAAAACTGCTGCTGTGAAGGCTTCAGATATTTGTAACAAAACATAAGAGATCAAACAGCCTCATGAAGACAAAAGAACTCAGCAGGCAAATTAGAAAGGACATTTTATTGAGGTTAAAACCTAAACTGACTGGCTGGGTAAGGAGGACATTAATCAGTGACGCAGCCAAGAGACTCATGGGAACGTTGAAGGAGCAACAGAGATCCAAATTTACACAAAACTGACCATTATGGAAGAATGGTAAGAAAGAAGCTCTTTTTGAGAAAAAGCCATGAGAGGTCACATTTGCAGTTTTCCACAAGCTATTTAGGGGACAAACATATGGAGGAAGGTACCCTAGAGACATGACAAAAAATGGATCTTGCTGACGGAGTTGGGAAACTAGCACTGAACAACACCTGAACATGCTGTTCTAATGGTGAGACATGGTGATAGCAGCATCATGTTGAGGGGGGATGATTTTCTTCAGAAGAGACAGGGAAACTTGCTGGAATTCACTGGGGTTCACCTACAATTACACGGCACATTACCATGCCACTGCAGAGCTTGATGACATGCTGAAAGCTTTTCAATCAGCTGTGTTGGAGCAAAGACACAAACTAAAACTTGCAGAATAAAGGCCTTGAGGATGGGTTGTAAACATCTGGTTAATATCAAAACATATTCAGGTGTTATATTTGGCCAAAATCCTCAACTTAATTCTAAATCTGTGACAATAATAGAAAATTGATTTCGCATACGCCTCTCCTATCTGACTGTGCTTGAACTATTTTGCAAAGAAAAATGGAAAAAGGATTATTCTCTAGATAAGTAAAGATGGTAGAAATATACCCCAAAACACAGTCATTATTGCAATGAAAATGATGCACTATTTTATATTGGACTACCACATACAATCACACTAAAATATATTGAAGTCTTAAGTTGTAACGAGACCAAATGCAAAAAAAATTCCTATATTTTTTAAGAGGGTAAGTTGCAGCTTGGTATTCCTAATCAAATGTGCTGAAACAGTTTTCAGCAAGATTGAAAAATCTAGATTCTGGCAGGGTACTGCTCTGGGGCATTCAGCTTCGTTCTCACATAATGGCATGGATGAAGTAAATCAGCAGTGATCTTAAAAGGCAACTGTTGGTTGGTGATACCTTATGACAGTAAAACAAGAGACTGAACAAGTTTGACTGGGATGCTCAGAGAGTTTGCTTGAGGTTAAAACCTAAACTGACTGGAAAAAAATCCAATTTTTACTACTTTTGCAAATTTTGATCAACTTCTTGAATAATGTTGTTTGATGGATAGTGCAAAAGTGACAATATTTGACTGTTAATGCACAGTAGCCTGTTTTGAGAATTTTAAATACAACAAATCAGTATAAATAACTCAAGCATGATAGTGGTTGATTAATGATTTGGGCTTGTTTTGCTGCACGAGGCCTAGAACTTGTGCACCTCACAGATGTTGAGCTGACCATGAATGCCCTGTTTACAATTATTTTACAATCAAATATGAGGCGATCTGTCCAACTGCATACAGTTTATCTTTAACTGCATTAAGGCATTTATAGTGCTGTGGAAAAATACTTGAGCCCTACTGAATTTTTTTTTTGTTTGTTTTTTCATCCCACTTAAATGTTTCCAATCATTAAATACATTTTGACATCAGGAAAAGATAAACTGGTAAATACAAAAGGCAGTTATGAAATGATGATTTTGGTTAAAAAGGTAAAACAAGCCCTATATTGTGCCACCCCTGGCAACGACTCCCATGAAATGTTTGTTATAACTAGCAATGAGTCTTATGGATCACTGTGGAGGAATTTTGACCCATACTTCTACGCAGTATTGTTTTGATGAAGCCACACTGGAAGATTTTAGAGCATACTTCATGACCCATTCAGAGAAGGACTTGCTGGAGTTCTTTGGATCATTGTCCTGCTGCATGACCTGCACTAGAGCTTAAAATCACAAACTGATGGCTATGCATTCTCCTTCAGGATTTTCAGGTAGAGAGCAGAATTCATGGTTCCCTCAATTACCTCAAACCCTTCAGGTCCTGAAGCAGCACAAAAACATTTCAGCGTTTTGGCTGTCAGTATTGTTGTCTGTTCTTAAAACATCGTGTTAGTTTTACACCAGATGTAATGGGACACTTTATTCCAAAATGTTCCACTTTAGACTCATCAGTCCACAGAATATTTTGCCAAATATCTGAAATGCTTCAAATGTCTTTTGGCATTTCCCACTGATGCTGCTTTTGCCTTGTTTCTTCCTTGTTGTTGAATCATGATCTGCTTTTCTGACCTTCTGCAGGAGTCATTGATGAGCTCTTTGAGTAATTGTGTTTAGGAGGCCACCCCAGGGAAGGTTCACCACTGTTCCATGATTTCTCTGGATAATGGCTCTCACTGTGGCCAATAGAAGCCCCAAAATGGCTTCAAGGCTTTTCCAGAATGATAGATGTTTGTTCATTATCTGTACTTTAGGTCTGTTTGAGGTATGACACAAAAACAAAAACAGAAGAAATCTGTAATGGGGCAAATACTTTTTCATAGCAGTAGATCTTAAACAAAGTTGCAAATCAACATGTCATATGAAATAAAAATCCAGATGGTCCACTGGTCCATTCAAAGTTTAGACAACAGTCTATAAATGAAATATCGATGTGGGAGAATTGTGCAGAAACAAATCTTCACAAACCTCAATGAAAGAAGAGATGCAAAAAGAGAGAAAACGGGTTTGTTTGCTTGTGGACAAAATTCTTGAATGAGATTTTTGAGCGATGGCTCTTGGCAACCAAAGTACCAACTGCATGTGATGAACACATCCAGTATGAACTCACTAACACACATCACTCTTCTTCAGATGCCACATTTTTCTGTTTTTATTTGCGAGTTTTAAATCAGCACCCAATGTATGGTTGGGTAAGGACTGGCAAGACAACACCACTCGGTTTGATAAATGGTTGGAAAATTGTTTGTTCCCTGCTGCTAAATATACAATAAGTAAGGACAACAACATCATGAAAGATGTCCTTGTTTTGACAGCCAAAACCAGCAAACCCAAAAGCATCTTAACAATTAATTCAGTGCCACATTTGTCACTGTTATCACATAGACTTATGAAATCAGTTCAGAACTTTGCTGAATATTGTAAATAAATAAATTCATGAAGAAGAATTGTTGTAAAGTCTCTCGGTAGTTGTAATTTCACCAGCCGCATTAAAAACTTCCTAGAACGATCCATACGTTGCACTGTTACCTTTTTTTCAACTGGATCTTGGTAGCACTATAACCTTACAGCAAGGAGGTCCAGGGAATAAATTCTGGCCTGGTTTGAGTTTGCATGTTATTCCATTTCACAGGTGGGTTCTTTCTGACATCCTCCTATTCCCAGTTTAAACTTAGGGTTTCTAAATTGTCCTGAGGCGTTGGTATGTGGGTGCATGGTTGGTTGCCTCATGGCTGCCGAACAGTCCAGGGTATACCTGCCTCTTGCCCATTGGCCTTTGGAGATCAGGACCTGTGAGCCTGTAGGCTTAAGGGTGTAGGCTTAAGGGACTAGAAAATGGATGGGGGTTTTGGTTCTTATTATATAGAAAGAGATTTTTCCAGAGTTATGACGCACACATTTTTCTCTCACATCATTGTGGAATAATGGCTGCAAACTCTTCTTTATGCAGCACAGCTTCATTGTCAGCCGGATCCCCTTTTGACCAGGCTTTAGCTATCAGGTGGCCTCACATCTGACTGTAGAATTCATTAATATACATAGGATCATAGTTGACTCAAAGACTACATGGCACACAGGTCTCGCGATCCCAAACAACTTTTACCAACATGCTTGACATGAGGTGTTTATGCTGATATGCTGTGTTTGTTTTTTGTCAAATAAGGAGCATTGTGGACGAATAAGTCCACCCCAAAGTTCTAAGTCCTGCTTTCATATTCTTTTTAAGGAAGAGAAGATTTATAACGGCAACTTTTCCAAACAACTCATTGAGTCTTCCTCTAACTTTATGATAATTTACTTTAATGTTTAAAATGCTAACTGAGGCCATGGGTTTTTGCTATGTCTCTGTGCACGTGCCATAAAATGCAACCCTTTACAGATAGATGAGTACAAATAGCATATTTAAGGTCATTGCTGATGTGTTTTCTTCTCGGCAATGTGATAACACACATCTCTATGCTCCAGACTATCAAGCTGCCAAAAATCCTGCTTTTGAAGAGGAACTCACACTGATGTTTATCAGTTAATCAAACGCATTTGCTTAGCAATAACTGGTTGCTACTTCTCTTTTTAAAAGAAATGAAAGCATAAAAAAATTAATATTTAAACGCTAATGACAGTGTATAATGTGGGCAAGGTGCAACAGCCTGGAAGGAGTTTTCTCTCCAAGTTTTATTTCTGGTCCTTGGTTCCACTAGCAAATCAGGGCTTGAATTGGAGTATGTGGCTTTAATGATTCAGTAATATTAAAAGGAGCTTGACCATGCAGGACCCTGAAGGTTTATGTCAGGATTTTAAAAATAATTCTAAAAGGAACAGATAACCTATACAATGGCATTAAAACAAATTGTTTAACCAGTTTGTAATTCCTTTAAAGCATTCAAGTTATCCAAACAGTTGATTTTTTGAAGGAGCAGTACAGCTGAATGTCATCTGCATAAAAGTGATAAGGGATATTATGAAATATATTTATGATCAGTATAATATAGTGTATATAAAGAAGTGAGCCCAAAACAGAATCTTGGGGTACGCCACATATTAGATCAGTAGAATCTGACATGATGTGGTTTATATGGACATTAAAGGTTCTGTTTGAAAGGTAAGCAGTACCAGAAATCCCCACCAAACAATGAAGTCTAGTTTATTATAACGATGTGGTTGACCATGTCAAAGGTTGCTAAAAGATCTAACAAGACTAAAACAGTTTCTCTTACACTTGAAGCAAAGTGGCTTCTGTTTATTGCATTTTGAAGAATTTGATGTTAATAAATGCTTTTTTCTCAGACTAAAGAATATGTGCTCACCATAAAATATAATTCCAATTCATATTTAGATGGCTTGCACCAGCTTACCCTCTGTAGTTGGTTCTCTTTATCTCAGTGGAACTTAACTTTCTTCTGCTTAAGGACTAATTAACATGTGACTTTAATGGATGGGAATCCCGTTTCCTTTGGCCAGTTTCCTGTCATTCGCTCACAGTGACTCATGCTGGTGACCCTTTGTTATTGACCCTTAGATATTCCTTTCAGTTTCCTGCCTTTATGTTTCATGGCTTCTTTTCTCTTCCCAGCCCTCCTGTTTGTTTGCCCTGGCTGACAGAGGACATCTGTTTTTAATGGCCTTCTGTGGAGTTATCCTTGCCATTGTTTCAAGCACAAGTTCTCTTATTTGTGCCATGTTTCTCTTTCTGTCAGGCAGGTGCAACAGCAAAACTCATACACTATTTATACATATTTAAATTATTGGTTACAATGCCTTGCTAATGCATGCATACCTGTTGAACATATTCACAACTTGTCATGTTATAGCCTCAATTCAATGTATCTGAATTGCATTTGATGCACCAACAAAAAGTAGTGCATAATTCTTAAGTGGCAAGAAAAAGAAACATGTTTTTTACATTTTGTAGAAGTAAAAATCTGAAAAGTGTGGCAGGAATTAGTGTTCAGAGTTGAGACTTTGTAGAACCACCTGTAGCTGGAATTACATCTACAAGCACATGTTTAGTCAAAAATGTATGCCAGGTAGACACACTCTGTCAGACTGGATTCAAAGCATCTATGAACATAACAAATTCTTAAATTAATTAGGTATAAACTTTAACTAGGCTATTGTATTACATGAATATTATTTGATCTAAGCCATTTCATTGTGGTTCTGGCTGTATCTTTAGTGCTTTTGTCCTAGAAGTTGAACCTCTGACCAAAGTCAAGTGTTTCACAACAAGTGTTTCACAACAAGTGTTTTGTGTTTTGCTATATAAAGTTTCCCGTAAACTTCGAACCACCTCCCTGTCCCTGCTAAGGAAAACATCCCCACAGCATGATGCTACCACTACCATGTTTGACTGTAGGGATAGTGTTCTTTGGGTGAGCTTGCACTAGACTTTATATAGAGTTATCAGAGTACAGGGGGCTGTATGCAAACCACATTTTGTAGATATTATTTGTCTTCTGCTTAATCCGGGACCAGGTCGCGGGGGCAGCAGACTCAGTTTAGACGCCCAGACGTCCCTCTCCCCAGACACCTCCTCCAGCTCCTCCAGTGGGAGCCCAAGGCCAGCCAAGAGACATAGTCCCTCCAGTGTATCCTGGGCCGTCCCCTGGGCCTCCTGCCGGTGGGACCTGCCTGGAACACCTCCTGAGGAAGGCGTCCAGGAGGCTTCCAGTATAGATGGCAGAGCCACCTCAACTGGCTCCTCTCGATGTGGAGGAGCAGCGGCTCTACTCCGAGCCCCTCCCGGATGGCCGAGCTCCTCACCCTATCTCTAAGGGAGTGCCCGGCCACCCTACGGAGTTCTTGGCCATAGGTGAGTAAGGAATGTAGACCGACCGGTAAATCGAGAGCTTCGCTTTCCGGCTCAGCTCTCTCTTCACCACAACGGACCGGCATAACGCCCCCATTACTGCGGCAGCCGCACCGATTCGTCTGTCGATCTCCCGCTCCATTCTTCCCTCACTCCGAGATACCTGAAGAGGACAAGCCACCCTTTTCGTGTCGAGAACCATGGCCTCGGACTTGGAGGAGCTGATTCTTCATCCCAGCCGCTTCACACGCGGCTGCGAACCGCCCCAGCGCATGCTGTAGGTGTTGGCTAGAGGGGACCATCAGGACCACGTCATCTGCAAAAAGAAGAGACGAAATCCACTGGTCCCCAAACCAGACCCCCTCCGGCCCTTGGCTGGGCCTAGAAATCCTGTCCATAAAAGTTATGAACAGGACCGGTGACAAAGGGCAGCCCTGCCGGAGTCCAATATGCACCGGGAACAGGTCCGACTTAGGGCCGGCAATGCGGTCCAAACTCCTGCTCCGCTTGTACAGAGACCGGATGGCCCTTAACAAAGGGCCCCTGATTCCATACTCCTGGGGCACCCTCACAGAGCACCACGAGGGACACAGTCGAATGCCTTCTCCAGGTCCACAAAACACATGTGGACTGGTTGGGCAAACTCCCATGAAGCCTCGAGTACCCTGTAGAGGGTATAGACCTGGTCCAGTGTTCCACGGCCGGGACGAAAACCACACTGCTCCCCCTGAAGCCAAGGTAAACCCCAACACGAGACGGCTGAGCTGGGGGGCAACAAGCAAACCCACCCCAGCCCACCGCCTTTCCCTGTGGGCCACTCCAGAGCTTTGCGTGGAGGTGAGCCCGACTATTTCTAGTCGATATCTCTCGACCTCCCGCACAACCTCAGGCTCCTTCCCCCCCAATGAGGTGACATTCCACGTCCCTAGAGCCAGCCTAAGCATCCGTGGATCGGGCCGCTGAGGTCTCCACCTTCGTCTGCCGCCCAGTCCTCTTTGCACCGGTCCCTCACGGTTCCCCCTACAGGTGGTGGGCCCACTGGGGGATGGCCTCGCGTCTGTCCTTCGGGCTTGGCCTGGCCAGGTCCCGCGAGGAGCAACCCAGCCACAAGGCGCTCTACCACGGGTCCCGACCCATGGCCTGGCTCCAGGGTGGGACCCCAGCTCCGCCATACCGGGCGACGTCACGTGCCTCGTTTGTATGGTCCTCATGAGGGTGTCTTGCGGGTGTCTTTATTTGTAAAAACGTGTAAAAACTAGACATTCTTTTCTTTCACTTCACAATTATTCATTACGTTTTCTTTGTCTATCAGAAAAACATCCCAAAAAAAACAAAATGAAAGTTTAAACTGCTGCAAACTGTAACAAGGTTAGGGGTAGGAATGTTTTTGCAAGGCATTCTACTTTATTTACAGTATTAAGAAATGAAAGTAGTTTGTGGTAATCCCTTCAACAAACAAAGAAAAGCAAAGAAAAAATGACAACATTAGCATTCTGTATGTGGATTAAGTGTTTTTGAAGGCATATGTTCCACTTCTGAACATCTATAGCAACGCATAAAATATTTATCTCTAATTTACAGTGACTGATGAACCATCTGGGTTAGGAAACATAAAGCAATATCAAATGCTTTGTAACAACTGAACTTGTGAGGCTTTTTAAAACCTGTAATGGTTTGCAGACACCAACACAGACGTGAGCACTGCTGATATTCTAGAAGTACAACCATGGAGAAGATGATGAAATCTTCCTGATTGGGCAGTACTTCACATTCACCAATAGTCCATACCTCAGTATAACTCTTTTCCTTTAAATTTGTTAAGCAATCAAGAATGCATTCAGAAATGCATCTACAATTTTATGACATTGCTTGAGACAAATGTCCACATGCAGTCTTGATCCTGACCTGCTGATGAGCTGTGTTCTTGATGTGAACTCAGAAGAAACTCAAATCCTCTTCCCCTACAGCATTATGCCGTATCCACATCAGGTTATTGTTCTCCCTCCGTGTATCCACTCAAAAATCCCTTGTACATCTAAGGTAAACCTTGTAAAATGAAAGGCAGGGTGTTAGAGGAGGGGTTAGGGGGATTGTTGATGATCCAAGAATATTGCCTTGCAAAATTCATCTAAGCATTTTAGAGAAGAAAACTTGCCATCTTGTTTTATTTCTTTTTCAAATCTGTTTGAGTCTGTAGTTCAGTGACTGCCCTTTGACTTTGGTTGTGTCTTCAGTGAAAGCTGATGACAAAGAGTGAAAAAAAGAGAAAAAGAGTGAAATGTTTTTATAGAAATTCTCATTCTTTCAACCCTTCTCTACTACTTGGATTATTGTTATTTTTTTAAGTATGTTTTTTTTAAAGTTTAGAAGGGGTAGTAATTATTTTTCTCAGACCTTTTATTTTGGTTCAGATTTTGTTTATTTATTAAACAGGCATGGAGGAATATTTCTACACCTGAGGTTAGATTTAAATACCAAAGAACTGATGGCATTTTTTACTTTTCTCACCATGATTGTACTTATGGTTTACTGTTGCCTTTTGTTTCAAATCAATCTTAGTTTAACGGGGATTCATAAGTGTAGTCTCCTCAAAATTTCTGTAAAAGCAAAAAAATTTGTATTTAGTGATCTATACATCTGCAGTTTTTAGAAGATTAGTCAGGGGAGGGATCCTCATCAGTGATGTGAGTTTACTGATGGTCTTTGTGGTGCATATGGCCTTGCATTGTGTTCCTAAAGGTACTAAAAAAACTATGACCAATTTGTTGTTCACTTCAAACTGCTTTTAAATTGTCTTTTCAGTAGGACGTTGTAGCATCTAGAACATTTCAGATATTTCATTGTTTTACACTTGTCACTAATCAACATTTCAAGTATCTGAAAAGTTAACAAGGATAGAACTAATTACATCTACTCAAAAGACATCTACAGTATTTTGAGCAGATATTAATAGAAGCATGTTTGCTTTCTAGGATGAACATTATAGGTATATAAAACATATTTATTTTTCAGGAGAAACTGAATTAAAGAGCATTTGTCATAATAATTGATTGATTAATAATAATTATGCTGTAGGTATGGCGGGAGGCGGGGTACACCCAGGACAGGTTGCCAATCCATTACAGGGCAATGAAAAAATGTTTTGAACAGATATCAAAAAATGCCTTTGCATATATTTGTTATTAAATTGCTGCATGTAAGAATTTCAGCAAATAATGCCTGTAATTGCTTTTTCAGTTATTATAGAAATATTTGCTATTTCTAATAACTTTTTACAAATTACATCTACAGTATTTTGGGATATGGCAAATTACTGTATTTTGGAGATATCTCAATAAGGATTGTATATATATGAAATGTGAATTTGGTATCAGCTTTATTCAAAAAACTACATTAAACAATTCATTTGGGTTCTATTTTTTCTCTAAAAATTTGTATTTTATTACATTATGCAGAAAAATCGTCATGAAAATGTTCAAGTGTAATAACAACTCTTATAGGTTTATAAAGTTTAATCTGAAACTTTGTACTTCATTGTCTTCCGCTTTATTCGGGACCGGGTTTTCGGGGTCAGCAGACTAAGTAAAGACACCCAAGCTCCTTCTCCTCCAGGTCCTCCCGGGGGAGCCCAAGGCCTTCCCAGGCCAGCTGAGAGACATAGTCCCAGTGGGACTTGCCTGGAACACCTTTTGGAGAGAGGCGTCCAGGAGGCAACCAAAACAGATGCCCAAGCCACCTCAACTGACTAATCTCGATGTGGATGAGCAGTGGCTCTATTCCAAAGTCCTCCTGAATGGCTGAGCTCCTCACCCTATCTCTCTAAGGGAGTGTCACGCTGCGGAGGAAGCTTATTTCAGCTGCTTGTATCTGGGATCTTGTTCTTTCCGTCATGACGCAAAGTTCATGGCCATAGGTGAGGGTAGGAATGAAGACCAACCGGTAAATGAACCGACACAGCGTCCTCATTACTGCGGGTCCGATCGATCTGTTGATCTTGGACTTGGATCTTGGACTTTGAGGAGCTGATCCTCATCCCAGCTGCTCCACACTCGGCTGCAGTGCATTATCTAGGTCTTGGCTAGGGGGGGTCAGCAGGACCCCTTCATCTGCAGAAAAAATAGACAAAATCCAGTGGTCCCCAAACCAGACCCCCTCCGAATCTTGGCTGACCTAGAAATCCTGTCCATGAAAGTTATGAACAGGATTGGTGACAAAGGGCAGTCCAACGTACACTGGAAACAGGTCCGACTTAGTGCCGGCAAGGCGGACCGAACTCCTTATTGTGAAGGTGGACGTGTCAGCCACGATAGCCCCACAACATCCAGAGACTTGAGGGTGGACCTCATCCGACCTCCACCAGACGTTCCTAGCAGACCTTCATTATACGCTTGAGCCTCCTAAGTCTGTCTGACTTCCTCCTTTTGACATGAGTGTCCAAGACATGCGGTCGAAGGTCTGAAGACATGACTACAAAGTTGGTCATCAACCTCCTGCCTAGGGTGTCCTGGTGCCAAGTGCACTGATGAGCACCCTTATGCTTGAACATGGTGTTCATCATGGACAATCTTTGACTGGCATAGAAGTCCAATAACGAAACACCACTCAGATTCAGTTCAGATTGGGGAGGTTATTCCTCCCAATCACACCCCTCCAGGTGTCACTGTCGTTTTCCACATGTGCGTTGAAGTCCCACAACCAAATGATGGAGTCCCTGAGAGGGGCACTATCCAGCATTCCCAACAGGGACACGAAGAAGGCCGGGTACTCCACACCACTACTCAGCCTGTAGGCCGATACAACAGTCAGACCCTTTTTCTGACCCGAAGGCAGAGGGATGCAACCCTCTTTTCCACTGGGGTAAACCACAACATGAGACAGTTGAGCTGGGGGGCCACAAGTAGACCCACCCTAGCATGCTGTCTCTCCCCGCGGGCCACTCCAGAGTAGAAGACAGTTCAACCTCTGTCGAGGAGCTGGTTTCCAGAGCCCTGCTGTGCGTGGAGGCGAGCCTGACTATTTCTAGCCGATATCTCTCAACCTCCTGCACGAGCTCAGGCTTCTTCCCCCCCAGCAAGGTGACATTCCACGTCCCTAGAGCCAGTTTTAGCATCTGGAAATCTGTTCATCGAGGACTCCACCTTCGTCCGTTGCCCGATCCTCTTTGCACCAGTCCCTCATGGTTCCCCCCTGCACTGAGGGATGGCCTCGCGTCTCTCATTTGGGCTTGGCCTGGCCTATTCCCCTGAGGGTTAACCTGGCCAGGTTCTCGCCAATGAGTCCCAACCCCAGGCCTGGCTCCAGGGTGGGACCCCGGCTTTGCCATGCTGGGCGACATGACTTGCCCGTTTTAATAGTCCTCATGAAGACATCTGAACCGCTCTTTGTTTGACCTATCACCCAGTATCTGTTTGCCATGGAAGACTCTACCAGGGGCATTTAAGCCCAGGACAACATAGCCTCTTGGATATTTGGAGCACTGAAACCCCTCCACCACGTTAAGGTGGCGGTTCAGGAGTGGCTTTGTATTACCTTGTAAAACTTTGCATTACACCCTATTTCCAATTATTTTGGTTCTGATCCCTATTGGGGCCAGTTCATTCTTATGAAATAGGACATCGTGGTAACAGTCACCTCATCATATGAGCCTACAGTAGACTATGAGTAGGTAATAGAGGTTTACCTTTGTCCATCAATTCTCAGTGCAGGCAAAAAACATCACGCTGGAAGGTACGAACTGATGAATGGTCGGAACGAAATGGCTGCAGTAGACAGCTCCATTTTGTACCCAAATACCCAACATTTGTCCGCATTGTAATTTCAAGCTATGTTGGAGATAGACATGTTTTAAAATGCATCTTTTGCATATTTAAAAGCACCAATAAAAGTAAACAATTTCCTAAGAGTATTGGATATTTTAACTGGGCCATTTTGTGATGGAGCCTCAGGCAATTGTCTACCTTTGACAGACAGTTAACTGCACCTAGGGTAAGATGTTATTATGCTGGATTCCTACAGCTAAGAAGGGTGACTCACACTAGTCTTGATGAGGTCTTGGTGAGAAGCAGACATTGTGATAAGTACAAATAATTAAACTGACACATACATTAGCATCAGTCCTGATCTGCCACCAGCTGCAAAGCTCCTTCACATGAACTGAGCTGCTGCAGCAGGAAATTAAAACTGAGAGGCACTTGAGGGCAATTTTGACTAGATCCATGCCTCTTTTTTAGCTCTCATGTTCAATCTTAAGTGATATACAGTGATATAACAAAGAATCCCTGTTATATCACTGTGGCACATGCTTTATCAAAATGCTGCTATGGGCGGTCTGTATCTTTGTGTGAAACTCCATGGGCCCTTTGGTCATGATAGCAGCCTGTATGTCCAAGAGTTATGCAACTTAGAATTCAGGGAGGTTTTTGCCCTCACAAGTTAGAACAGGACTGTGTGTGGCCGTCTTTACGCTCAATCGTTGTTTTAGCATTGTTTGGTCTTGTGGGTACGAGCTGGTATGTCTGAGTCAGGGACAGAGATATGTGTATTCTGCACATGAGGCAGAATGTGCTGATGCAGCTCTGACAGTGGGAGTTGATGGAGCAGCCCTGATCTGAGGCGACTGCCGGAGCTCAGAGGAGAGATTTGTGCATTAGCTGATCTACAATCTTATTCGGCTGGCAGGCCACAGCCACACGATCTCTAAAGCGCGGCCTAAAACAGCAAATATGCAATTGCCAAATCCACTGTGGAAACAGGAATAAGGGGCGTTTATCATGACTTCCAAGGGATGGCCAGCTCTTCTGGTTATTAGAGATCTACTGCAAGAGCTCAGGAAACACATGAGTCAACATTCTATATTTATATCTGTTTTTCCACTTTAGAGAAATTATGAGTCATTCTTGTTTTGAATTTGTATTAGACATACTCATAAAATGGCTACCTAGACCACTTTAACTGTGTCTGGTTTTGGATTCATTTGGAAATAACATTGCTTCTTAAATGTACCTTCATCTCTGCTTCTCCAGTATGAACTGTATGACGCAGATATAGGAAACACTGCAGAGGCTTAGCAGAATTACATCGACCGCCCTATAAAGCGTCTGCACAGACAGACAAAATGCATTATGCTCTAAAGGGAAGAAGCGCTCAGACCAACAGCTTTTTTGCTAAAAAGGAACCAAAACAAAAAAAACAGTTGGGATGAAAACTGTCTACCTGTACCAGAATATGCTTTATAACTGAAAAGTGATGTAAGTGATTCATTAACGGTTATGGCGACATGAAAAGTCTGAGGCTGGCAATTTTACTTCCTGTTTTTTTTACTGTTTGGTAGTTAAAAAATCTCTAACACAGTGAGATCCATTTTCATGTTTAGATGTAAACACAGCAAAGCAAGCTGCAGCACAAATAAATGTCAGCTCCAATGAGAGAAAATAGCAGGTAAAACAGAATTCCTCGAATAGAAGGGCTCTGACTGAAATTACATTTTAACTAAAAAATATAAAAACACTTATGGGCAATATGTATGATCTTTTGTTGCAGTAAAACAATCTCATACTTAATGTATTTTTGTATAAATCTAAGCTTTAAATTGAGTACAGTAGAACTGAGTTATTTAAAATCTCAAGGATTTATTCTTTAGCAATCCATGAAAATATCTACTCACATCAATAATTAGGACATGTAAAACAGCTGGATCAATGAAAGTCTAAGTTTATCTTGCTAATCCACATGATGATAAGAAAAGTAAATATCATTTTCAACGACCAGTAGATGCCACATCACAACTGACTGTTATTTTAATCATTGGAATTCTATAATAATAATAATAACATTTTGTAATGATACTGCATAAAAGATTGATTTGTTTTTTTACACATCATTACTAGGAGTGCCAATAAGTGTGTAGGGGCCTGTATGCATTCTGAAGTTCCACATCTGTAATTCGGGGAAATGATATGTTAATGTGTTATGCTTTTAGATTTTCTGTTTTAATGTTTGTATGTACATCAAGGTAGTTTTAACAAGCAATTACACACAAAATCCTTCAAATAACTCACGTGTTAGTTTGAAATTAGCAGCTATGACCACTTTGTTAGCTGTTTGTAAAATAGCAACAAATAGGCAAAAGTTGCCAACCAGCAGTTCCTATATTCCTCAAAATACAGACTATTGAACATTTTGGTAAATTTAATTGAACAGTCCTTTAAAGACTATTTCACACAACTGGATACACATAAATACACATAAAAAAGCTAAACTATTTCATGTGTTATACAGCAACAGATTATTGACTGTGTTTTGATAATTTTATTATTTGCACTGAGACTGGGCTAAAAACTCATTTCAGGCAGCTGCCTAGCAGCTCTGAAGCTGCAGGAGCTAGTGAGGATAAAGGCTCAAAATCATTTAAGCCATGTGAGTTTCAGATTCTTTTATTAAGACAGATGCCCTTTAATGGGGATTCTGAGATAAGCCTTTACATTTTTTTCAAGACTTAAAATAGAAGAACTTTAAACTAAACACTTCAGTATTTTAGCAGATCGTTTTGAAATGGTACATTTCTCTTTCTGGTGGACTTTACACATAAAATGTGTGCTGGGGTAAAATGTGCATGTGTATAGCAGGGTTAAAAACTGGTTTCTCATTTCAATTTCACTTCCTGTTTTTATGTGCATGTTCAAATATAAATGATCTGTGCCAAATTAAAAGTGACACATTTTCTCTCCCCAGGATTGAAGTCTAAGTCATGTAAATATGGGAATCAAGAGGTGCATATGCTGTATGTGCTGGGGAATCTTTCCAGCAAGTTGAGAGATGTAAGTGCTTCTGCAGGCTGGGCCAGGCCAGGATGTGGCTAAACACGCCTCTCCGTCTGAGGGCGGATATTTCTTCTGCTTATATAGCCCACGGCAGCTCCAACAGACAGCACGGAAGAAAAGCAGCAGTGCAGCTTGTCCACAACCAGAATCTGACTTCTCTCCTCAACCAGGTAATGAACATGTCTTTTCTATAAATCTTCTGTTGTTTTACTGTCTTGTTTCTACATTGCCTTTATGCAACAGAAAAAAGTTCCTGCAAGGCTGATCATGCTCCTGCATGACTCCTATCTGCATTATGCATCTACTAAAACAAACTAAAATGTATAACAATTTGCATCCAACTAAAATAAAAAATTAATAAGTAATGCACATTTTGACCTGGTATTGCTAAAATACATTTTCTTGCATGATGGTAAATAGACTTTATGCAGGGTGCTTGGGTGTGGAATGGTCGTTGGTTTGCCTTTTCCCACTTGGGCATAATTATAACTCAAACAATTGGCTAGATGCACTTTTTCAGTGCCAAGGGGAGTGGCTCTTGATTTTTAAAACCACCAACAGCACTTTACAGTGTTGTTTATTAGAAGGCTGGCCGGACACACCCTGGTGCAATTAACACATTCACTTTAAGAGCAACGCAGTTTAATAAATGCAGGTGCCTGTATGACAGGTTCGGTAACACAGGCTGGACTAGGTTTTCTTGGAACCCAGTCAGATTTTAGTGGAAATTAAACAAAGCAAGGTAATGTCCTCATCATGATGTGGTTTAATTTTTGCGTTTACAGTAGATGCTTTGATCCTAACAGTTAGTGGCTGATTTCAAACCTGCATTACTGTGAGAACATGTTTGAGTCATTGAACAACGGCCAAAAAGTACAAGTAAAAGTGAGTAAAACTCAAATGTGTACTCTTGTGGAGAGAATTAAAACTTTATCAACTGTCTCCAGCCCAAAGCAAATCAGATTGTGATCACCTTAGTAGAGAAAAAGCGCACTGATTGGTTTGAAAAGCTTAATGAAGAAAGTATAAAAAATGTGGGTTTTAAAATGGAATTTCTTCCATTTGAGAGACTCATCAATAGTTTTCTGTATGATGGGCAAGTTCTTATCAGTAAAGACCTGTCTCCTTTAAGACCTTCAGCACCATGGCACACAAGGAGTTCCAGTCTGCAGGGAAGAAGCCCGGCCTGCAGATATGGCGGGTGGAGAAGATGGATCTGGTGCCTGTTCCATCTAAGCTCTACGGAGACTTCTACACCGGGGATGCGTACATCATCCTCTACACCACATCTGCTCCTTCTTACAACGTGCACTCATGGATTGGTATAGCTGATTTATAATCCTTTCTTTTTTACTACTGCTCTACTACAGAACACTGATGTCCCATTTTTTCTGTTATCTGTTGTGCTGCAGGTGATGAAGCCACCAAAGATGAGAGCGGGGCTGCTGCCATTTTCATCACTCAGCTGGACAGTCACCTTGGTGGGGCTCCAGTGCAATTTAACGAGTTCCAAAACCAAGAGTCACTCATCTTTCAGGGTTACTTCAAGTCTGGCATCAAGTACAAGGTAAACTTCTCCTGTTACATTTCTTCGGCTTCTGCCTGTAAAAAAAGAGCAATTTATTGCTTATTAATGCAGAGCAGTAATGGAACCTTTTAGGCAGAGGGCTTGAATTTGTGGGGATATTTTTTGGGCCTTTGGGAGTTGTGGTAAGCTGCTCCTCCTGGTTTTCCATGAAGGGTTTCCATGGAGAGTTTGAGCTGGCAAACAAGGCAAACGGGGACATGCGCTGACAATACCAAAATACCAGACTTCACTGGCTACAGATGCCATAAACTTATATAATCTGTCAAATTCCATTCTTATTTTTCCATTTTGTTTCTCTTCCCGATTCTCTTCCTGATTCCCCAAAATAAAGTAGGAAATCAAACAGGATCTTGCTGTTGAAAACATTCCTTTTAGATTCTGGTGCATGTTCACATGAGTCACCACATTCCTCTTGTGTTGTTGGCTGAAATTTCATGCAGACTCTCTTCCATTTTACTCTGCCATACAGATGCTCCAGTTTCTGATTTGATGCCTCAGAATGCGTTTAAACTGTATTTATCGTAAGTGCAATAAAACCAGTCTTAATAGATATTTGCATGATCATCTGGTTGATTACAGCCCACACCTTTTAGTTTCTGACCCACTTAAAAAACTGGAGGAGACTTGTGAGTCAGATTATTGGTTGAATACTCAAGCATTACTTGAGTATTTCCACTCAGAAACACTAATTTCATTCTTTAGTCTAATTGACCAACATTTGATTCAGCTGACAATGTCTTCTTAAGACGTTAAGTCTAGACAGAAAAAGGTGCTAGATAGTCTGAAAAAACTACAAAAAGTTGTGGTTTTAAAAGCTTTTGTGGCATATCGGAGTGCATTTCCTGGAATTGTGGGCTGTTACCTGTAAGCCCGACAAAATTCAGTGGTTCCAAGAAAGATTAAATGGAAGGATCACAAAGGGAGCATGCCTTAATCTAAGAGAAGTAATGACAGGTGTTCATTTGTTTTTCAGTTGGTTGTTGAAAGGTGAACAAACAGGGTGGTGTTTGCTTTAAAGAGAAGCATTTCTCTGTTCTGACAGAATGAAGTGGTTTAACAAAGTTACGAGGATGTGATGTTTGATTAATTCATTATTTTCATACTTGATCATTGCGTGTTTGCACTGAATGGGACAGTAGACGTAACAATGGTGTGTTTTCTACAGCAAGGTGGAGTAGCCTCAGGCTTCAAGCATGTTGTGACCAACGACATGAATGTGAAGCGCCTGCTGCATGTCAAAGGCCGTCGTGCAGTCAGAGCCACTGAGGTGTCTTTGTCCTGGGCCAGCTTTAACAGAGGAGACTGCTTCATCATTGACCTAGGAAAGGTAAGACAAAATCTTTCCGGAAGTAAATATATGCTTAATTTAAAAAATGTTGCATACGCCAGGACTCCTTATTTTGCTACTTTCTCTTCCACTCTGTGAAAAATAGGACATCTACCACTGGTCTGGCACTGAAAGCAATCGCTATGAGCGGCTCAAAACCATTCAGATGGCCAACGACATCCGTGACAATGAGAGAAATGGCCGTGCTGAGGTGCACATGACTGAAGAGGGTTCTGAACCCGAGGCTGTTATTAAAGTGAGCTTCTTTCTTCTTTGACTCATCACCAGAAAACGCTTTGCAAAATTGTTGTTGCTGTTCTTTTGATTTTCAAGAGGTCTAATAACACTTACCTGCTTGTTAACAGGAACTTGGACCAAAGCCGGAGCTCCCTTCAGGAGAACCTGATGTGTCTGATGAAAAGACCAAGACGAATAAGGCGTCTCTTTATCTGGTAAAGATATACTACTGGTGAACATACCTTTATGAAATGTTCATTTGAATCTTGTTATCAACAATTTGATGGTCATCTCAAAAGTCTATTAAAACGTCAAACGTTTTCATCGAGGCTCAGGTGTAGTTATAATGCGGAGCACCTTCGTCATCTTCTCGAGTCTTCCAATTGTCATTCAAACCTTAAAGAGATATTTTGATTGATTGGCTTGCTGCTTTACAAAATCTGCGAGTCCCAAAAGTCCGAAAGACTGATGCTTCTATTGAGATGGATTATCTCAGTTCAGAGGCTCATCTTCAGAAGAGCAAAAAGTCCACACAACTTTATGGAGTAATAGGTCCCCCTTAATAAATATTAGAATCTTGAAAGTTTCTCAAGTGCTTTTAGTTCTGAAGCCTCTCAGATTTTCTGTGGCTTTTTGGGCAGATATGCCAATACTTAAGTGTGATTTATTTTTAATTTCATATGGATTAAAAATATAGTCAAGCTAACTTGTGGTTCTCTCGTCTGGAGAATTTCAATAGAGTAAATCGTTCCTTCAGATGACTCCTTGGTAGGCAGTATCTCTTCTTGTTCAGTTTCCATGGTAACTAAATGTTGTACTAGCCAACAATGGGTGGTGGTACTCTCAAGTGCTTTCATAACAGACATGCACCATAGCATTAGCATATAGGTTTTACGTCAGACCCTCTGCAGTGTGATGTGGACAGATGTGATGTCCAGGGACAGCTGTGGTTTAGTAGGAAGAGCTGTCTGGCAATCAGAAAGTTGTTATATGGAATCCAAAAGGTTATTTTCACATCTCGAAGTGTTTTTACCCAAGACACTTAACCCCAGGTTGCCTTTGGCATCTCTGCTTATCAATGTATCGATGAAGCGTTGTGCAAAACTGCTTTGATTGATCAGTATGACTAAAAACATGGCAGTCCATTCAATATTGTATCTGTCAGCTCTGCTAGAATGACCAGCTGGATTTAAAGACTTTGCTATGAATACAGTCAAAACAAAGATGACAGCAGTCTTTAACTCTCAGCTAAAAAAAAGATCCATTCATTTATCCAAGCAATGAAGATTAGCAGAATGAAAAAGTAGTATAGTTTTACATACGTAAAGCTACACCACGATACACCATGTATAAATACATGTAGCTTAACAGGCTGCCTCTCTTACACTTTTCCTACATTGTAAAAGTACAGATGTGGATGTTCAATCAAATCATTATGATAACTCGGGGTACAGAGGCACAACACAGCTGTGTCCACCTGTGCTTTAAAAGTAGCAAAAACACATGACCTGAAGTGTTATTTTTAAGCCATGTTTAACATGCATTAGAGTGATCAAATTATTGTAAATGTTGAAAATATAGGTATGCAGTGCCTACCCTGACTGCATGTCACTGATATCTAATAGAATTGCATGAAACACTGAAAGGTTTTAATCCTATCTCTTATTTATAGGTTTCTGATGCTGCTGGTCGCATGTCAACAACTTTGGTGGCCAGTTCAAACCCATTCAAACAAGACATGCTCTCCCCCAGTGAATGCTACATCTTGGACAATGGAGAAGATAACAACATATTTGTTTGGAAAGGTATAAAACTATTGAATTCTGTTCCTTTTTCCAACCTTTTGCTCTGTTCTGTATATTTATGATTGAATGGGTTGTGCACATAGCATAAAATTCACCATTAGTACTCTGTGATTCTTCTTCATTAAAGAACAAATACAAATTCCCAGATTTGACCAACATTTGTTCCGTTCTGACCATTGTACCACATCTTGAATTGCAGGTTCGAAGGCAAACCCAAATGAGCGTAAAGAGGCACTGTCTGTTGCTCAACAGTTTATCAAAGAAAAGAAATACTCCCCAAGAACAAAGGTACTGTATTCATGCCATCAGTGCGGTCATGAGAACTTTGTTAGATGGAATCATGAAAACATATTCACTGCTTGGTGTATTTCTGCCAAGAACAGGTCCAGATCATTCCCGCAGGGAGTGAGACCACTCTTTTCAAGCAGTTCTTTTTCAAATGGCTAGAAGGACAGACCACAGGCCAGACTTACACTGTGGGTCGTATCGCTAAAGTGGAGAAGATTCCCTTTGATGCCTCAAAACTCCATGGCAACAACACGATGGCTGCCCAGCACGGCATGGTGGATGATGGCTCTGGGAAGGTCCAGGTAAGGCTGCTGGCTCTGCAATAATCATGAAGGGTATTTTATTGATCTTATAATAATTACCATCATCATTAGCAATAGTAGTAGAATAAATGCTAACAAATGACACTATTGGGTGTTTGTAGATCTGGCGTGTGGAAGGAGGTAACAAAGCCCCTGTGGACCCATCCAGCTATGGACACTTCTATGGAGGGGACTGTTACCTGGTGCTCTATTCCTACAATGATGGAAGCAGACAGAAGCATATCATCTACACTTGGTGGGTGCAGCTTTCTCAGCATGGCTGAGCATCACCTGTAAGATGGCCCAAGACAAACCGGTCCCTGATAGTCCTCTGTACATTTCCTTTACACTTCTAACGAGTTTAACTATTAAATTATTTAATTAGTTAATTATTATTAACAGCAGATTACCCAATTATTTTTTCTGCTTATTTTGCTCAAAGCTTAAAAAAACATTCTTATCAGTGAATTTAGTGTTGCTTTGCTGCAGGCAAGGCCAGAAGTGCAGTCAGGATGAACTGGCTGCTTCAGCTTTTCTCACAGTCAGACTGGATGATTCAATGGGAGGAGTGGCCACCCAGGTATGTTATCCTCATCTTGTATTATACGGTAACAATTATTATACAATAACAGAGCAAGAGTAAGTGTTTGGTAACAACCTGATGCAATGAAACATCCCTGGATGGATTTAACACAATGATGTTGGGATATGGAGTTTGACCTGGTATACTGGGTTAGGTTTTCCACCTCAGGCCAGTGTAAGGTTTTCATTTAAACTGACATGCATGTTTTTGGATGGTTTGAGGAAACCAGAGTACCCAGAGAGTATTCATAGGAGGAACATGCAAATGCCACAAAGAAAGGCCTCAGCTGGACTCTAACACAAAACTCTCTTTTAGGCAACATTGTTAAGAAGTGCACCCAAAACCATGCTGACCAAAATTAACAATTTTTATTTTCAGCTGAAAATTATCAAATTTAAAAACAAAAAAATAACAACATTATAATGTCTAAACTGACTTTTACAATATATAATAAAGTATTAAATATTGCCTGTCTGGATCAACTTTCTGACAAATTAAATGGTCAAAGTGTGAAGGTTGAACTATAGATAGCTAACCACTTTGCTTGACTTGCATCATGTTACCTTCAGGGAACATCCTGTGGAGGTGTTTCGGGGAAGTCTGATCAGGTTATTTGTTTGTTCAAATGTTCAATGTTTGGTTACAACTACTACAGCAGAAACCCAGCCTTTGGGTTAAACAAACAAACCCTGTCAGTTTATGAAGAGTAAGGTTTCATAAGGATCTCAACACCACCCCCTGTGAGCAGCACTAGAAAGAAAATTGCTCATTGCTGGCAAATCAAAGTATAATCGGTTGAACTTATGCAATCATTTAGTTCAGGTCATTGTTTTCAAACGGGGAACAAGAAATACAGAAATAGTAGATTGCCAATGAACCATCTACTCTAGAACAAAGCTTTTAGTTAGAATAAATAAAACGAAGTTCCCTCTACATCTTTGAAAGAAATGACTTAACACTTATCTTTTATACTTTTTTTTCCTTTCTGGCTCCTCTCTGGGCCTTCTCTGAATACCTCGAAGCCCCTGTAGATTCCCCTCTGGTCTTTAATTGGATACAAAACTTTCCTTGATGCCTCATATCTAACTTTAAAGCATATGGGCTGCACCTGTGAACACCCACGGCCTCTATAAACATGCAGGTTGAGCAACAGCTGTGTCTCTACAGGTTCGGGTGACTCAGGGCCGAGAACCTCCTCATCTTGTCAGCTTGTTTAGGGACAAGCCTTTGGTCATCCACCTGGGTGGGACATCCCGCAAGGGTGGAGAGAGCAAACCTGCCAGCACGCGGCTCTTCCATATCCGCCAGAGCTCCACCAAAGCATTGCGGGCTGTTGAGGTCAGCTCTGTTTATTACACAAATTTAATGTGGAAATTATGCTTTTTGTGACAGTGAAAATCTTTCATCTCTTACCCAGGTGGAAGCCACAGCCTCCAGTTTGAACACTAACGATGTCTTTGTGCTGAAAATGACTAACTCCCTGTTCGTGTGGAAAGGAAAAGGAGCAAGTCCAGATGAGATGACTGCAGCCAAGTACGTTGCCAGCCTGCTGGGTGGAACTCCAACAGAGGTGGAGGAATCCAAGGAGCCAGGTGACAGGCCAAAGTAGATGTTTATTCACTGCAAAATGGCAATGTGGGCAGTACGTTGTTTTGTTAAACAAGATATTGCCCTATTGGCAGCTGGTTTTTGGTCAGCGCTGGGGGGAAAGAAAGACTACCAGACCTCCAAGACCCTCCAGAAAACAGTCAAACCTCCAAGGCTGTTTGGCTGTTCCAATAAGACCGGCCGACTCATAGTGAGTATTCATGTTCTAGTTTCACATTTTGTCTTGTTTTACTACTGTAAATATAAGATATTTTATCTTTAAGTAACAAATAATTATGAAGGGAAGGGAAAAGGATACATAGTTTTTACTTGGGTATAAAATAAAAATCTGAAAAGTGTGGTGTGCATATACTGTATATATATTAAGCCCTCCTGAGGTAATTTCCTAGAACTATCTTTCTCTGCAGTCAAAGCAGCGAGTGTTTTGGAAAATCATCTGTTCCCTCCACATATCTCGAGACAGAGATTTTTGCCCATTCTTCTTTGCGAAATCACTCAAAGTTCAATCGGATTGGACAGAGAGAATCTGTGATCAGTTTTCAAGTCTTGCCAAATAATCTCAATTGAAATTAGGGCTGGACTTTGACTAGGTCATTCTCCCACAAGCATATCAGTTGTTTTAAACCATTGCATTCTACCCCTGACTGCACATTGAGAAATGTTGTCCTTGTAAAAGTGGAACCTCTGCCCCCATCTCTAGTCTTTTGCAGCCTGTAACAGGTTTTCTTTCAGGTTTGCCCCATGTTCTTTCCATTATTTTTGACCAGCTTCCCTTCCGAAGCTGATGAAAGGCATCACCACAGCAGGGTGCTGCCACCACTGCTTTCAGAGTGATGTGCAGTTTTAGTTTTCTTCCACACATGGCATTTTGCATGTTGACCAAGACTTTTAACTTTGGACTGATCTTAGCAGAGCAACTTTTTGCATATGTTTGATGCATCCCACATATAGTGGGTGGCAAACTGCACACAAGACTTACTATGACTGTCTCCGTACCACACCTCCATAAAGGCCAGATTTGGTGAGTGGACAATTAATAGTTGTCCTTTCAACAGACTCTCCCACCTGAGCAGGTCTTCATGGTGCCGTGTTCTCTGATGTTCTCTAGTAAACCTCTGAGGCCTTTAAAGAGTAGGTAGATGTAATTTGAAATAAGATTACACACAAATTGGCTTGATTTACTTATCAGCAACTTCTAAAGTCAGTTGTCTGCACTGGATTTTATTAAGGGGTTTAATTTAAAGGGGGCCACAAATGCACACCACACATTTTTATCTGTAAATAACAGTTGTATCATTTTCCTTCCATTCATAATTAATTTCTATTTTGTGGTGGTCTGCTCCATAAAATTCCAATAAAGTACCTTGACGTTTGCAGTTGATGTTTGCTTTTGTAATGTGGCAAAGCGTGAAGACAATTTTCAAAGGACTGAAATACATTTAAAACGCACCATTTATTAACATAAGCATGTGTTTCACAATGTACAGGCAGAAGAGGTGCCTGGTGACTTCTCACAGATTGATCTGGCAGCTGACGACGTCATGGTTCTGGACACGTGGGATCAGGTCCACTGAGGATGATACAATTTCATGGTAAATCTCTTTTGAGGTAATATCCTGGCTTTAAACTCATTTAGACTTTTCTGTCCTCAGGTCTTTGTTTGGATTGGAAATGAAGCAAACGAAACAGAGAAGACTGGAGCACCTAAAATCGGTACAGCCCATTTGTGAAGAAAGTTTCAAGAAAACACCTAAGTTTGACTTTCTTAATGTCACCTTATTTTTCTTTCAGCCCAGGACTATGTGAATTCAGACCCCTCTGGCCGTCGTGACATCGCAATCACCACCATCAAGCAGGGGCAGGAGCCACCCTCCTTCACTGGCTGGTTCCATGCTTGGGACCCCAAGATGTGGGACGTAGATCCCTTGGCAGCCTTTAGCAAAAAGTTTTAAGGGGGAAAACACATACTTTAATGCTATGCACCCTAAGTCTGAAATATGTTCAGCAAAACTTTCTTCCGCTATCTTTGCTGTTTTTACACCAGTAAACTGGTTATTTTTTGCAACCCACTAAGAAAATAACATGATGTGGTCTTGTTTTGTAAGTTTTAAAATTCTGTGACATCTAAAACTGTTTAATCCACATATCGTGAAGCGGGATTTAAGAAAACATCCTAATATAAGTACGGCTTCAAATTTTACGTTGCATTTTGCGTATTTTGGCCCAGATTGCAGAGAAAAATCTTGACCCTAAATTTGTAAAATAAATAAATAAATGCATTTTCTAACCCCATGTTCTGTCTGACAAGCCTGGTTTGTTCCACACCTTGGTTTCCTTGTGACAAAAGCCTTGTTATCGTTAACCTAAATCCTCTTGTGAATTAGCACCATGTGTTGGCCATACTTGATGATAATCTTCAGACCATGCGCACAAGGTTTGTGCTGAGTTGCAGGCCTGTGGATTAAGGAGTGGGCTTTAAGATCGCGCCAACTGCCTCCCCTCTTTTGTTCTCCTTCATTCTGCATCAGCCGTGGCTGCAAGACACGAACAAAGCAGGCACAATGAACCAGAAGGTGGTACTCATTACGGGCTGCTCCTCAGGGATTGGCCTTGCTCTGGCAGCCCGGATTGCAAAAGATGAGAAGAAGAGGTTCATGGGTAAATGTATCAATTTGCAGCTTTTCTCAAAACGGGATGTGTTGGATTAAACTTTAAAATGATCAGATGTTTTACGGTTTAGGTCAAGTACAGGTATTACATTTTTACATGAATATATTATTCCATTTAATTGCTGCGCAGGACATTAGGGAAAAAAAAAGTCCAGAAGGAAGAAACTTTTAGGGTTTATTAGTTTAAGGGGAATTTGGAAGAATCTTTTAGTTTCTCTTTCAACGTTCCGTTAAGCTACTGGTCTGTTCATTTACCTTACTGGGCACTCCAATCATTTTCCCTAACTTCCAGTTATGATATAAAAAACAGACATTAAAATGTAATGGTTAATATAGATTAGGAGAAGATGAACTACATTTTTCACCTTTACCTCCCAGTTTCAGTGATTTGGCCTCTTATTTATTTATATACCTTTTTATTTATTACTTACAGTTTCTAACACTTAATATTCAAGATCATGGGGGGATATGTTTATTAATAGTATTGTTTGTTGTAATATCCCAGTAAAAAGGTTTCATACAGGAACTATTCTCTTGGAAAGAAAAGTCCCAGAGGTCTGGGGATTATCCTGAGTAATTGGGATGATTGGGATGATTGTATCATCGCATGATCCTGAAAAAGGTAGCTCAAGTCGATCTGAACAGCTTTCAATTTG
The DNA here is from genome assembly GCA_036173005.1 of Crenichthys baileyi. NCBI lineage: Eukaryota > Metazoa > Chordata > Actinopteri > Cyprinodontiformes > Goodeidae > Crenichthys > Crenichthys baileyi. Next base: position 796,155 of record JAHHUM010002620.1, read on the forward strand.
ACATCACAGTTTCTTGATTTGCATTGTTTTGACAGGTCAGCAGGCAAATTAGGACCAGAACTAAGAAATAAAGCCACATTATACCTGATCATATATATGCAACAAGAGACCATGTATATCATACTACATATCATGTAGATCTGTGTTTAAAGGGCCAGTTTTTGTATGTTGCAGTCTATGCCACCATGAGAAACTTGACTAAGGCTGAGCATCTGGTTGAGGCAGCTGGCCGGACTCTGGGCAGGACATTGGAGATCAAGCAGCTGGATGTGTGCAATGAGGAATCCATCAAAGCCTGTGTGGACAGCCTGCCAGAGCGCAGAGTGGACATCCTCAGTAAGCCTGCACACACTTGTTGCAAAACCATTCAAACTCTTCAAGCTATGCACATGCAGTTCTGGAGCCATTTTATTCTGCGTTTATTCTGCACACACGTTGTATAGAAATGCTACAACACAGTACCTGCACAATGCATGCTAATATTTTGCATAGTGTCCCCTACAGTGATGCAATGCAGGTTTCCTGTCCTGTATATACATGAGTGTTGATGGTGTACTCATTCAAAGGCCACTACTGTGCTACTCCAAATACTGCCACCTACTGGGAGGTCAGTGTAAGTTTACATAAATTTCTTCAACCCAGTGGTCAGCCAGTGATGCAAAGCACCTTGGGAATATCTTACCAATCCTTCTATAAATATGGCACCCTCACAGGTTTAAAGATGACCTGTACGTTGAAGGGGAAAACCTGTACGTTGAAGGGGAGACCATTCATCAATTACTGACATTTTGTCCATTACCATGACTACATTCTTCTTGACAATACTGAAAACACAGTAAACGTGTTTTATTGTAATGTATAATAAAAGCAAAACAATGTTTTTTCTAGATTAGTTCAGTTATGCTTGTCACAGTTAATGCCTTTATTTCTTTTAAAGGCTGTAATACAGTTTCTAACACAAACTGGAGCTAAGTCAATTGAGTATGATTCTAGTGACGTGAAAATTAGTCCTATTCAGAGGAAGGACTGGTGTATGCTAGATGTAGTGATGTAGGTTGTGGAAGAAGCTGAGAATACGCCACCTGACAGAGCATAAAACATCAGTTATCTGGAAGCTCAGAAAGAACCTGTTTCAGTATGGAAACCTTGTTTTTCTGTTCCTTTTTTATACTGGCAGATTTATCTCAAGCCATCTAAGCAATGTATCAAAATCCCTTTGAAAACTGCATGTAAAAAAAAAAGAAGTTAAGTTTCTTTAATCCCTAAAGTTGACTGAAAACACTTAAAGGGTCTAGGTGGGGGTGGTCATTGTGAGAAAGGTGTAGTGAACCCTGGGCAGGTTTCCAGTCCATCACAGGAAAACATAGAGACATACAGGAAAAACATTCTTGGTTGGAAACATTGAATTAGTAGTCATATTTTTGGACTGTGTGGGGAAATCAGAGTACCCAGAGAGAACCCATGCATGCATGGACAGAAGATGCAGTTTCCGTGTAAAAAGACCTTAGGCTGGGATTTGAACCCAAAACCTTCTTGCTGCAAGGCAACAGTGGTGAAAATGGTGTCACAATGCAGCCGATATCTCATGCAAGAAAGGGTTACGATTTCTTTCCTTCCTCAGTCAGTAATGCTGGGATGGGACTGATTGGGCCTATCGAGTGTCAGTCTATCGATGAGATGAAGACGGTCATGGACACCAACTTCTTTGGGCTGGTGCGACTGCTAAAGGAAATCCTGCCTGACATGAAAAAGAGGAAAAAAGGCCACATTGTGGTCATCAGCAGCGTCATGGGTATTCAAGGTAAGAAAGGCTAACCTGTTCATCTTCAGTCCATTTGGGTTTGAAACATTGCCCTGACAGTGTCTCTCTCTCTCTTTCTCTCTCTCTGTTTTAGGAATCTTATTCAATGATGTCTATGCAGCATCCAAGTTTGCAGTGGAAGGCTTTTGTGAGAGCTTGGCAGTTCAAGCCCTGAGGTTCAGTCTGAAGTAAGGTCAATGCGCATCATCAACGTGACAAAACCTGCAAACAACATTTTTGCATAGAGTATCTGTGTAAACATGCTGCACAGCACCCAAAGAAAGAAGTATGCCAGTTAAAGTATGTCATGGCAACAGGCATCCACAACCTGCTCTGCTTTAAGGCAGATTCTAACACAGCACCAATCACTTCCCTAATATCAGACAGTAACTGCCTGTTCTCATGAAGGATAGCACTGATCATCAGGTTACCGTGGTAATAACAACAGTTCACCTTTTCATTGTACTTTTGTTTAACTTCTTTGCCAGCATCAGCCTGATAGAACCAGGTCCAGTGATCACAGAGTTTGAGCGTAAGGTTTATGAAGAAGCCCTGAAGACGGATCTCAGCAAAGCTGATAGAGTGACTGCTGACATGTTCACAAACATCTACCTGAAGAACTACAACCAGATCTTCGAAACGCTCGGTCAGACAGCTGAGGATGTAGCAGAGGTATTCCACCAGAAAACATTCTTTTAATGCCTGTCACTTTTACAGTCAGCGTATGCACACAGTGCCTTATAAAAGTATTCACACCCTTTACACTTCACATTTTGTAACATTACAACAGCAACCTTAAATGTGTTTTATAAAGATTTGATGTGATACTCCAACACAAAGTAATGCATAATTGTGATGTAGAAGGAAAACAATGTTCAATTTAGTTTTTTTTTAAATAAAAACCGTAAATGTGTTGCATGCATTTGTTTCCACTGAGCACTTTCAGACATCATTCAACCATTAGAAGATTGTGCCACAACCGCAAACTTATCAAGAGATGACTGAGAGAGATGGTTCATCCTGAAAACACGGTCCCATCATGCCCAGTCAAAATCCATACTTAAATTAAATGGAAAATCTGTGGCAAGACTTAAAAATTGACACTCATGGACACTCTCATCCAATCTGTCTGAGATTGAGCTACATGTCAAAGAACAATGTTAGTCTCCAGATGTACAATTCAATTGAATTCAAAATTTCCAAAAGGACATTAAATGTTGTTGTAGCTCATATTCTGCAGGTTTCTTCAAAGAGCCGTTGTAGATGCTGATGGCTCCGGGCGGGAAGGATCTCCTGTAGCGGTCCGTCTTACAGCAGATCTGAAGAAGCCTCTGACTGAAGACACTCTGTTGTTGTAGGACAGTCTCATGAAGAGGACACTCGGGGTTCTCCATAATGTTCTTCATTTTATGAAGAAACCTTCTTTGCACAATGATCTCCAGAGGTTCCAGAGGAGTCCCCAGAACAGAGCCAGCCTTCTTCATCAGCTTGTTGAGCTTTTTTAAGTCCCTGGCTCTGATGCTGCTACCCCAGCAGATGATGGCAGAAGAGATCACACTCTCCACAACAGACTTATAGAAGATCTGCAGCATCTTGCTGCAAACACTGAAGGTCCTAAACTTCCTCAAGAAGTACAGTCTGCTCTGTCTCTTCTTGTAGACGGCTTCACAGTTGCATCTCCACACCAGTCTGTTTTCCAGGTGAACACCGAGGTATTTATTCTCCTCCACCACCTCCACCTCTTCTCCCATGATGGAAATAGTTTTTGACCTATTCCTGTTTCTCTTAAAATCTACAATCATCTCCTTTGTTTTATTCATGTTCAAGATGAGATGATTGTTTCCACATCATGCCACAAAGTGGTCCACCAGCTCCATGTACTCAACTTCTTGTCCATCTCTGATCCACCCCACGACTGCCGAGAAATCAAAGAACATGATCCTCACAGTGCTGCTGGCTTTGTCCAGATGACAGGAGGTCTTCCAAAACACTGGAACCTTGACATGATCTGGACCTGCAGCCTTATTCCGGTTCAGTCTCTCCAGTTGCATCTTCACCTGACTTCTTGAGACACACAGGTGGAAGGTGGAGGCAAAGGGAGCTTCAGTATCTTCTGATTTGGTCGAAGGCAAACATGTAGAAGCAGAAGGGTCCATGGCAAAGGTGGAAGATATAACATTTGAGGTGTGACAGGAACGTGGTGGGTCAAAGTTGGATGGGATGTCAGTTTGGCTGTGAGCAGGAGAGGAGGATGCTGAGCTTGTTTCTGAACTGAACCAATTCAAGAATGTGTTCAGTTCATTGGCTCTGTCCAGACCTCCATCGCTCCAATCTTCTTTCTGCTTGAAGCCTGTGATCTTTTTCATCCCTGACCACACGTCTCTGATATTGTTCTCCTGGAGCTTGCTCTCCAGCTTCTTCTTGTACACCTCTTTGCTGTCTCTTATCTTGACTTTAAGTTGCTTCTGTATACTCCTCAATAATTCCCCGTCTGCCTCTCTGAAGGCTCTTTTTTCTTGTTAAGCAGGTCCTTCAGGTCACTGGTGATCCAGGGTTTGTTAATGGGGAAGCATCTCACGGTTCTGGTGGGGATGGTGTTATCCACACAGAAGTTTATATAAACAGTCACACACTCAGTCATGGCATCGATGTCCTCTCCATGCGGCTGGCACAGTGCGTCCCAGTCTGGTTGAGACATACACCAAAGGTCAATTACAGATTTTTTGTTGTAAAAAAGTTGTAAAGCATTTTAAAAATGATATATATTTTCCTTCCACTTCACAATGTGCCTTTCTGTGTTGGTATATAACATAAAATACAAATAAACTACATTGTTATTTGAGTTTGTATTGTGACAATGTAAAAAAAAAAGCTTAAAGGGAATGAAAAGCAAATCATCAGAGGTTATTGTGTCTGTAGTTTGAACTTATTCTTGCGGTGTGTGTTTTCTTTCCAGCACACCCACAGGATCATCACCATGGACAACCCTCCTTTCCGCCATCAGACTAACACTCTCTACACACCCATGACCACACTTAAATATGCTGATCCCAATGGAGACCTTCCCATTGAAACGTTTTACAAAATGGTGTTTGAACATGACAAGGTCTTCAACGCCAGCCTGAATTTCCTTAAGCTGCTGCGCTGGAGAAGTCGCAAGAGTTTTACCTTGGAAAAAGATAAGAGCACCTGAGAGGCTTTGTGTCCATGGGTCCAGATCCTTAGTGAGAAATACATCCAACCAATGTTGTCCAGAGGTTTTCCTCTATTTCTGTAGTAGCAAAAAGACATTTCAGATTGAACGTTAAATATAAAAATAAATTCTGATATCTAAAACTTATGAAATAAATTATTGAATTTCTGAGTAACAAAACATATGTCTCAGTAGTTTTCTACACTACAGAATGTGTTTCAAAGCAGAATGCACAGCAGTTCTACTGGCCCAACTTTTCAGAGGGCCTTTCAGACACAAGCATGTTAAATTGAAACGGAAACAAAAAATGTCCATTATTTATTATAGTAGTCCATTATGTCATAATGCGTTTGAGAAGCAGCATTTTGGAAAAAACATGTCCTGGTCTGTAACAAACTTTACACCACAATAATGAGTTTAAATAAGGAAAATCGTCTGCATAAAAGGAAGTCCAATACATTTTTGAAGAATTTTTCTTGTACATGGATGGGCTTTGATGGTATAGGTTTATTTCGGTACATTAAAGTATTGCCCAAAAGTTAGTTTATTTCAATGATTCGGTTAAAAGGAAACTACTATATATAACATTAATCACTTACACACAGAGTGATATATTCCAAGTGTTTATTTCTGTTCACTTTGATGATTATTACTTACAGCTAATGAGAACCTAGAATTCTCAGAAAATGAGACTATTATATAAGGAAAATGAAATGATACAGAAATGTGTGCCTAAAGAATAACTTTTGAATGAATTACAGCATCAATGTGGCAGGGCATGGAGACGACCAGCCTGTGATTCTGCTAAGGTGCAATGTAAGCCCAGGTCGCTGTGATAGCAGCCATCAGGTCATCTGGATTGTTGGGTTTCGTGTCTCTCATCTTCCTCTTGACAATACTCCATAGTTTCTTTATGGGTTTAGTTCATGCTTCTTTGCCTGTGATACCATAGTCATTCAAGCAGGTGTTGGTACTTTTGGCAGTGTGGGCAGGAGCCAAGTCTTGCTGAAAAATAAAATCAGCATCTCCATAAAACTTGTCAGCGAGTTTATTTTTCCCGATTTTAAAACACTTGATAAACACTGGAACAACACCAGCAGATGGTATGGATGTGAAAACGTCTCCCTGGACCTCAAGCAGCTTGGATTTGGTGCCTCTCCAGTCTTCCTCCAGACTTTGGAACCTTGATTTTCAAATTAAATGCAAATTTATTTTCTTTTAAAAAGAGGACTTTGGACCACTGAGCAACTGCTCTGTCATTTTTCTCCTTAGCGGAGTTGAGATGTGCAGATGTGGTCTCCAGTTTAGGGGTGTTTTAACACAAGGAATGTCACAGTTATAGCCCATGTGCTAGATATGTCTGTGTGTAGTTGCTCTTGAAGCTCTGACACCAGCTGCAGTCAATGCGTGGTGGATCTCCCCCAAACTCTTGACTGGCCTTTCTCTCAAAATCCTCTCAGAGCTGTGGTTATTCCTATTGCTTGTTCACCCTTTTCTTCCACACCTTTTCCTTTCATTAAAGTTTCCATTAATATGCTAGAATACAGCTGACTGTGAGTAGCCATCCACTTTAGCCATGACCTTCTATGGCTTGCCCTCCATGTTGTGGGTTTCATTGGCTGTCTGCTGGTCTTCTCAATGATAGTGAAAAAAGTGCACTTTGTAACATAACATTTCTGTATTAAATGTCGATTTCGTTATCAATAATATGCAATTTTCAAATTTTCTGACAAGCTCAATTTTGGCTTTTTTTCTCTTTTTTTTTAAGCTGCAAGCCAAAATCATCAAAACTAAAATAAGCACCTTTAAGTATTTCACTCTTTGTGTAATGAATATAAAATATATGAGTTTCAGTTTTTGAACTGAATTATTGAAATACATTGACTTCTTGATAATATTAATGTATGGAGACATACAGTAATTATGCACTGTGCACGTTATCCACTTTATTGGATTGTAGCGTTTCTTTGCCGTCACTGCCACCCTCTGTCCAACTAGTGTAACTGCACCACAAATTTCTCAACCAAGATCATGTGACTCTTGCAAAGCAGTTTCCTGTCATGATGTCCCACTATAAAATAGTGTTGGGCCCCAAATTGGCCACAAGGGGGTAGTATACACTAGCTATGCTGCTTCAAAAACCATGACAGTAACACTGTGTTTCCGGTTCTTTGTTTGACGTAGTATCCGGATGAAATTAAGCTAATGTTGCCCCGAGTACACTATCCTAAATTAATCTATGCAACCTGTAACCCTGTTTATATTGCTCCAATGTTTTAACGATGCAAAGCAACTTCGTCGTGAGGATTTTGTTCCTGCCCCACCTCTAGGGGCCCCAAAAGCTGCCCCCCCCTCGGACTCATTGTTTTGCCTAGCTGTACCCGCTCCCCGCCGCTTTTTGCTTCCCGTTCCCGCTGGGACCACCGTGCTATAGGCTAGTACTGGGGATTAAGCTTTTTTTGGGAAAGTTTGTCATTTTGTTTGTATTTGGGATGTTGTTTGAAGACGCTGTTTTTTTTTTCATGTAAAGGGGGGGGGTGAACAAAGCGGGCCACTGTTTGCAAAGCCTCAACCAGGATAGTGTGTTAGATAGCTAACCCGCAACCCCCTTTTTTGATAGGGGTCGTTTTCCATACATTTTCTTCGTATTGTAGTTCAGTCAATCTACTCGGGTTTATTTGACTCAAAAGGGCATTTAGTTGTCAGGCAGTACTCCCCCCGCCATCATCAAGAAGAGTTTATTTTACTATTTGAGATTTGGAAAAAAAAAACATTGTCGCTACGATGGCTTCCTCCTCTGGCAACGACGACGACCTCCATCCCCAAAGCACTCAAAAAAATGATAAAGAGCTCTTCCTAATTTTTTAAGAGAC